>OZ020522.1:18587441-18709441 GCA_963971425.1 Bryoerythrophyllum caledonicum | reverse complement strand
CTAGATGTAGACAAACATCCAGCTGTAGAGAGCATCTACAACAACCCTCCCAAGATCAGGCTTACCTTAGATCTGAACCAGGCAGCACTTCTCACGCAACCCAGCACAGCATCGGCACAGCTCATCTCCTGATCTCCGTCGAATCACACAACTTGCTCCCCACCGAATCGCAGAATCTAATCTTCGCCAAATCGCCTACCCTCATCTCCGCGGAATCAAACAACAACCGACCACACGCCCTTGGATCAATACGAGAAGTTGTCAAAACACGCAACCTTCTCCTCACCACCAAATCAACACCCTACAAGGTACACCTTTACACCATAACCCTACTCCTACTAATCTTATCTCCAGCCACGACTGCAGATCCTCTAACCCCTGAAGAAAACAACAAAATGCAAGACGACGCACCCCGCCACCCAGACAAAGTCAGCCGCACTTACCGCTTACGCGCTCGAATTACATCTCGCGACACCACGACTTCCAGCACCAAACCGCCAATCGCCGCAAGCAGCGCTGATGACCGCAAGTGCTCCACCAAATCCCGCAGCACACTACGCGCACAAGCAACCTCAAAGTCCATGCACGCAAGCTCCAGATCTGCGTACGAAAAACGCACGCAAGCCTCCTCCAGATTCGGCGAGAAACACCTACACAGATCGTGGTTTATTCGCCCACATCCTGATACCCCAACTCCCATCCCTTGCTATAAGACTCCACATAGACAACCACAGAACCCATTGTGCTTACGTTTTCCGCTCATACACAACCTAGCTGTTCCCCACACCCTGTCACACATTAACTTTAGACTTACCCAAGGGCAGGTGAGAGCATGGAGTGACGCGAGATGGACGCTCCCTATCTGCAGATCGCTCCTTGAACCTATAGTTACTCCTTCCCTATATCAACTCTCATTAGTACCCATATTCATCACCGGGATAGTAGAGAGAGGCAGTTCCTTGCACAACACACAACATACACAAACCACTGTTAGTAGACCCACCTCGAGATCAAATCAGCCTCACAAACACAGTAGCCGGAGCACGCAGGGACGTCACGATCAAACACAGATCAAGACACGGAGAACACAATACCCAGTCGGCGCAGCCCGTGACAGTCCCAGCCCCAACAACAATACTCAAACCCTAGCAGTGGAGAGACCCACTTATGCACAGCAGTCGAAGAGACACCAGTGGTTGCGAATCGACGGAGGTAGTGAGACTAGACGCGCAGACCGAACATACGGCGCTCCCCGCAGAGCCCGCACACAGCAGCAGAAGAGCCGCCAGAGTGTAAGAATCGGCGAACCCTGTATCACCCGCACGCAGCAGCCCTAGAGCCGCCGGATTGTACGAACCAGCGAAGGTAGGACGAACATCCGCGCAGGCCGAACCCATAGCGCGCCCCGCATCACCTGCACTCCAGTGCCGTTAAACGCACTCACAGCCAAGCGGTCCTTGTTCCCCCAGCCAAGTAAACCTGACTCGCAGAGAGAAGAACCAGATCACCAGCTGACAGTTCGACGACGAAGGACGAGGTGGGACCGTAACCTGATTCGACCCAAAGCAAGTTCCAGTTATACACCAACAAGTCCCACACCAAATAGCACAACCAGGCAGTACGGCCAGCGCCGAAACCCATCCTCATCAGGTATTTCTCCTTTCTGCACCTCTTCATATTATTTTCAAAACAATAAGATTTATTTTGCAAATCTCCGTGTGTTACTCTATTGCTTAAGAATCAAAAAAATAGTTTTTTGGGAAGGTGACCATTGCTTTGGCACCTTCCACAAATGTATACAAATGTGTTGCTTTAACAATAGGTGTCAATATCTTTGTCTAATTGTTAAAATTTACACTCGGAATCATAGGCTAGACATATATAAACTTACTCTATCAATTCATTCATCTTTAAATAATCTTAAAACTCCTTCACAAAATAGTGACCATTCCAATGATATCTCTAATAAGGATGCATGGTTATATTTTCTTCAAAGACATATTAAAAGCCATCAAATTTGTCTATATTTCTTAAGTTTGATTTGTATGTATTTAAAAATACATCATAATGTCCAAGTCAATAGAATCTTCTTCTTGAACATCTCAAACCCAAGAGGCCCACAAAGTAAGTTGTGGGAAGGGAAAGATGTCAAGGTTAAAAGAAGAAAAATGATATACATCCTCTTAGCCAATCGTTATGACACTATTCTTATTTGCCATTGCAGAATGTCTCATGCTCATGCCGCCTCAACCTCTAGAGTAATTGAATTCATGGAAGTAGTAGAAGAGAGTGTCTGTAATACGGTTTCTACACGAAAAAGGTCAAATGGTGAGGTTATGTCATCCCCAAACCAAAAGAAGGTCCGGGAAACCAGTTTGCCCCGACCCCCATATTGGTTGAGGTTTAACACTCTGAACACTATAGCTATGAGAAGTGAAAGTCCAGAGGAACCAATTCACACCGTCAATGAACTTGTGGGAATGGGTTTGAGTGAGAAAGAAGCAAAAGAGAGGGTAGAAGCTTTTCCTTCTTTTCCCTACATCTCACAAGAAGAATGGCTCTCTAAAAGAGTAGACGGGAAAGAAGGTCATCACTACAACCTAACACAACTTCCTAGTGAAGTTGAAGTCGATGGTCATGGTTTTGCTCTTGATTATCATATTGCGGTCTCTTTCCAACTAGGAGACTTGGAAGTGTGGACAAAGGATGTCGTCCAAGAGATGGTACGAGAACGATTAAATGACATGGGAATTGAACTTGGGGAAATTTTGGGTGAGCCATTAGCCATCATGTGTTACCACAAAACCAATAGATGGAGCGGTACTATTAAGATTCATCTCAAAAATCCGGAAGTAGATGGGGTAGGTCTTCTTCGGGGCATCCGCCCATTTATTCTAACTCTTGCAGAAGGAATTCCAAACCGTGGGAAGGTTTGCAAGAGTTATGACTCCTTGGCCTTTGCAAACCTTCTCTCTGTCAAAATATCGGGTCCTAATCTTGTCAATCAACATTGGTATAAACTCCACGAAGAAATAGTCCGTGAGGGTTTTACAAGAGGATTTGACTATGAAATTACCGATGTACAAAAACGGGTAGATTTGGAATTTGCATGGGTGAAAACCCCCTCTCCTGAACAAGCTCAAAAAATCAAAGAACACAAAGTTGCACTCAACCATGAAATCATTACCCCATACTTTGCAACCAAAGGGAAAATGAGTGACAAAGACAAGGCTAAAAAGAATGCACTACTTCTTATAGCAAAAAATCTAAACAAGATAAAAAACGTAGAAGACTTAGAGAAGAGTCTTGAGGCGTACTTTGGCAAGGAGAATGTGAAGGATGTATTCTTCAAGATGGAGCATGGCAAACATGTTGAAATTTGCAACATTCACTGTCTTAACCCAGCGGTTTACAAGAAGCATGTCAACACAAGTGGGAAAATCTTAGGCAAATATGTTGAGTTTACTCCTCACCCCAAAAGTTTGAATGGAACTAGCGCACCGTCCATTGAACTTGTCACAAAATGGGATTTTACCGATGTAAATTCCGCAGTAGCTAACGCAGTGATTGCACTCGAAAACGCTCCCAAGATCGGATTTTCAAGAGAAGAATTACAACGAATGGTTCAAAGTGAAGTGAAGCGCGGCACCGACCACACCATTGTCGAAGTTCGAAGGGAGATGGCAGTAATGAAGCAAGAAATCGTTGAGGAGGCACGCCAATATGTAGACACGGTCCAAACGATATCCGCCCGAACATTGCGAGGAGAGATGAGCACATTCCGGATGAATCTCATCCAACTTCTTGAGAATCATGAAGCGGAGGCGTTTGAACGAGAAGTCGAGGCGTCCAAGGAGGGAGAGACATCTCACCGTAGTTTGTCCATCATGGAAAAACAAATGGACATGACAAACTAGTTTTGTCCACCATCGCGGTGGTATATTATATAGTATTGTGTTATATTTATGTAAAAAAATTCAAAAAATATATAAAACTTCAAAAGATAAATATATATCACTCCTCCATTATGATATATTTAAATACTACAAAAACAAATCAAAACGAACAAAACAAAATTCTTAAAAACAAACAAAAATATACAATATATCTCTACACTATACCAAAAGACAAAAACAAAACACAAACAACACAAAAGAAAAAGAACAAAACAAACAACTCAATACGTAACACAAATAATCCCTATATACTTAAAATATATACCCTACGACACACATTCGATACATCAACCCTCCTCCATAGATGTGGAGACATTGAACAAAACCCAGGCCCAATGCCTAATCTCCTCAAAACACATCCAACACTACATAAACGGCGAGCAAAAACATATTTTATTTCTAGTACCATTAAACTACAACTTGAATATCAACATCTAGCACAATCCTTTGCACCTTTCCTTAACCCAAATCATGGCCAACACGATGAACAAAGCCGCCAACTTCCCTATCTACAAAACTATATAAATAGCTTAAATCAATACATAGCTCCTTATATTTTATATGCTATCGTCATCACCATACATCCATCAATAGCAAATTGCAATAATATCCTTTCAAATTTAAATAATATAACATCTACATTAAATTGGACAATAACACTCCTGCAAAAATTGACCTCACTCGACAACCCTCCTGAGAGACATATTCATATATCGCATCCTTATACAAACTTTCAAAATGACTACAATCACATCCTCACTAATAAACCCTCCATCCATAAAGAATTATATGACTTTCTCCACACTATAACCCCAACTCCTACACTTGAGCATCTTAAAGGTAGATTTCCTTATTTACCTTAACAACTACTAGTTGAAACTTACCGCATTTTTGAGCCTATACCAGAATATTCACATCCCCCCCTGCCCCCTCCTCCTATTACGCCCACATCACAACCCACACTAACTGACAGTCCACAAACCTACATCATTACCTGGAATACTTCTCACCTCAACACTTCTCTCCCAAACATTCAAAATATGCTACTTAATACCTTAATCACCCGTGCTATTATAAATATCCAAGAAACTAAACTTACCACCAAAAAATCTACTAAATATATTCAAAACTTGTTTCCAAATTATAAGCTCATTTTTAATAATACACATGCGCTTACAAGGTGTATCCAACGTAGAATCCCATATACTCCCGCTAGAGGAGGCCTTCTCACCATGATACATAATAAATATACATTTCCTGGTAACATATCAAAGATCCCATCGCCAGCCTCAATTTCACCATACCTTCAAATAATACGAATCTTAAATCAACCATTACAACCTTGGTTAATCCTTAACATATATATGCCTACACACTCCGAAGACCTAGGGCTCATTAACTCTATCAAAGACACTATTTCAAACACTATCAACAACCACCAAAATCATATATATCTACTATGTGGTGACTTTAATAGAGATATTGCCCTCATTGGCCATACAACATACAATAGACAACATACACACCAATCCAACAACCGAAGATATACAATGGAAATTATTCACCACAAATATTAATCTCACCTACATTCCCACAAACACATCTTATTCAAGACAAGGTGGCCTTAATTACTCCACCACTAGCCTTATTGACGGATTCTACATAAACACGTCTACCCAACAAAACATGACATCAACTACTGATACCACCTTAAACCTTAATTCGGACCACTACCCCATCCAACTACACATACCACCAAACACACTTATATCTAGATCACCTACCTTAATAAAAACATATCCTAAAAGACTTCTCAATCCTATCCCTGAACTTAATATTTCACTATTTCAATCTCAATTCATAGAAGAAAACTCACACATCATCGAAAACCTTATTAACATACTAGACATTAATCCTCAGTTAACACGGACACAATGGCATTTTGCATGTACAACTTTAGATACACTTATCTTTAACCTGTCTAATACTCTTGAAAAAACATGTTTTACATCTCCTTTACCCCAACTCACTGATCGCACTGCTAAACAAGGTGGATTCCTCCCTCAAAAACTATCTAGACAATGGAAAAAACATCTCTCTACATATCACATCATACGGAAAACAATCTACACAGTTAATAACAATAATAACTGGAGAAATCACCCTATCATAAATATAATCCAAAATCATCCTCATGTTCAAATACCACCACCTCCCGCAAATTTTGAACCACATGAAGATTGGCTCCAAAATTTAGCGACAATTGCGAAAAATGCAAATCAACTAGCTCGAAAAATCACCACTAAATATTCCAGAGATTGTGTCAAAAAAGCAATATCTAAATACCGAAAACTATACGAAACAAGCCCAAAAAAGATAAACAAAAAAGTATTCAAAGATAACATCTCTTGTCCACTGAATTGTATAACTGATAGATACAATAATATCATCACAAACCCTGAAGAAATCGCAAATGAGATGTACTTACAACAAACTATAAACAATTATCCTACTGTCCCAATGTCGTAGTCCAGTAGTTCGTATTTCTTAAAACTAACCAAAATTAACCTTAAGAAAGCCCCACCTAACCGGATTAGTTCCAGGGATTTCTATCGTGCGTTAAACAATTTACTTCTAAACACAAAGCCATTTCAAAATACCTTAGCACATCCCGGAGAATGGCTTCCCGGGCATTTTCATGACCAACAAATAGCAACCGACTTGTTTAGTTTAAACTCCGTTGAGCGTCGGAGTAGATTTCCGGTGAGTTTTTATAGTGCCCGGAAAATCACTACCCTCCGTTCTCGCAGTCCAGAGGCCATCAAAAATCCACAAGCTAAACTACCCTTAGATTTAGACAAAAGGTTGTAGTTAGTTTCCCCGGGTTTCACAATCTCCCGGAAGGCTACCCCGGGGAGGTTTTCCCGGAAAAGCCTTCCTGGTGAATAGGTCACACAAACCCGGGTTTCCCACCACAACCACACCTAATGAATCAAAGCAAAAATAATGTAAGAATCATAACAAGCTAGTGTCATACAAACAAAATGAGCAAGACTTCCTTCTACGGGGATTATGGAGCCTCATCCGCCGCAAGGGTAGAAACCTTAGAATACTCTAAGATAAGGCTTAACCGGCACCTCTACCGGCGTACCAAGAGTGGGGATATCACCCCTCCTCTCCTACCAATCCAAGCACTTCCCACTTAAGGAACGCTATCATTAATAGCGGTGGGTTTTCCCGGATCCCGGATCCGGTGAAAACAACCCTTCCCGGTCCCGGACCGGTCTCTAGGGTTTGAAGTAGGTCCCGGACCTCCCTTCACCTATTCTAACTTGGATGCCCTACACCCTCCAAAAGCCTCGGGCTCACAACACACACTAACAAGTCACAACTTCACATCACCTAGGCAAAGACACACTAGGAGGACTCACCTCTTTCTATCTTCACTTGCAACAAACTCTACAAAAGTCAAGACAACATATCAATGAAGACACAAAGAAAAGAAAGAAGACACAAGGATACATATAAGGACACCAAAGACATGAGCAAAGACATAAACATAAGCAAAGACACAAAGAGGGAGAGTGAAGATACAAAGAAGGAGTGTAAAGACACAAAAACACAAGCAAAGACACAAAGAGGGAATGAAGATACAAAGAAGGACTGTAAAGACACAAAAACACAAGCAAAGACACAAAGAGGGAATGAAGATACAAAGAAGGAGTGTAAAGACACAAAAACACAAGCAAAGACACAAAAGAGGAAATCCTTCCTCTTGTAATTGTGCAAGCCTCTTTACTCACAAACCCACCAATTGTATCTACCCTAGACACTCCTCGGTCTCTTACTTCCTTGCATCAAAGAGGACAAGAAAAAGGAGAGACAACCCAAGAAGAACAACAAAAAAAAAAAAAAACAAACAACCTCTCCTCCCCTTGGTGTCTTCGCGGCCCTCCTCTTCTTCCTCCTCTATTAAAATAAAAGCTACTGTCCGGGCCGGGGGATAGGGTCCCGGTCCCGGTCCCGGTCCTTTCTTTTTTTTTTTTTTTTTTGACACAAAGTCCTGTCCGGGCCGGGGGATCGGGTCCCGGTCCCGGCTGGTGGTCGGGCCGGGGGTTGTGACCCGGTCCCGGCCACCACAGGGTCGGGGTTGGGATCCCGGCCCTGGGCCATTTATTTATTTATTTATTTATTTATATATTTATTTTATTTTATTTTTTTTAATTTTTTTTAAATTTTTATTTTTTTTTATTTTTATATTTAAAAAAAATCTAATTTATTTTATTCTTTTCTAATTAAATAAAAATCTAATTCATTTACAAAACAAAACATAAAGACTAACTAACTGACTAAAAGAATTTGAAAAAAAACTACAATTACTAATATAACTAATCTATCTTCTTACTAATCTAGTTAAATAAGGTATTAACTAATATGTGAAAACCTTAACTATAAAAATTTGATTAGAATGGTGGTTCCACATAAAGAAGTACCGGGAAGGTTTTCGGACTATCCCGGGAAAGGTTTTCCCGGCCTCCCGGGCATCTTTCATAGTGTTTCCGGGTATAGGAATTTACTAGTTTAAGACCCGGTATTATTACCATTCTAAAACTAATTAAGAAGTTAAGCATTTTCCTATTTTACCTAATTCTTATACTAACTAATTATATGTACAATTAACTACTTTCTAACAACAATTAATCAAAACAAATACTTTTAACTCATTTTTTAGTGGGGCCTATAAAGTGGGAGTTTTCACACTCCCACATGACCCCTTTTTCGCATGTGAGCGTCCTCGCGAACACTCAAGCAACATCTGCCGGGTTATAAATTTTTACCCGGGAACCATTTGTCCGGGTGTCTAAAAGAGTCCCGTCCAATTGCTCCAATTGTAAAGTCCCGTTATCATAGATTTGGAAGACTCTAAATGGACCCATCCACCGGGTTTGAAGCTTACCGGGAAAGTCTTTGTGCCGGTTGTCAAATAAGAGCACTAACCCGCCTTCCCGGATACTGGTCTCCCGGGGTAGCTTCCGGTCGAAATCTTCTTTTCTCCGGTCTTGGATAATTTTTGTCCGGTCCAAGGAGTCTCTCCGGTGCTCCTCCAATTGGTCGAGTTGTAATAGCCTTTCCTCCATGTCTTCGCTCTGGTCTCCAAATTCTTGGGCTATCACCCAGTAAGTCTCTACATCCAACTCAATTTGTTGCAACACATCCATACCATATACAAGGAAGAAAGGTGTCCTTCCCGTGGTCTTCTTCCAAGTTGTGTTGTAAGCAAACACCGCCGAATGTAGCTTCTTGTCCCAATCATTCTTGTGCGCCGACACCACCTTGTTCAAAATATTTCCTACAATCCCGTTGGCTCTCTCCGTTAAGCCATTTGCCTTGGGATTGTAGGGAGTTGTCTTCCGGTGCTTGATGTGGTAAAGCTCCGTGATAGACTCAATGGTGTCGTTCAAGAAATGAGCTCCCCGGTCACTCACCAATTCCAATGGGCATCCAAATCTCATCAAAATTTGCTCAAAGAGGAAGATGGCGGCGGTATCCGCGTCATTCCTCTTTGTTGCCCGGGCCTCCACCCACTTGGTAGCATAGTCCGTTGCCAAAACTATGTACCGGTTCTTCCGGGTACCCACCGGGAAGATAGGGCCGATGAAGTCAATACCCCACTTTGCAAAAGAAGCTAGAGGAAAAATTGGTGTGAGTGGCCAATGGTTCCGGAAAGCCGGGTTCCCGGTCCGTTGGCATGGATCACACCTTGCCACGAAGTCTCTAACTTCCTTGTTCAAGTGAGGCCACCAATACCCGGCATCCCGGATACGGGTCATGGTGTTCACCGCCGCAAAATGTCCTCCCGCCAGTCCCTCGTGCAACGCCCGGATCACCGGTCTCCGGTGTCCCGGTTCCAAACACCGGCAGAGCTTGTCATCCGCTCCCATCCGAAAAAGAGTCCCTCGAATTAAACAATACGGCGCCACTTGGTGTTGAAAAACACTCTTCTCCTCCCGATTGAAGTGGGCCGGATATGTCTCGGTTTGAAGGTACTCTATGATCTCTTGGAACTCCGAGCTCCCGGTGTCTTCAATTTGGTAAACCGAGATGCCTTCCTCTAGCTCCCGGTCCTCCATAAATCCTCCCCGGACCTCTCCCGGAAAAACATCCCGGGCCGCATCCGGAAAATCTTCCCGGGTCACTCCCGGTTCCGAGAGAAGGTCTCCCGACTCCGGAAACTCATCCGGGAACTCCGCCGGCAAGTTAGTAGAACTTTCCAGGCCTCTTTGCCTTGACAAGTAATCCGCATTGCAATTGGACTTCCCGGACTTTACTACAACGACATAAGAGAATTCTTGTAATAATAAAATCCACCTTGCAAGTCTCCCGGACAAATCCGGTTTGTTAACTAGGTATTTCAAGGCATCATGATCCGTATGAAAAATTACCTCATACCCTAAAAGATAATGCCGGAATTTCTTGCAAGCATAGATCACCGCCAAAGCTTCTCTCTCGGTTGCCGTGTAGTTCTTCTCCGCCGGACTCATTTGCTGGCTTGCGTAGTAAACGGGATGCTCCCGGCCTTCCTCATCCGCTTGCCAAAGTATGGCTCCCAAACACCACCCGGAAGCATCCAAAGTCACATGAAACGGCTTGCTCCAATCCGGAGGAGCTAGAATGGGGGCGGTTGCCAACATCTTCTTGAGATCCTCAAAAGCTTCTTGTCTAGCCTTCGTCCACACATAGTCAACTTCCTTCTTTAGTAGTTCGGTTAGTGGAGAAGCTAGCCGGGCATAGTTGGCAATAAACCTCCGGTAATACCCCACACATCCTAGAAATCCTCTAATCTCCCGGACATTCTTAGGAGCAAGCAAGGCCAACATCACCTTGACTTTATCCAGGTTCACTTCCAAGCCACGTTTACTAACAATGTGACCTAGTAGCAAACCACTCATCATTCCAAAGAAACACTTACCGGGATGAAGTTTCAACCCGGTCTCCCGGCATCTTTGAAATGTTTTCCGGAGATAAATCAAGTGATCCACCCACTTGCTAAAGATCGCAAAATCATCCATAAAAACTTCTAGAAAGTGCTTCAAGAAGTCCCGGAAAATATCGGTCATTAGTCTTTGAAAAGTCCCGGGAGCATTACAAAGACCAAATGGCATTCTATTGAAGGCAAATGTTCCCCAATCCGTGGTGAATGTTGTTTTCAATTGATCCACTTCCCGGATAAACACTTGGTTGTATCCGGAAAATCCATCAAGAAAACTAAAACATTCTTGGCCGGCAACATGGTCAAGAACCATATCAATAAAAGGTAGGGGAAAGTGATCTTTTCGGATTGCCGCATTCAATTTCCGGAAATCTTGGCAAACCCGGATTTTTACCTTTCCGTCCGCCCCCACCTTCTTTGGCACCACCACAATCGGAGACACCCACTCGGAATTATTTACCGGATAAATAATTCCGGCCTCCAACAACTTGTCCAACTCCTCCTTCACCATCAAGGAGTACTTGGGATTCAACCGGTATTGTCGTTGCCGGACCGGGATGGAGTCCTCCTTCAAGTCGATGGAGTGCTCTCCCAACTCCGGGGGGATCCCCGGTAAATCTCCCGGTGACCAAGCAAAGACATCCGAGAATTCCTTCAACAAAGCCATGTAATCCTTGCGCTCCTGCTTGGACAATCTCTTCCCCAAGTAGAAGGTTTTACCCACCTCTACTTCCACCGCCTCGTAGTCATCCGGAGCGACCACCGTCTTGATCTTCTCCGCCTCATCCACCTCCGGAGTGGCATACAAATCCGCCCAAGTCACCGGTCTCCCGGTAGAAGCACAAGGGACCGGTAGAATGTGTTGATCTTCAATTTGTTGTCTAATCCACTCCGATGACAAGAGGACATCCGATTCTCCCAACGATCGGTCTTCCGGTTGCCAATCTCCCGGGACGTCTCCCGGATCGCCGGTTCCCGGAAGAATTCCCCGGTCTCCCGGAAGAGTTTCTGGATTCTCCGGGATAGTTTCCCGGTTGGCCAAAATTTCTTCCCGGTGTCCCGGAAAATCTTCCCGATCGGAGTCCGGAATGACTACTCCTTCTTCCGGGATGGGCTCCGGAAAACCAAAATCCGACTCCATATCTTGAGCATATTGCTCTATCCGATATGAAGGTACGGAGTCCGTCTCTTCCGGATCCGTCCAATCCGAAGTATAACCATCGGATTCGGAAGTCTCACCTTGATAATTCTCCGGGAGCCATGGAATGCTCACTGGAGGAGAACCAAAAACAAAAGATTTCCTCTCCCAATTTACCTTGACTCCCGCTAAATAGAGCCAAGGTCTACCTAACAAAAGAGGAAATGGCTTTCCTAATCCTACTCTAATAACTACATGATTTAGAGGATAAGTAGTGCCACAAATCAAAGTTGGTATCCCGGATAACTTACCGGCCGGGACGACTCTTGATTGATCCGCCATCCGGAGAGTTTGCTCGGTAGGCTCAAGGTGAGTGTAGCCTAAGTCGGAGGCCGTAGACTCCAACATGAGATTCACCCCGGATCCTCCATCAACCGGGACGTTCCGGATGAGGCATCCATCTATCTCCACCGAGATCTCCGGAGCGCCAAAGTCTTCAATCTCCGCAAAATTGACCGCTACCGGTGGCAACTTGATCCGGCGCCTCCGGGGTCGAATCAAGGAATCCTTGATTTGCTTGGAGTAGTTCGGGTTGTCATGAATAAGTTGCCCGATTGTCACATTGGCCTTTTGAGCCCGGAGGTCTTGTAAGATGTCATATTCATCAACCCGGGTGTTTATATAAGGGTGAATGATTACCGGGTTACCGGCAAATGATACCCTCCTATTTGGTGGCTCTACTCTATCTCTATTTATTTGGTTTCTAACCTCTTGGCTAATATCCGGAAGAGGGTTGGATGACTCCATTCCTTTTTCGGCTTGAGCTACCGGTGGAGTCATCACCGGGATGACCGGTGGCGGCCTCACCGGGGCTACCGGAAAAGTCACAACCGGGGTTACCGGTTGTGGCTCCTCCTCCGATTCACCGGAAACATCCGATGTTTCCGGGGTCGGGACTCTACTACTCCGGGCCGATCTACCCGGTCTACGACTAGCATGTCTACCTACTCTATCACCTATGGAGCTGCGGGTGCTTACCCGGTGTACTCCGATCTCCGGTATCCCGAGAGATTTCCCGATTCCCGGTATCCCGGTTCTCCTTCCGGCTCCCGGTTGAAGCCTCCCCGGTCTCAGCTCCCCCGGTGGTTGTCACTTGGTGGGCCGCTCCACTCCTCCGGTGTTGCCATAGTTCAAGGCCGTTTGTTCCCGGGGAGGATTGTCCACCTTCTTGTAGATAACCTTTGGCTTCGGCGGCTCCGGACATTGTCCCGAGGTATGGCCTTCTTTCCCACAATTTTGGCATGGTAACTCCAAAGGAGTTCCTTGGTTAAAACCATTACCAAATCTTGCCCGGTGCGGGCAATCCCGGGCAAAATGCCCATCTTCCCCGCACAAAAAGCATACACCAAATTGCTTCACAAAAGAACCCGGTTGCTTTTGAAATGGAACTATATGTCTAGGTTGCGAAGTGCTACCTTGGTAGTTCCCGGATCCCGGTTGTCCCGGAGGATAGTAGGGATAATTTCCTCTTCCCCGGCCGTATGTCGGGACAATGTTGTAGACTTCCGCCTCTCCCGGTTCCTCCTCTTCATACTCCGCCTCATAGTACATAGTTCCATCGGCATCCACAAAGTGAACGGAACGTGGGTGAGTACACTCACCACTATGATGGCCGGGCTCTCCACAATTGCTACACCATACATTTCTCCGGGTCGTTGGAATGACCCTCCGGGATTTTTGTGGTGCCGCCAATTGAACCTTGAGCTCCGTCACCGCCTTGGTGAGATCCTTCATCAATTGCTTACCCGTGTCCGGTGCTTCCACCTTCACTTTGACTCTAGGTCCTTCGCCATCTCTCCGGTGTGATCGGGTCTCCCGGTAGACTTTTCCGGTCCCGGTCCCGGTCCTTCGTGGTGGTGAACTCCCATCGCTAGATTGGGCGCTCTCCGTGCCGAAGTTTGACTCGCTCTCCGAAGCCTTGTCCCGGAGCCTCCGCGCCATCCTCCCGGGCTTGGGAATTCTCCGGTACTTGTCCCGGTTGGAATTCTTCACCGCACGCTCCGATTCTTCACATGCAATAGCCAATGCCATTGCCTCCCGGAGGTTTGCCGGTTCCGCCCGCCGGACATACCGGGCCGTATCTACCTCAAGTCCCGACACATACCACTCCACTTGCATGGTATCCGGAGCATGATAAGAGAGTTTAGACATAAGAGTTTTCATCCTATGTCCATAAGACCGAATAGACTCACCTTCTTTTTGAATTAATTTATTCAATCTCCCGGTGATCCCGTTGTCCCCTTCCAAGTCTTGAAAAGTACGCTTGAACAAGGCGGACAATGCCGGCCAACTCTCCTTCACATCCGGTTCCACATCATCAAACCAAAGCAAAGCCTCACCTCTAAGCAAACCGGGAAAGATCCGTAATTGGGTATCCGGATCCTCCAAGTTAGCATTGATGGTGACCTCAAACTCTTTGATCCATTCGTCCGCATCTTGGCTCCCGTCGCACCGGAATTTGTTGTACTTCAACCGGGTCCCTTGACGAGCCATAGTAGAAAATCTTACCGGAAAGGTGCCCGGGAAATTTCCCGGAGAAGGAAAAATTTCCTCTCTCGGTGAATGGTCCACGCTCTCCGGCTCCACTTCTCGTATACTTGAATCCTCCCGGTCTCCAAGACTTGAAACTTCTCCAAATCCCTCTGGAGAAGATGGTCGGGAAGAATACCGGCTAGGTACACCTTCGAATGTGCTCACCCGGCTAGATCTCCTTACTCCCGTTGTACTCCTCAATCTCCTTCTCATGTGTTGCACCTAAATCACCTCCTAAAATGCTCCACATGTTAGTACATATACTTGTAGCTTACTAAAAAGGAAATGAGGAAACAAGGCAATAAGAAAATTCAACCGGGATAGTTCAAACAAAAAGTTCACCGGTCACCGGGAGACCTTCCCGGAAAAATCAGGGATACACGAAAGATTCAAATCACATAAAAGAAGTAAAAAGCTTAACACAACCAAAAATCCCCGGCAGCGGCGCCAGAAATCGTGTCGTAGTCCAGTAGTTCGTATTTCTTAAAATTAACCAAAATTAACCTTAAGAAAGCCCCACCTAACCGGATTAGTTCCAGGGATTTCTATCGTGCGTTAAACAATTTACTTCTAAACACAAAGCCATTTCAAAATACCTTAGCACATCCCGGAGAATGGCTTCCCGGGCATTTTCATGACCAACAAATAGCAACCGACTTGTTTAGTTTAAACTCCGTTGAGCGTCGGAGTAGATTTCCGGTGAGTTTTTATAGTGCCCGGAAAATCACTACCCTCCGTTCTCGCAGTCCAGAGGCCATCAAAAATCCACAAGCTAAACTACCCTTAGATTTAGACAAAAGGTTGTAGTTAGTTTCCCCGGGTTTCACAATCTCCCGGAAGGCTACCCCGGGGAGGTTTTCCCGGAAAAGCCTTCCTGGTGAATAGGTCACACAAACCCGGGTTTCCCACCACAACCACACCTAATGAATCAAAGCAAAAATAATGTAAGAATCATAACAAGCTAGTGTCATACAAACAAAATGAGCAAGACTTCCTTCTACGGGGATTATGGAGCCTCATCCGCCGCAAGGGTAGAAACCTTAGAATACTCTAAGATAAGGCTTAACCGGCACCTCTACCGGCGTACCAAGAGTGGGGATATCACCCCTCCTCTCCTACCAATCCAAGCACTTCCCACTTAAGGAACGCTATCATTAATAGCGGTGGGTTTTCCCGGATCCCGGATCCGGTGAAAACAACCCTTCCCGGTCCCGGACCGGTCTCTAGGGTTTGAAGTAGGTCCCGGACCTCCCTTCACCTATTCTAACTTGGATGCCCTACACCCTCCAAAAGCCTCGGGCTCACAACACACACTAACAAGTCACAACTTCACATCACCTAGGCAAAGACACACTAGGAGGACTCACCTCTTTCTATCTTCACTTGCAACAAACTCTACAAAAGTCAAGACAACATATCAATGAAGACACAAAGAAAAGAAAGAAGACACAAGGATACACATAAGGACACCAAAGACATGAGCAAAGACATAAACATAAGCAAAGACACAAAGAGGGAGAGTGAAGATACAAAGAAGGAGTGTAAAGACACAAAAACACAAGCAAAGACACAAAGAGGGAATGAAGATACAAAGAAGGACTGTAAAGACACAAAAACACAAGCAAAGACACAAAGAGGGAATGAAGATACAAAGAAGGAGTGTAAAGACACAAAAACACAAGCAAAGACACAAAAGAGGAAATCCTTCCTCTTGTAATTGTGCAAGCCTCTTTACTCACAAACCCACCAATTGTATCTACCCTAGACACTCCTCGGTCTCTTACTTCCTTGCATCAAAGAGGACAAGAAAAAGGAGAGACAACCCAAGAAGAACAACAAAAAAAAAAAAAAACAAACAACCTCTCCTCCCCTTGGTGTCTTCGCGGCCCTCCTCTTCTTCCTCCTCTATTAAAATAAAAGCTACTGTCCGGGCCGGGGGATAGGGTCCCGGTCCCGGTCCCGGTCCTTTCTTTTTTTTTTTTTTTTTTTGACACAAAGTCCTGTCCGGGCCGGGGGATCGGGTCCCGGTCCCGGCTGGTGGTCGGGCCGGGGGTTGTGACCCGGTCCCGGCCACCACAGGGTCGGGGTTGGGATCCCGGCCCTGGGCCATTTATTTATTTATTTATTTATTTATATATTTATTTTATTTTATTTTTTTTAATTTTTTTTAAATTTTTATTTTTTTTTATTTTTATATTTAAAAAAAATCTAATTTATTTTATTCTTTTCTAATTAAATAAAAATCTAATTCATTTACAAAACAAAACATAAAGACTAACTAACTGACTAAAAGAATTTGAAAAAAAACTACAATTACTAATATAACTAATCTATCTTCTTACTAATCTAGTTAAATAAGGTATTAACTAATATGTGAAAACCTTAACTATAAAAATTTGATTAGAATGGTGGTTCCACATAAAGAAGTACCGGGAAGGTTTTCGGACTATCCCGGGAAAGGTTTTCCCGGCCTCCCGGGCATCTTTCATAGTGTTTCCGGGTATAGGAATTTACTAGTTTAAGACCCGGTATTATTACCATTCTAAAACTAATTAAGAAGTTAAGCATTTTCCTATTTTACCTAATTCTTATACTAACTAATTATATGTACAATTAACTACTTTCTAACAACAATTAATCAAAACAAATACTTTTAACTCATTTTTTTAGTGGGGCCTATAAAGTGGGAGTTTTCACACTCCCACACCCAACTTGCTATTATCAACCACAACATCCATCCAACTGTACATGTGGAGTGCGACAATATCTCTGGCATGACTTAGATGGCTTTATATTAGAAAAACGTGGAGAACAACAAACTCCCCTCTACAAATACTTTGACCAAGAACTTTATGAGTTATGCTTAAAAAATCTGGTCAACAACAAAGCTCCCGGCCCAGACAAAATCCCTAATGACATTCTCAAAAACCTACCTCACCGCTTTCATACTCTACTATTAATTTTTTTTAAACATTGCTACAAACAAAAACAAATCCCACCCTCATGGAAAACTAGTCTAACAATTCTACAATATAAAAAAAGAGATCCTTCTTATCTCTCAAACCACCGACCGATTGCACTAGCAAATACAATATATAAACTCTTTACAAGTACGTTAACATCCATCTTATCTAATTATGGTGAAAAACATCGCATTCTTCACGACAATCAGGAGGGTTTTAGAGCAGAAAGAGGTACAGCCAGACAACTACAAACTGTTATTTCCGCCCTCGAAGATGCCAAATTTACAAATCAAGACATCTACATTATGTATATAGATTTTAAAAACGCTTTTGGATCTATTGACCATGCCCGTTTACTTGCCATCATGCAAGATTTAGGATACCCTTTAGATGCAATTGCTCTTATAGGTGACATATACTCAAAATCCACTACTACATATATAGGCGAACACTTTGGACAAACCCGTCCAATTCCCATTCAACGGGGAACTATACAAGGAGATACACTAAGTCCATATCTTTTCATTACTTTCCTCAAACCATTACTAAGATGGTTACAACGTGGTGATAATGGCTATACTTTCCGAACATCTAACACCACCATTAACTCTGCTGCATATGCTGATGACCTAGCGGTCCTAACCAACCAATTACAATCCATACAAATTCAACTTGATAAGATCGATAGATTCTGTCAATGGACCGGCATGGATCTAGGTGTATCCAAATGCGCACTTACAGGTAGTCCTAACAAATCAAAAATGAACCCAACTACATTCAAAATCCATTTACAAGCACCAAATATCAACTTTCGAGGACAAACCATACCCATTTTACACCAAAATGAACCATAACCCTACCTAGGAATTCAGCTTGTAGCCTCTTTAAAATGGAAAATACAAATACATACCACCACTACCAAATTAATCAAACAATGTAATAACCTTATAACATGCCCATGCACAATGAAACAAAAAATCCATATGGCTGACACTGTAATATGAGCAGGCATAGCATATAGCTTTTACTCAGTACCATATTCTATGCCGGCTATCAAAAAACTTGACAAGAAAATCATTGCACTTCATAAAACCATCTGTGGTCTTCCCAAATGCATGTCAAATATTATCACCCAACTCCCAACAAATTTATATGGAATGAATGCCTTCTCACTAAAAAATGCATATTTCCGATGTATAGGTGACCAATTACTTAAAGCACTAAATGACACAGGAAAACTTGGAATTATATATAATGGTTTGCTAAAATTTGTTCTTGCTAAATACGGCGGATCTCAACTCCTAACACGCCTAAAAAAATCAGATTGTATCCGCTCTCCCATTACCCGCACTATATTTCTACTAAAATCCTACGCAGGCATTCATATTCGTAGCACTCTTGAACAATTCTTACTAAAACCATCACCACTTGAACAAAACTGGAACACGGAATCTGAACAATTACCTAACCTAAATACCGCACTATCCAACAAATTACTACAAAAACTTCATTCATATAACATCACAAAACTCCAACAAATTATTTTGCCTAATGGTACACAATTAATGGACCACAATGATTTCAAACAATTTTACAGCACCCCCACAAGACTAACTAAAACAGCACTTCACATTGCCACGCAACTATTCTGTCAACCCACATGTACCGAACAATGTTCTATGCTATGCACCCTACATTACCCACCCCGTACACTAAAACCCACATATACTATCATAAACAACCATACCACAACGCAATTCACAACAACCCCTGACCCCCCATTGATTCATAATAACACTAATCTTACACGTCCTCCCTCATAGATAATTAAAAACCCTTCTACATATCCTATTTTCAAAATAATCAACCATCGAACTAGGAAATATATAGATATACATAACATTGTAAAAAATGATGAAACATTTTTATGTCAATGGATACTCAGTAACAACACCCAATATATGAAATGGCAAACACAACGCCATCTCTTTCCATGGAATAACACAATCGTGATTAACCACAACATTTCACTCCTTATTCAATATTTCCAACAACAACAATACAACCATTATGCCAATACATTAGCGGTCCACCACCCCCAAATACAAACCATTGACACCCGATACGTCCACCCACCTACAAACATCCCACTCCTCTCAATTATTACCACAGAATGTAACCCAGAAAAAGATATTAACATCTCAACACCCACAATAATAGTCCAAAACGAAAAAACTCACCTATATGAACACAATGGCCATCACCTTACCACCATACCCACCACACGATTGAAATGGTTATGGACACAATACCAACAATCTAAACAAAACATTCTTGACCTCACCCCCAGTACACAACCTTTTGAAACTGAAATAATCTGGCTATATGAAAGATACAAACCTCAACTCTTTAACAAAATCCCCCATCGCTGGGCGCAATATACTTTACCTACTGAAATCCTTCACTCTCTAATACAAATATTTGACATACAACACACATATTTTTCATCACCAATAACTTGCCCTACAACTCTAAACAAATTTTTTTCACCTTTTGACCGTGATAAAGTCTTTGGTTCACTAGGAAAAGCATTTGACTCAAAATGGCATGGTATAGGACTCGCACATCCACATACCAATCAAGATGTTCAACAAGCTATACACTGGGCCAGATTAGCTGCACAACAACATCCAAATAATATAACTTTCATAATTGCACGAGACATAAATTGGCACAAAAATCCTACACCATATACAGGACCATTTATTGATACACACATCATTACACTCTTTGATGCAGATACCATCACATATACCCATCCCACCCTAAGCAATACACCTAACAAAAAACACACCGAACCATCTAGTTTACAAATCTTCTGTATACATCACAACAAAAATATCATATGTACTACAGAACAACTAGCTATAATCCACACCACAACACAATTACTAGGCATTGACCATATCTACACTAATCCGGCCCCCCCAGCCCCAATCCAACCCAAAATTAACCAGAGTAAACTTTGGTCAACCCTTCCTTATCCCACCTATCCTTACAATCATACTCATCCTCTCCCACCGCACCCACAATACAACACCAACCCCCCTCTAAAATTCAACCCAGAATATTGTTACTATACAGATGGCTCATTCACAAAACCTATTGACACTAATCCTGACATAGGGCAAAACTAAGCTGCTGGATATGGTATCCACAACAGTACAAAAAACCTAAACATTTCCAAACGATTACCTGGCCTACAAAACATACTAAGAGCAGAAATGATGGCTCTTCATAAAACCTTAAAAATTATTCTGAAACAATCCCCAAATGAACCAGCATATATCTTCATAGATTGCATTAATATCCTTTATCTTCTCAATACCCACATCAAACATCCAACATCTCATACTAACCATCCGGACCAAACCCTCTTAACTTCCATAATTCATCTCCTCATCAAAAGAACACACCCCACCATATTACTTAAAGTTAGAGCCCACTCCAACATAATAGGCAATGAACAAGCCGACAAATTAGCTAAAGAAGGCGCTAACAAACCTTATAAACATGCCTCCAAACCACATGAATATGCACATTCCACCCCATACTATTATCACCAAGACCAATGGTCTAACATGACAAACTCTCCAGACAATGGACCAATACGCTTTCTAGATAAATATTTACTAAAATATGATACAATTCACAATTTAGTAGTGATAGCAACACAATTTCCCAACATAGAAAAATGGCTTAATAACACTGACATCGATACAAAACTCTCAACTGACTTTTGGAACGATTCGACCATCACTGACGCCCAAACTACATGTCTCATTAAATTCCGAACTGGACAATATATGGGAAACGCCCGAAAACAATTATTCTTCGGACATATCAGATTTCCCAATATAACGTGCTCCATATGTAACTCCACTGATCCTGACACATGGCATCATCTCTTGTTGAAATGTCACCACCCCCACATACACGCCCTAATTACAAAACGCCATAACAAAGTTGTATGGGAAATTCGAAAAATGTTAATTTCCTCTAATAAATCCCGTTGCTACACCCTCATGAACGCAGGCACCTACAACAATAACCCACCGGAAAATACAGTACCCTCATGGCTTCTTCCATGCACATGCCTCCTTCCCGGATGCCATTGTAACGCTCGATTTAGGCCTGACATACTATGTGTTCGAGGCCTTCAATTAAACGCCACCCCCCCCCACCAATATAAACCCAAATTTAACAATACAATTTATTGAATTTGCATACTGCAATGACAGATTCTCAGCTCAAACAACTCTAAACAAAATCATTAAATACCAACCACTAATTGATAGTATAATTAGACATGGCTGGAAAGTTGATCCTATCATCATTGTTACACCTGGAGCTAGAGCCACATCCCATACCCCGCCAATAACAATACTTGCAGAAAAATTCAAACTCCCAATCACCAACATTAAAAACACATTAAAAAATATTAACACCATTGCCACCCACCATGCCATGTCTATACTATTACACAAAAGACGCATTGAAAATAACCAACCAATACCCATAATACATGACCCCCCATAATCACTCATATCAAACCCCTCATCAACACCATCCTACTACTAGCTAATGTTCTATCAATTATAACTCACTAAAGGACAAACAATCATAATTTTACAGCACAACACTGACAACGCTCACTTGACAACCACTTTATGGCTAAAATAATCAACACGAGATTCATGTTTACTACACTATGTATATATAGACAAAACCACCGTCACACAACTTAGGCCCAAAACAAAATAACAAACGGTCCACACATATAGTGACACTCGTCTCACACTGATAAGCACAATGATTTCGAAAGAATCTAAAAGATCCAGCTCACCACCAACACTTCCTTATAAAAAAGACGTCCTTGAAATCACATCCATCTTTACTTCCAACCACATCAGTAGTACCCATCGCCTAGTACGCCGCATACCACCATGTCTAACACTATATGGTACCGCTCCGCGAGCTCTGACAACCCTGTAAATGTCAATACTCAACCTTCTGCTAACACAGATTCCCAACCGATGATAGTATCTCAAACTACACATGCCGAGCAAGAGCTCTCATTTTCTGATCTCCCAGATCACAATCTTCATCTCACACAACCACCCTCTCCTCAGAGTAGACACCGCATATGTCCACCTACCACTGAATTAGCTTTGGAACCACCTTCCCAAAGACCCAGACTCAAAGGCCCTTTGAACTTTGGATGTCCTGGTAGAGCCCCTCTTTGTCCAGGACCTCCAATTTATCCTCCTTTACCTACTCGCGTACCAGAGAGACCCGAGCCTTCTGCCACTAACAGAGCTCAAGTGAGGTTCATTGGAGATCTCGTTCGAGGTCAAGCACGAGTATTGAGCCAATTCCTATGGGTCGGAAGGACCGAGGCTGAAGGACCAATTCGTTACTTTGAAGCAACATATGAAGGACCCAACCAAGACCAACTATGGGGCCTAATCACTAATCCGATCCCACCCAAGGAGGGCGCAACACATTGGGGTCATAATCGCTGGCTTCTTGGATACCCGAAAGAATTATCAGAAGAACAGCTGTCGGCCCAAGTCGGAGACATGATGCAAAGAACGCTTAGATTCTTACACCTCCCCTAACTTGTTCTTAGCTTTATCACATAAACATCAATCCCTATATTCTCTAAAATGCTTAGTTCACTTGGTATAATTAGCCTTTTTACTTCAGTTGAACTTAGTTTTCTTCAAGCTTTTATTTCTGTTGTATTATTATTAAAAATTAAAATTATAAAAAAATTAAAAAATTAAAAAAAATTATAAAAAAACTATTCTTACTACTTTTTATCAATTAATCAACTCGTTGCATCCCTCTCTTACTTTGCTTTCAAAAGGTCCACCTTTCGTTTCTTTGGTCACTTGTTACTTTCTATAGTGTCTACCCTCGAAAGAGGGAAGTAGTTCCAAGCCACTTATCCTTGTCTTCTGGGCAACGATATAGTGAATGGAACGAACAGACACTTCATTCACGCCGACCTTCTAAGAAGGCCGGAGTTCTTACTACTACTACTACTACTACTACTACTCATATGCTTTTCTAAAGGGAGCTGACTGTATAACTTATGGGAGGGATGACTGTACTGTACAGTTCAGAATCTATGCAGCAATTCACGACTGAGAGCACAGCCCTAACCCTAATTTCGGGGCTGAAGTCGCGCGAGCAACGTTGGCGAAGCACAGCAACTCTCGATTCTCCCGAGCACTCTGCTTGCGTCTCCAGCTTTACTCCACCGCAGGACTTGTGCCCTCGGATCGCGCTTTCAATCCAGGCCCGAGCAGACGAGGGCAGGCCCCGGCGCAATCATGATCTACGACGTGAACTCGGCGCTGTTCCGATCGTTCCTGAGCCAGAAGGGCGCGGGCGACAAGCGGCGCGCGGAGGAGCCGAAGCCCAACCAGCAGCGCGCGCCCAAGGCGAATGAGAACAAGCCCGTCATGAACGAGTAATCGCCATGAGGCCGGAGCGGGAGCGGAGGCCAGTCTGTGGTCGTGTCCCGAGCAGAAGATGGAGAACTTACACCGCATCATGATGAGCAGGGTTAGGGCAGGGAGAGGGTGCAGTGCAGTCCCGGTGGTTGTAGGGTTTCCTTCACCTCTTTGTAGCGTTTTTTTTTGGTAGCAGTGGTGTTCTCCGAACTCTGTGTTACTTGTGAGTTTTAAGAACGGGATATAGCATGTGTTTTACGGACTAAGAACGGCAGAGTGTGGTGTGCGTGGGTGCGAAGCGGACGGGGATATGATGGTGGCGTTGATGGTGTGTGTTTCGGGAGGTCGTTTTGGTTCAGGGTCTGGACATTGCAGCTTCTGTGTGAGAGCGGGTAGAATGAGGTAGATCGCCGTTTTTTTGGTATTCTGATGCACCTCGTTTATGTTGAATCGTCGTCCAAATGATCTGCACGAATTTCTGATCTGGTGTCCGGTTGTAGATTAGGATTAGGTCAATGTGATTTGATTTCTGAATTGCTTTGACTGCGGACACTTCCATCGCTCACCTTCGACCATTAGCAGTGGGGATTTTTCGCTTCCAGAAGGATATAAGGTAGAGTAACCTAAACCGCACCCCTCTCAAACCTGTTGTAACCTTTGCATGAAACGTTGTAACTAGAAACTTTCAGGAGCAAGAAATATTTACTAATGGTTTAGGGTCATGAAGGTGTGTAGTTAATGTGACCTAATGTTTTTGAGCTTCAAAATTTTGTACCTTTGAGATTAAATTGAGAAATTGCTTGTTTGTATCTTTCTACATGGTTCCCTACATTGACATACAATGTGATTTCAGATCCCAACGGTTTAGGGTTGATCTACCTATGTTGGCGTTTTGTTTCACCGTTTCTACTATTGGATTAGTGATGATTCATTCTGAAATTTCATGCGGATTAGAACATCAATTGATAATTGCTAGTGAAAGGTGGCATGTGATGTAAATTCTTTTGTTGTCTCTTGACTAAACTGGATGAGCATGAATTTGTGTCTCAAATATGAAGTCGGTATGGAAACAGAGTGCCGCACTGATTATGCTCATAATTCACTGTCTGGCCAACGTGAAGTTGCCTCACGTTCAAATGATTTAAAGGAAGTGATATGTGCGAAATGAGAAAGGTTCACTCCTGAAGGACCGTGACTCTGTTCCCCAGAACCACTCCAGAACCGCCAGTTTAAGATGAGACATTATGAGACTGATTGAAACATGTACTTATTGTTATCAACCATAGGATCTTGAATTTCACTGCTACATAAAGACACCTGAAAATTTACATAATGATGGTATAATTTCCACAACACATTGCATAAATATTATGGAACTTTGTTTAAGGTCATTGCACTCAAATCACAAGTAATGGAAGGGTTTAGGATAATGAAAACATTCTTTGCAATGTCTAGGGGCATAGAACGTGGCCGTTTCCTAAGCATAGCATTTATTTCTTTAAATCATATTAAAAAGTAGTTAGGATGTGAAAACAAAACAATAGATGACATTATCACCTCCATGAAGCTACTACTAATCCACATCTCCAATGTAAATTTCAAAAATTCAAGATCTAAATTAACTTCAATGTAAGCAACCCAAAATCACTAGAAGTCCACCACAAGACTTTTGGTCTTTAGGGGTTAACTTGTTTTGGATGCGCGTCTTGAATGTGGAAATTATGTTGTAGACCACCTCCTATTCTTTTAATATACTATACGTGCCAATCATGTTCAACACCCAATTGGCAAAATACTTATGTTTCCCTAACATAGGCATTCAACACAATGGGTATCACCTAGGTATTACACATGTATCACCTTGACATTACATGCATTGCTTGAATTTTCCCAAAATTTTGGACATTCCCATTGTGAATTAAGTATGAAGGAAAGTGAGCGGGAAGTAGTGTATAACAAGCGTCAACAACCTGTTTGTTAAACAGACACTCAATCCAGGCAGAAGTAAGTTCTTTTCTTTTTTCACCACCACATTCCTACCACGATCTACGGTCTGTGAGCCTCCGACGAAGATCGACGGCTGAGATGTGTGACGTCCTGAGCAGGAGGTCCGTTCGGGAGCTCCGACGAAGATCAACGGCCACATCGTGGCCGGTCTGGCTTCGGAACAAGATCGACGGCTGAGAAAATCCTTGTGGTACTCGTAGACTCGTAGACTCGGGAGCATCGCCAATGATAGAAACGAGCACTGTGCATTCTGTTCCATGGCCAAGTTTTCCTAAACTCGTTGATTGTGCTCCGCTCCGCGGCCATGGCTGCAGGCAGAGGAGGTTGTAGCTTGTGAATTCATGTGCAGGTACGGCTGTTCTTTTAGCGTCGATTTTTTTGCTGAACTTGCAGATGCCGTGGTTTTGGAATTTTAGCTCCTTCTCTGCTGTCGATGAGTAATTGCTTTGCGTTGCGAGTCAATCTCCTGTGTTAGTAGATCGGTTGCATTGATTCGCTGCTTAATTTGGAGGTTTGGATTCGGTTAGGGTTTCACTTGAGCGCCTGTCAACGTTTTTAAGTAATGGCACTAATTTGTGATCGAACTAGGCTTAATGCAATATTCTAGGTAGGAACAAGGAAGGCACAGAGTAAGGCTAGCTGTAAATGCATTCTAGATAGGTAGAAGTTCTTGCAGGTGTCCAATTGCGTGTAACGTCTGCTACTTATCCTCTGTTTTTTTGTAATCGGACATTAAGGATTCGTTCCTTTATAGATATAGAAAAGAGACAATCATAACTCGTTTTAGATTATTAGCTCAAGAGGAGATGCTGTCTTTTCGTGCTTTTTGATAGTATGAGTTTATCAGGTGCGTTCTTGTCGGAGTGGCTTTGTGAGATTTTTTAGTAGGATTTTGTGGCATTACTCAGATGAGCAGATTTTTTTTTTTTCCATCAAATTATTTACATGCTTTGATTACAATAGTCAGAGTGTTTGGTGTTAAATGCAGCTACAGAAAGATACGTTGGGGTTGTCAGACACGCTACTGTTCTCATTGGAGCCGCACGACAGAATTTCACGTTGGAGCTGGCAATAGTGTCTAGCCGGTGCACTGAGCATTCCCTGTCTCTCTGATCACGTCGTTGATAAGAGCGTGGTTTCCTTTCTTCTGATAATATTTCTCAACAATGGCGCCGACCATGAAGTACTGGGATGATTGGGCGGATGTGGAGGATATGGAAGCAATGTGGAACCATCCTGAAGTATGTAAGGAGTGGATCCAAGTAGGTGAAGAGCGTGGGATGAAGGTCCACATGTCAAGAAACTTGGACGGGAAGCCTTATGTCACGCAGACAGAGATGAAGGTGAAGGAGCATTCTCGGGAGCTTCCTCATATCGCAGCTCTTAACACTTCTTTTGATTACGTTTTACACATGAGCTCTATAGTGTATAATTCAGACGCTCGCAAGGAATACGAATTAGGTGGAATTATATTTAAAGTTTCCAGTCTCTCTAAGCGCATGCAATGGTTAAACACGAAGCTAACTTAATCCGAAGTCTGAATGTTGTTTGTCATGAAAGTCCAGCGTCGCCTAAATTTTTCCATTTATGACATTGCAGGGCATGGCAGAAATAATTACCCGCCGGTATTTCAAGAGACTGGATGTGGTAAGTCGTAGGGTCACAGATCTCGAATCTGAACTTCATAGTTGATGTGAGAGCGGTTCTTGACTCAGCATCTTAATTCATGCTTTAGAGCATGCAAGTTGAATTCCGATGTGTACTGTTGGGGGCCCAGGGAATGATTTGCGCGATTGCTGAGGTTGAGAGCTCACGAATACCTCTCGCTTACCGCTTTGAGCCAAAGCTTGGCGAAGCAAGTACGGGTCTTATGCAGACGCTTCAGTCAACAGCAGAATGGCTAGCAACGTAATCTATTTTTTCTTTGAAGCTTCTCAGTGATACGATAGGAACAAAGGCCAGAATGTTCATAAGCTTTGCGACCATTCATTTCAGCTGGTTATTGACACTCTTAAGAATTTAGTTGCTATAGAAGTGATTTTGGCGTTCAGCTTGTGTTCAGAAAATGAAACCAATGTGCTTACTCCCAAAGTTTTCTGGTGGTGATTACAGCGACATGGGCTATCGTGCGTACGCAATTGAGGGCTTGTCAGCATTGTTATATCGACCTTTCGTGAGCGTGTACTTTGGAGCTGCTTACTTGAAATGGTTGTCAACATATGATGGCAAGTGAGTCTCAGTTCCCTTGTTTGCATAGAATTATTAGATGTTTGCATGGAATTCACTTTCTGTGAGTGACACAATTCTTAAACATGTTCAGTGGTAGAGTTCGAAAGGCTTTACCAATGCTGCGTTGTTGTTGCTACGTTTCTTTACTATTTTGTAATGTGTCTTTTGTGTTGCTTTTGATGTTTTTAATCTGGTTGTGGTTGCCAATGTAGAAGGAGAAATGAGGAATTTATGGTCCGTGGGTACAATGGGGGTCCTCAAGCTGCAACGAAGGCTAGCACACTGGCATACTGGAACAAATACTTGCAGGCAAAACAGAACCTCCCGAATATCAGGTGGATAAATGTTCAGAAACTTTATTATTTAACCATTTTTCTGGGATTTTTATCCCTTCCTACCGGATATGAGGCATGGTTCTTCCCTTGTCTTGCTGGACAATTGAAGTGCGTTCAACGAGAGCAAGATACCACTCTTCACCCTATCTTATAACTTCTTTTTTGGAATATGTTTTTCCTTGTAGTGAGGTACCGCTTATTTTCGTAACACCTGTTGCTGCTCCTTCTCGACCTCCGAGCCGTCCGCCTCCACCCCCAGTGGCTACAGAATTTTCTTCTAAATATCAGGTTACGAGACCCAGCAGTGTTCAGGGAGCTGGTGGAGAATCGAAGAGCACAGCATCGACATCCATCAGTGTTCCGGCAGCCGTTCAGGAAACAAAGATCACAAAGCCGGCACCCAGTGTTGTGAAACCACCTGTTGTGGAGCGTAAGAGGACGAAACCGCCAGTCAGCAGTGTCAAGGAGACTGTTGTGCCACCAAAAAGTACGAGGCCAAATGCCGGTGGTGTTAAAGAAACGGTCGTACAACCAAAAATCCCAAAACCGAAATCCAATTCCTCAGCAAATGCTCCAAGTAAGCGCAAATTTCAGTCAATTCATGTTCATCGTGTTTATGGAAATTTAGAAACATCGGTAGTTGGTGAGTCCCTGCATTATTATTTGAACTCAGGACTCTCAGAGCAGGACTCTGCATCAAATATCATTGTCGTGCTGAAGCACCATCGTGTTGCAATAGCACTCCAGACTCCAATTGTACTTGGACTTCTGCAGGATCTAGTTAGATCAGAATTTGAAGCTACTGCACACCTTTTAGGGCACGAAGTCATATGATATCGGTAACTTGAGGTGATTTCGGCTATATATCTTTTCTTGGCCTCGAATAAGGTCTTACAGTGTGTCGGAGAAGGAATATGGTTGCAGTTTTTTTAGTTTGTCTCAAGATCGTGAAGGCTGTATAATTACTTGTCATTCTTGGCTTGTGCCAGAGAAGGAGTGGACTTACTGGGACGAGAAAGTTTCTGCTGAGGACTTGGATGAGATGTGGCGGCATCCTGAAGTGAAAAAAGAATGGACGACATCAAATGAGAGGAGAGGTCAAGTGAGGTTTGCACGCGATGCAGAGCTCAGACCTTACATGACCACAACCGAGGTGAAGGTATGCCCGTACCAGACAATTTGATACAGCTGCCGTAGACACTTGCTTTTCTTGGACGTGTTGTCGAGGTCCCACTTGTGCAATTTGAGTACTGCTAGAATTTAAAACAGGATGTAAGTTTGAAGTACAAATGTGTCGTATTTGATTTGAGCTCTTTATCCGTGTATACCTCTGAGAGTAGAGATATTCATTACTCGTCTGTATCAGGGGATTATTTTGAAACATTTCACATGTTTCTTAATTATGATGCCAGTTACTAATCCGCTCATGTACAGCCTGCTCTGTGCAAATTCGAGGTTATGATTATCGCAGATTATGACCGCCTTTGTTGGTTTACTTTTGGATTCAGGCAGTTGCACAGATAATTGTCTCCAAATACTTTGCTGAACGAGTATCACCGGTATGTATCTGAATGCTTTCATGCCAACAATATCTTTGAAGGTTGTGAACCATTACAGAAATATTATAGAAACATGTAGAATGGTTGCTAAAAAAAAATGGACGAAAAGCATTGGTAGTATTTGATTTATACCCCCAAACAGATTGTTAACATGACGCTCTTGGTGGCTTATCATGACTTAAAAAATTGCAAATGTTTTAGCAACACCTTATTATCGTTGACTGAGAGTGGTAGCATTTCTTACCTTCGTTCATATTTGAGAGCAGATGATGCTGCGGACAATTGCGGAGATCAGCAGCAAAAGACTGCTGCATGGAGCAGATGGGATCTCAGGGGTGATGCAAACTGCGTACCCAACTGCTGCCTGGCTATACAAGTACTACACCTCTACATCTGTGCTCTAGTACAACTTTTTCCTTGTTTAATACAACTTCTTTTAGAGTCTCTTATAAAAAGGCTTTTCTTTTCTCTGTTCCTTTTGGGAATGCTGGCTTCTTTCCATGCTTCTTGAAGGATTGATGCAAATGGTGGTTGCTTGATCGTGGGGTTTAGGGATATGGGTTACAAGTCTTATCAGTTGCGATCGAGGGATGATCTCTCCAAGCCTTTCCTGGCTATGTATTTTGGCGCGGCATATGTTTGTTGGTTAACGACTTACAGTGGAAGGTATAACCTGATCACCTTCTGACCTCCTCGTCCGTTCTTTAGAGGCTATTTTTTTCCTTCCATGTTTGTCTTGTCGAGTTGCCTTTACATTGTAATACCAGCCAAGTGTATGACGTGATCCTGAATGAGTTCTTTCCCATCAATGGTGTCTGAATGCTCAATGCTGAACGGTTATGTAACAGTCCCAGAACAGATGAATTCGTGTTGCGGGCCTACTACGCTGGTCCCAGTGGTGTGGAAGAGCCATCAGCTGGAATATTCTACCAGAAATATTTGGCCCATCGACAGGCATCTCCTGCACAGGAACTCCAGTATGAGATTTCAACTTGACGCAAATTTGATTCGTTGATCGATTTTAGGGCCTGGGATAGGTCTTTCAAGTAATTTTGGGTTTGCGTCCAGTATGAACCAAGGACATGCGCCACCATGATTTGGTTGTTATGGATCGAGATCTAGTTTCTTATAATCTTTCTCTTCTCAGCTTGAATGTATTGCAATTGTGTTCTAGGACACTGCTGTACACGAGTGCATGTGTCCCATCAATGGACAAGAACAGGCTCCCAGAGAAGTCGTAGCAGTGAGATGAAAGAGAGTATGAGCAAGCATTAGTTATGATTATGCTTTTAAGCATCCCTTCGATCATGATGCTCACAAAACGTAAGCTTACATGAAATGATGACAACAATGGTACGTTTGCTTGGGTGTAGGAAAAGCGCAAGCACCGGAGCTCAATGGACAACATCTTCAATGTGGCGAGGTACAGACCCTGCATTTCAGCCACCACCTAACCAATCCATTTGGAGACGGCTGTGGGCGTCAGCATGACAGGGTGAAGTATGACACACATTATCCCATGCCCTTTAGATTGTATAGAAAGTTGTGCAGCCTGTAAAGTGGGATGTCTGGATCTCACGTCTACTGTATGTACATGCACACCCCCATGCCCGGCCCGGTTTTCAAGGTCTCTTCTAAGAAGTTTGTGTAGCAAGATCTGTTGGTCCAACAGAGACTGTCATGACATGTGTATTTTGTCTACTAGGACTCAGAAGCATGTGAAAATTTGCTGGTCTTCACTTTGTACTTATTGTTTTTTTAGTGAATTGTGATAACAATATTTGGTTTTTGGTATCTAATCATGTTTGAAATTGGTTTAAACAAAGGAAATGTGATCAAGGATTGGTCATTGAGGTAAGATGTCACAAGATTGCAAATTATGGGGTGATACAACATGGTCTAATAATAGGCTTGTTTTAATGATCATCTTCTTCAATGATGCACAATTTGTTACATTGTGAATATATGCCATTTAGAACATTTGTGAACAAGTGCTTGGGGTGTAGGAATTAATCTTGGATTTGGATTGTAGGAATTAATCTTGGATTTGGGTTGTAGGAATTAATCTTGAATCTTAACAACAATCAATTCCTACCTTAATGAATCAAGTTTCCTTTTTCACAAATATGCATTGATAAGCACTTGCTTCATTCTCATTTTCTTCCAATTTAGACCAAGGAGTTTTAAGCTTATTTTAGAATCATTCTTTTCAAATGTCACCCAATATTGGTTCTAAACATTATTATGATTCACACATGCAATTCCATTATTTGAAAAGATATATTGGGAAAATGAGTGATGGAATCTCAGCTTAACCCCTAAAGGATCGTGACATTTTAGCATCCAAACTCATTGAAAACTGCTAGTTTCTATGCATTCAACTCAAAATGCAAATAAATATAGTTTTACATATCTAACTGTAGGATCTTGTATTAGGATTCTAGAAGTGTGTGTGGTAAACTTTTTGTTCAATTTGACCGCACGAATTGAAAGATATCAGCCTTTGAAGTGAGATATAAACTCTTCTTAGGTCATACTAAACACCTTCAACAAACTTTGACCACCTTCTATGGCAAATTTTTGCACTTCGGGCCGTGATTTTCTATTTTTAATTTACATGAATCATCTTAGGCACATGTGCATCAAATTTTAGAAGTAGAAGAAGGGAAGAAGATGTCCTTTAGAATCTTGCAATGCAAGAATGTGCTAAGAATTAATAATACACTTTAAGTTTTGCACATATCATATCCTTTTTATATTTTTGAAACTCAAAAATCTCTATAGTAGATGCAAGGATTTCCATTTCCTTTCCAAGAGGATTTTTTTTAAATGGAAAAAAATCTATTTCTATTGCATTTAGAATTAAGTAAAGTTTTGCTACATTATTTGTTATTTGTCACTCTAAACAACTGCACTATTTGTATATGTTACTGAAAAATGTTTGTAACTTTGAACCATAGTTGGATTTCTATAAGAATTATGCCAACTGAAGATATTAAAAAGTTGTCCTTCTAGTAAAAAAAAACTCCAAAAATCACGCCAAAATTTGGTATCAAAGGATTCGATTTATTGTGTAAAAAAAGATCAATAACCACAACAGATCGAGAGTCCTAACCAACATCAAATAAACAAAAAACATACACTAAAACAAGTATACATAATACACCCTCAATGAAAGAGATGTAAATCACACGTAGTCAAGCGTCTCACACTCCAACGAGTGCGAGCGGAACAAGAGAATGTTGAGCCTTTACTAATGACTAACCATCACTTACAAGCAAGCATTCACTAATCACTCTCTAAATACACTCACAAAGCTTGACTTGACAAAGACGTCAAGTCAAGGACGTATGCGGCGCTATATGCACATGCATACAACCCTAAGTGGATGAAAATCATCCACAGATGAATGCGGTGCGCCGCCGTTTGTCCCTAAATACCCGTAGATTAGTAACAAATTAATCTACGCTGAAACTACGATACGGAGAAGCCCTTGACGCCACATCCTATAATAGCGTCGTGTAAAGAAAGATCGATAACCACAATAGATCGAGAGTCCTAACCAACATCAAATAAACAAAAAACATTTACTAAAACAAGTATATATAATACACCCTCAAGTGCCCCCCCTAGCGGATAAAGAGACCCTCTATCCAGCTAGGACCATACAACACTAACTAGACTAAATGCCACGGTGATGTTGCTGCAACAATTGTACGCATCCAGTCGAAAATGTTGTCCGTCGCCGAATCAATAAGCATATGAAGAAGTAACAAAGAGAGGGTAGGTCGGGTGCAATGCGAGCCCCATCTTTAATTGCCGTCGACAACTTTATTGCCAATTCCTTGGTCAATCTTCACGTTGCCTATTCCTGAATCGAAACTAGGAAAACCAACTGGATGGCAACGCACCAACAATGACAAGTCCACGAGGAATTCAAGCCGTTTCATCGAGTGAAACGTGGCTCGAAGACCTCCGACAACGAGGGCAAGTCCAATCCCCGGATGACAGAGTAGAAAGAGGCGGCGTTAGGCAAGCCATATGCCAACCATGCTGGCAATAGTCACAAAACAACATGGTAGCCGCACCATTCTTCTCACCACACACAAAACACCGAAGGCCGTCTAGCACAACCGCCAACTCCGGATGAACGGAGCCATCAGTGTATAAATAACAGGGAACACAATTCTTAGAGTGCTCCCAACACTCCCGGCCATCCTTGCCTTCCAGCAACAAGATGCCACTGGACAACACATCCTTCACGCGAAGAATGGTGTGCCCAACCTTGACGTCCAACGTTGTGGTTGCCTCACGCCACAGATAAACGTAATCCCCCCATGAAAAAAGTTGCAGCTGAGGTCGGTAAGCACCGCTACGAATACGAGTGTACCATAAGGTGTCACGGTGTTGAGCGATGGACAAGTTCTCCATAGCCATGGGCATAGCCCGCTTGAAGCCGCTCAATCCCGTAGACATTGGGTCCACACCTTTGGATCTTCCAAATCCACAACTGGAGCCAACTTTTTTTGAACGAAACCTGGTAAAATTTGCTCCCACCTATACAACAACTGATATAGGCTGAAAGCAGTCAGTGAAGCTTGCCGGCTAAACCAGTATCCCATGGCGATCTATGGTATCATCATATCCCAATCACTTTCGTAGGCCCCGCCTTACAAGTTACAGTCCATACTTTCGTAGGCCCCGCCTTACAGTCTAAACCACATGCTCCGCCTAATCGTCCGCTTCCGGGTGATCCCGAGAAGTGGTACAATGGTCAATCAAAGCCTTGGTACACAAAGCTTTGAAAGCCCCAAGGAACTCATGTCCCTGGTCAGCCAAAACTTGAGCTGGAGCTCCAAAACGAGTCAACACCCGGTCGAGGAATGCCATGGCCGCCAACTCTGAAGAGTTATGCGGAAGAGCCACGAGTTCAATCCACTTGCTAAAATGCTCCACCATCACCAAGACATACTTGGCTCCGCGTAGAGTCACGACAAGTGGACCAACAAAGTCCAAAGACAACCGGTATCGTAGCCCCATAATGGGCAAAACATGCAACTGGGGTGATAAGGTGTTGAAGCTGGATCTAACCCGATCATATACTTCACACCGAGAAACATACGGTGGCGACCTGTTGATACATGTCGGTCCACCAGTAATGGCTGCGCAACATCGAATGAGTCCATCTCACACCAAAATGTCTTAGATCTTTGTGTACTTGCCGTACCAACCAAGCCTTCTGATCTGACCTTGGAACTATGCGTCTAGTTCCATCTGGCCACACCCAAAATAGAAGGTCGTTCTGCCAACGGAACTGTACTATTCGGTATCCAATTCTTTCACACTCCATAGCCGAAAGAGCTCGGGGAAGTGTCCCATATTGTAGCTTGTGCAAGACTGGACTGTCTGCCCACACATCGCTAACAAGTTGGGCCCTATTCGGTTCCTTATCCGTTGCCAAATCAGGCAACGTCGATGCGGAGCCAGACATCAACGTGAGGTAAGCCACTGCATGTCACCCCGGGACTGACTTCCTATCACAATCCCCATGCCATCTGGTACTAGTCAAGTCCTCCTCCGAAGGACTTGGATTGCGAGATAGACCATCCTCATCCAAGTTCATGATGCTGACCCAATGTACAACCTCAAAGTCATACTCCTCAAGCAACAATGCCCACCTAACAAGCTTGCCAGTTAGCTTTTCAGACTCCATGAACCACTTCAAAGGCTCATGGTCGGTCACTAACGTAAAACGTTGCCCATACAAATAAGGCCTAAAATGGGCTATGGCCCAAACCGCGGCCAAGGCCTCCCCCTCATAGGACGAATAGTTGGACTCCGCGTTGTTGTTGCTCCAGGAGCAAACTCCTCAACGTACTCCCGTCCCTCATCATCTTTCTGAATCAATAAAGCCCCCAATTCCTGAGCACTCCAGTTTGTGTGCAACTGAAAGGGTTGTGTAGCATCCGGACGTCGCAGCACACGCGTTGAACCGAGCTTCAGCTTCAAAGTAGCAAACACCTGCTGTTGCTCCCGTCTCCAAGTCCATGGTTGATCCTTGTTGGTGAGAATAGTCAATGGCTAAGCAATCAAGCTAAAGTTCTTAACAAATCGGCAATAGTAATTTGCCAAGCCAAGAAAAGCTCAAAGCCGTGACACGTCGATTGGGGCAGGAATCTTTTGCAACGCATCTACATTGGCCTGCTACACGCCAAGACCCCTTGGAACGATCATTTGTCCCAAATATGACAACCGGTCGTGGAAGAACTTGCACTTGCCATGGTGCAAGCGCAATCCCCACTGCTGTAACCTCTCAAACACCGCCTGAAGATGCCTCACATGCTTCTGTGGGCTGCTACTAAAAATGATAACATCATCAATGTAGCATTGGGCAAATGGTAAACCGGTCAACACCTGGTTCATCACCCTCTAAAACTCAGTGGGTGCGTTCTTGAGGCAAATGGGAGAAAATTTTGATGATAGAATTGATCTCTCCCATCATGATCAACTCCCCAAAATGTAGTCTTCACCCGGTCATTCACCATCAATGGTACCTGGTGGTAACCAGACCGCAAATCTAGAGTACTAAATATTCTAGTGTGGCCCATCACATCAAACAACTCCTCTGGCGTAGGCATGGCATACCGGTCTGATTTGGTCTTACAATTGACCGACCTATAATCCCCACACATCCGCTTCTCCGTCCACTTGCCAAAGATATCCTTCTTTGATGGCATAACCGTGGCACAAGCGTACTCGCCGTTAGAGAGCTCAATCAAGCTGGCGGCTAACAACTCCTAACAACAAGTCTAAACCCCAATTTTCCTTGAAAGACTAAGCTTGTACGGTCATCGGTAGATGGGGTGGTCGTCCTCCGACTGAATGTCAATGGGCTTCCCTCTATACCACTCCCAATCATGGAGACTAAAGGCAAATCACCTAGAATACGAACGAATATATCCTTGAATCCTTTTTGCCTCGGCACTGGTAAGATGTGGCCCCAAATCCAAAGGCTAGTCATCAAACTCCGTGGTCTCCTTCTCCACCATAGAAGATTCACCGCATACCGGTACGGCCGGTGATTGCTACTTTGTAGTAGAAAGGGCATTAATGCCTCCAGACTCCTCACTCACAGGGTCCACATAAACTCCCGTGTCGTGATGATAGAATTGGGAAAAGATATCCTGGGCATCTTCTCGACCAAAGTCCTCGGCCAAGGCTGCAAAGACACGCTGAGCACAAAGCTCTTCAGCTGCATGCCTTTTTAAACCAAAAAACAACTTCGCTTCCTCAATCTCTAAGAGATGTGGCACCGCTGCCCCCTGACCATCAAATTCTGCCTCCAGGGACCAACACGCGTGGATGGTCACTCAAACAACGCTGAACGGCAAAACAGAGGCCACAAACCGAAACGAGGTTGTTGAGGTCTATGGCTTGATCCAACAAATGACGATGCTAGCACTCAGAGAGATCCGATGCGGCGGTAGTGCCTCTCAAGAAGCCTATCGCCCACTCCCTCTCATCGGTAGAAGGCTCCTCGTAAGTTTGGGAAGAAGAATCTCAAACCATGCCCAGACCACGTGTCCTAAAGGCAAAAGAGCGCCGATAGCACATCAAGGTGGGAAATGCCCCCCGAGTAAAATCAACGCGGTTGACATTGTCAGTGGTGGCTCATCATCCTTGGTAACCTCCGTGGAAACACGGTGGTCGTCCAAGATGTCATTGACCTCATGGCGCACGGGTCGTTGCACTTGAGCAAGTACAGAGGTGAGCGTTGCCGATGGTGCCATGTTGGTCCAAATCCAACGTGGCCGATGGGCGTAAGAGCCCAATGCCACGGCATCAACAAACGTGGAGGGACCAAAAAGGTGATGGATGTATGCCCCACCTTGCGCACCATTGTCCGTATAACCTCTAATGGGGGTACATTCTCAAAAATGTACCCCGGTGGCGTCGATTGGTGGGTAGTCCACCACTGGATGAGCCTGAGCAAATCTGCAAAGAGACCCAACCGTGGATCATCTAAGCCACGTCCAGTGCCCGCTTGTGAATGGCCTTGGCAAGGCCATCCGGCAACCACCAAGTCCACGTGACCTAACCAGCAAAGATCATCCTCACTGATCAACGTCACATCACGTGGCAACTTGCCAAAACACCCTCCAATCGCAGAAGGTGGTAACTCCTCCAGATACAACGCCAAAAGACGCTGAATGTGATGGTGAGCGGCACGGTTGGCTGCAAAGCCACTATCCACGTGGATATACCATTGTACCTTGAGCCCAGAGGACATCTTCCACCCCTCTTCTACTTCTAAGATTTGGTGTACATGTGCCTAACATGATCTTATTTAAAATTAAAATTAGAATATCACGGCCCGTAGTTAGAAAATCACGGCCTGTAATGCAAAAAATTGCCATGGAAGGTGGTCGAAGTCCAATGAAGCTGTTTTGTATGACCTCAAGAAGAGTTTATGTCTCATTTCAAAGGTTGATATCTTTCAATCCGTGCATCAAAGTGAACAAAATGTTTACCACACACTTGTACAATCCTAGTACAAGATCCTTCGGTTAGATATGTAAAAATTGCATTTATATGCATTTTGTGTTGAATGCATTGAAACTAGAAGTTTTCAATGATTTTGGGTGCTAAAATGTCAAAGAACTTAGGGGTTAATCAGGGATGCGGACTTAACTCAGAATTATACTTGGGACTGCCTATGACAATGGTGGGCCCATTAGTTAAATCTTAGTGGAAATTTTGTATTTCATTTTTTAAAGATGAAATAACATGTCCTCTATATGTCACAAAAATCACACCTTTTTTTTTTAAAATTTGAAATTATTGTGATTTACAAGAAAATTTGAAGAAAATTCATATCAAATATAAAATATGCTTTCAAATATTAGAATTTTCATCAAGAGACATCATAGTGTTGAAAATTGTGGTGTAATTGAGACTTCTATGTTTAGTTAAAATTAGAAAATCATTCAACCATGGTAATAGGTTCAAAGTGCAAATTGCAATAACTTCTTTTGTTTTATTTTATTTAAAAAATATATATATTGAAGTAGATACTTGATTTTACAAGCTTCATTTTATCAGTTGGACTTATGTTCGAAAGATATCATTTAATGTGCCAAATTCAAATTTAAAGCTAAAAATAGATGTTTCTAAATCCGAATCACAAACATTTTCTTTTAAAAAAACAATGATTACTTCAATGAAGCAAATTTCATCATCATCCAATGCTTACAAATTCAAAGAACTTTACCAAAAAACATTTGGATGAAAACTGCAATTCTTCAATTCACCTAGTATTATGCATTCAAAATCATCCAAGAAGCTACATTTTAGCTTATTGGACGCTCTAGGTTTAAGAAGATGGTGACATATTTATAGTGGACACCATAATTATCCACACACTAAAGCAATTTTCAAAATTGCATGGATTGTGGGCACATATAGGTTGGTAAGAGATTTTTTTGGCTAACCTTCATTAGTATACCATGGCACCTAAATAAATTTGATTCCCTCAAGGTTTGCCACCTGTAGGGACTACACATGCAAAGATCATGAAGAGACGTGGACAACTTAATATTCACACAAGTTGTGCACACCACAATCTTCTCAATGCAAGTTGTTCACACCTCTTCATGATCACATAAGTGCAACTTTTTGTTTTGGAAATTTTTTGTACAATTTATAGAGGCCTTTGGTGATTTTCTATGGCTCCTAGAAAGTTTGACAATTAAGGTAGAGGCACCCAATTCCGATCAGTAGAGTATGCATGAAATGGTGCATGAAGCGATCCAAAACCAATAACTCAAAATCTGAAAACCCCAGTCATTATCAGCATTAGGTCATGATGTGTGCAATTTTGGGTTGCTCCACATCATTTGAGCTCTCATTGGTGGCCTTGCCTTGAAAGTCGAACAAGGCCGATCAACATTGGATACCTCCATAAATTGGTTATCCTTGGCATGTCTTCTTTCTTTCACTTACTCTCACATATTGGCATTCGGCTAAGGAGGGCACCAAATCTCACCTACTCTACAGTTTGATTATGGGCTCCGGTGGTTTTTGGGCTTCTAAATTCTATATGAATTGCAAATCTTTGAGATTAAATTTGAAAAATTATTTGTTGGGTTTCATTTCTAATTCTGCATCTTTCTACATAAATGTTTTTGACATACAATGTCATTTGAGTCCCCAAATGGCTTAAGTGATCGGAATTGGGTGCTTCTACCTTGGCATAGGGCAATTTTTAAAATGTATGAGCAAGGTGACTCATATGGCGAGATTTCAACAGTTTGGGGCATTCCTCAAAGCACTTGTTCTGTCATAATGCAAAGGTTTTGTGAGATGGAAAGTTTGAAAGACAAAACGTCTTCACCCGGTAGATCTAAATTTTTTTATGAACATTAGGACCGTGACATTGTCAGGAGGTTAAATGATCAAAATACTAGTATTATGGCAGCTATAGAAAGAGCTTTACGAGCTGAGGGCATCCAATTGAATGATAATACGGTTAGAAAGAGACTTCAGAGGCAAGAGTTAAGAGCATGTGTGAAGACCAAGAAGCCATTTTTGACAAAACATTGGGCACAATGTTTGCAATTGGCAAAGAAGTGCATGTGTGCAAGTTGGAATTTTTGGGCTCATGTCATTTTTTCTAATGAATTCAAATTCAATCTTGTTGGCTCATATGGGCTTCACTATTATATAGGTAGAAGAGTTGAAAACGCTTTTTAGATGAGCATGTACAATCTGGAGTCAAACATGGGGGAGGAAGCATGATGGTTTGGGGTTGTATGAGTTGTGAAGGAGTTGACAAGCTTCATTTGATTGAAGGAAAGATGGATAAATAAGTATATTGCAACATTTTAGAGATGGAACTTGTGGGCACTATACAAATGCAAGGTTTAGAAGAGGATCAAGTTACCTTCCAACATGACAATGACCCAAAGCATACGGCACATTGTATTACAGATTGATTTCTTGCTAAAAAAAACTCCTTATTGGACACCCTCTACAATCACTTGACTTCATTCAAATAGAACACCTTTGGAATGAAGTAGATTGTTGTCTGAGAAGGTGTGAGAAGAAACCCACTAGCGAAAGTGACTTATGGGAGAAGATCCAAGAAACTTGATACAATATAGAGGTTGATGTTGATAGGAAGTCGATACACTCTATGCCTCTTGATGTCTACCAAGCAAATACCTACACACGGTGGTAGTATGTGAGTGCTTAAGAGTTGAATCAATGAATTGTTAAGGTATTTTGTAACTTATAGTCTTGTATAATTAATATACGATAAGATTCAATTTATGCATAAGGAATTGTGCTGGCTTGTTCACATTTAAATTATTGTATTTTTCTAGTTCATTTTTTCATTCAAACTTTGTGTTGTTTGCTTGTTGCAACTATACGCTCATGTGATTGTGTTGTTGCTATTTTATGAGCATCAATGTAGATTTGGTACACTAAAGTTGGTATTTAGTGTTAAGCACAGTAAATAACTTGTAATGTTATAAGTTTTTACTAAGAGCATAACTATTCATACTATTTAGAGAGGAGAATCATTGTAAACATAGGTGGTTAAAATATTCATCAAGAGTACAAACTTATAGCATTTACAAGTCATTTACTGTGCTTCACACTAAATACCAACTTTAGTGTAGCTGATTTTCTAAATATGCTTCTTCTGTACAACTATTTGAAGTAGCCACTTTATCTCCAACATGATCCCATGAAGCAAAATCGAAGAAAATTGATAGAACTTGCGGGATTAATCTATCATTTTCGGAAACATACAAATTTCAATCCACCATTCCAATTTTCAAATAAACACGAAGCTCCAAACAAACTGAAAACGTATGAATACAAGTGTAATTACAGCTCAATTCTCTCACCATCACTTTGTTCAGGAATTATATGCATCATGTTACAACTTAGTGACCTAGAAAGCGAAATCAGTGACCTGTGCTAGAATAGTATCCACCACCTTGGAGACTGAAAATTCAGGTTATAATCAGGGCATGTAACCAGACATACCATCTCATTTGAGTCCGTGAAGGTCACTCCATTCTTCGATCGTATTCTTGACATCCAAGTGCTTGTAGATGGTTTCCAGGATCCTGGCTTTGTCGCGAGTTGGGAAGGACTCCACCAGCTCTCCATTCTTGTAGAAATGGAACAGTGGCACAACCTGCATAACATAGCCACCAGGTCTCTCAAGCAGATAACAAGTATTCTAAAATATGCCCATCTTATGCATCGTCTCAAAGTCCAGATCCATCTTTGTACCTTAATTCTGAACTTATCAGCTATGTCAGACTGCTCTTCATACTCATCGAACACCTGCACACACCAACCACTTCACATTGAAATTTTCGGGGGGGGGGGGAACACCTTGAAAAAGAGGAAAACATATACTAAGATACTCCCCGTCTTTTTTCATTAAAACCCGCTCTAGATAATCATCAAAAATCTGCTCAAAGGAGAGAAAAGAGGTATCTCATGCAAACTCTTTCTTCAAAAATTACTTGGACTTGAGTTTTGAGTTTCAACACCACCAAGCTCTTCCATACTTAATAATTGAAAGCCAACTTCTATTTATCTGATAACTAGGTAGAGTGCGAAAAGAGTAGAACAATGAAATCAGAAGAGGAGGCAACATTGGCTGACTTTACAAATAACTCTATTATTAACCAGACTTGCAACAATAGCAGAATGTTTTCTAAACTGAACAACACCAGATATATTTGAACCCTTGTTTTTGAACATGATAAAGTTCAGATATTGAAATGACCTCTAAATGAAAGATGTTAGTTGAAGAATCTTCAATCTAAAGGTGTACGTCTTGCTAAACTTTAATACATTTTTATATTCAACAGATTAAAATACGTGCCTGTTTATACAGTTCAAGGGTTAAACTGATAACACTGGATGAAGCTGATGAGGCTACATGAGAGAGGGAGGAAGGGGTGTATACACATACATTATGTTTGAGGAACACGACGGAGGCTTCACCATTGCCAGCGCCTTTGCACAGCTTCTGGAAGCCTTTCTCGATGTAGCGGCAGCTCCCGCACGACGTGCGGAAGAAGTCCACCACCACCAACGCCCCCTTGCTCTTGGCGTGCTCCAGAACGTGCTCCAGCTCAGCTAACGTACCAATCTCGCGAACGCACTCGATCGGACACAGATCCTCGTCGTCGCTCTCGCTCTCAGACCCCCCCTCGCTCTTCAACTTCTGTTTCTTGTACTCGTGCGAGTTTAGCAACGCCGAGAATGGCACCCCGCGCCTACTGCGGGAGAGACCCGGAAACGACGACGGACCGCGCGCTGCGATCTGGAGTTTCGACGAATTGCGGGGGGAAACACCACCACCACGAGTACAGCTTAAATTGCAACCCGCACAAGCTCCGGCCACGGACAAAACCTCCATTCCGAGAATCTCCTGCTTGAATTACGCTTCTGTAAGCAACAACGTCAAAGGTAAAAAGTCCAGCAAGACAAAAATAGGGCACTAATGTGCAATTCATCGCGATTTTCAAATACCCACAACCAGAGAAGTAAAACCTAGGCAGCGATTCTAGAAATTAGCAAGCTTCCCGCATCATAGCCACTGATCTCCAAGCTCTTGCTCGCAGTCCAAGTGCCTGATGGGGAAGCCAAGACTACACAACCCCGTGAGAGGAAAACTAGAATGTGCAATTCACAAACTCTCGTCGCGATTTTCCGGAAACAGAAGATACCCACAACCAGAAATGCATGCAGAAGCAAAACCTAAGCAGCAATTCTAGAGATTAGCAGGCTTCCCACATCTCGGCCACATCGCCGCGCTCCTGTTCGCAGTCCAAGCGACGGGGATGTAGAACCTAAACTAAACTACCTCCCTGTGAGAGGAAACGAGAATGGTGAGAGAATATCTTCTGGGCATGACGACAATGCAATGCAATGCAATGCAAAGCGCATGGCCATCGCTGATCGTCTGATTAATGACGAACTGATCGCATGCTCGGTAAAGTTGTGGCAATCTCACCCACTTTCATACCAAAGACCACACAAAAGCCAAATGTTAACAAAACCTAGATAATACTTTTCCTCGTTGGTACTTACCCAAGGGGACCACAAGGTGGAGGGGCCAAATCTGGCCCCTATTTTGTTCTTGGATGGGTTCATGGGTAAACAATGGCCATGGGCCCCAAATTTGTCCAAAAAAATCCAAAAAAAGTCTCTAGACCCCCCAAAATAAGAGGGCCAGATAAACGACCCCATGTAGTAAAGACGGGGCCCACCTCGGATAAGTACCAATGAGGGGGTCAATTCGCCCTGGGCATTTAGGGGTCGGCGTGAATAAAGGGTTTGTTCATTCCCGTCACTATGCTTTTTCTCATGTAAGAGCATCTCCACCCCTGATGGAGAAATCTCTATGGCAAGGCGGGAGATTCCCGTAAGGAGCCCGAATGGGAGGAACTTTACCTTGCCTAACAGATACTACAAGCGAGGAAACGGGACATGCCAATCCAATTGCCGCAATTTGAGTGTTGCGACCGTTGCTACTTTCCAAGGGACATGTGCAACTATTAGAAATCCAAGGATAAAAAATAACTAGCTAAGAAACAATAACACAATAATAACTCTGGAACTACCGAGCTGCCCGTTTTTGGATGCAGTTCTGCAACTATTGAATTTTTGTGGGCAACGGGGAGATGAAAGCCACATGACTTCTAGTATCATTTGTGTTGTCATCCCTAGGTTTTCATCTAAGTATTGTCTGGTAGTGTTGATGTGGCAAGTATGTTGATGATGTGAATTGGGCCTTGATAATTCTGTAGTAATACATTTGAGAATAACTAATCAATAACTGTACAATAACTCATGCAATAATATAATTTATGAATAAAAACAAATTCATGGATATCTTTACATAACAGTTTTACGTGGATTGATGCCTATTTACGTATAGTATTGTTGATGTGTCAAGTATGTGGGTGACATGGATTGTGCCTTAGTAAGTCTCTAGTAATACATTTGAGAATAACTAATCAATAAGTATAAATAACTCGTGCAGTAGTATAACCTCTAACTAAAAACAAACTCATGGATATTTTTACATGATTGATGATGTGGATGGTTGTCTATTTATATCCAATAGTAATGATGTGGCAAGTACATTGGTGACGTGGATTGTGCCTTAGTAATTCTGTAGTAATACATCCAAGAATAACTAATCAATAGTTGTAGAATAACTCGTGCAATATTGGGCCTGGATTTATGGCGGCTAGGGTTTTGAGGGGATGAGGCATATGCTCTAGTTCTCTCACTCTCTCTTGTTGTGGGGTGTGTGAAGAGAGAGAGAGCTATAAGGTGGTAGTGTAGAGTTGTTAGAGTGGCTAAATTGGTTGTTAGGGTTGGGCTTTAAGGTCTTTTCTGAGAATGAACACGGAGTAGAGCTCCGCATTTCCTGGTGAGGGGAGAGGTGAGGGACTTAGTTGCAAAACCCTAGATCACGCACAGAAGGAGGTGGTTGGCCATGTTGTTGAGCCTGCGTGAGTCTTGGTGGTTGGCATGTGGTAGGTGTAGAATGTAGAGTATGTGTGTTGGCAAGGCTCAAAAACTTCAGATCTGGGGTTAGTGGATTGTGGTTTGAGAGTTGGTGGCAAGATCTTGTTGTGAGCTATCTGAAGCTAAGGTCACCTATGTTGGAGCATAGATCTCGGCGCTTCAATCTCACCCACAAGGTCACTCTCTACCCTAGATCTGAGAATAGGGAGACTGAATCTCCTACCCCCCTACTTACTCCCTCCCTCTCCCCAACCCAGGTGTTCAAGCAAGCAAGATTGACGACAAGACAGACACACCAGCGCCGCAAGGCATCAGCATCGTGCCACATCAGGCTACCTCTTATCCCTACTACACCTTTGTGTCCTTTCCTTGCTTCAACATTGTTATCTACACATTATCAACATGTTTTGTTAGTTACACACACACTTTACAAAAGAGATCTAACATCACTTGTTTAAGAAATTTGTATACCAGATTTGAAGGTCAACACCTCAAAACAATCTCTGAAGTGGAGTTCAATATTATAAGCTTCAAAGGCATCAACAACTCACCAAATCACGCCATCTCTGCCCAACTTTATTTCCTTTCTGCAATAGACATATTGTTTGCTAGTAACACCGTGTACCTCACCACACCTACACACACTAGCTGCAGTACACCAATCTATCACCATGACATCACACACTTAGAGATTCACACTAAAACCCTAATAGAACACTTCGTAAAGTTTGAGTTTACAGATTGCACGCGGAAGCGCTTGCAAAAATTTCCAGATCTGCATCCACCTACGCAACATCAGCAGATAAGCACAACATCAGCATCGAAACAATTGAAACCAGAACAAGAATGCGCAAGAATACAAAGTAGCAGCCAACAAACCCGCACCAACTCTACTGACATCAAGATCACAGCAAGAATTCACAACAAGGACACATCAACACAAGAAGACATCAAGACTAGAGAAGAAGTAAACGCTGCAACAAAGAGACACCTACAACAACATCACAACAGTGAGATCTCCTTCCCCAAACTCTCCCCCTCACCCACTCTTCAAACTTCTCCCCTTCCCCTCTCGCCTCTCCCCTCCCACCTCTCCCCTCCCACCCTCCCTACCTCCATCTCTGCCTTCACTGGAACTCCCCTCTCTGCACCCCCGTCTAGATCCCCACCTCGCCCCCCGCCCTGTGATCCAACCCACCTCCCAAACCCTCGGCAGCACTACCCCTCCCTCTCCCCCCTCAGATCCCCTCTCACCCTCCTCTCCTTGTCCCTCTCGCACACCCTGTCTCTCACCCTCACCTTGATCACCTCCCCGACTCTACCCCTCTCCTTCTCCCCTAATCCCTCCCCGACTCTGTCCCTCTCCCTCTCCCCGACTTTGTCCCTCTCCCTCTCCCCTACTATGTCCCTCTCCCTCTCCCATACTTCCCCCCTCGACTCTGTCCCTCTCCCTCTACCCTACTCCCTCCCCTCACACACTAAATTCCCTCCCTCCCCGACACCAAACCCTCCATGTCCCGCCCTGAACCCAGCCTCCCACCCTGAAGACCTGCAATTAATGAGAGCCGAAGCTCCGCAGACTGAACTACTCCTCGCCGTAGCGACCCCGAAAACTCCCCCTGTGACCTTCTTAACCGCGACTGCGACCCTCGCAACTCAAGTCAGCGACCCCGGAACCCCCGCGTGCGACCTCCCTCCCCCCTCCAACGACCTACCTCTGCCCCATAGCGACCCACCACTTCCCCCTAGAGACCCCTGAACCTCCAGTAGCGACCTCCCAACTCCCCCCAGCGACCCTCCAACTTCCATTAACAAGGCGAAACTAGTCGGTGCCGAGACAAAAAGCCCTCCCCTTCCTCAACAACGTCTTTTTTGTGCATTCAAGGTAAGCTTTCTCCCCAACAAAAATGATATGGATTGGGTGAATTTGGGGAAAAGCAAAGTGTGAGGTGATGCAGAAAAAATCAACTCAAAACGTAGCAAGAGACAACCTCAAGCAACTTCAACAAGAGGGACAACACGCCCAAGAAACACAACACAACCAAGCACAAGACAACAGGAGAGAGTAGAGGAAAGAAACCTTGTTTCTCCAACTCCATCGAATACACAGGTAAGCCCCATCTCTCTATATCTACAGGAACCCCAAACTACATCAACCAAAGGCAGGCCTCGAGGAGCAGCCAAGCGCCACTTACGACAAGAAGACCAACAGATAAGTCTCTCTAACCAACTCTCTTTTTTTAGTGCCACCATGGCTCGGAGCGCTAGGAGGAACCTGGAGCTTGGCAATATTATGGACATAGAAGCACCGTTGGAGAAGGAGATGACTTACAAGGAGATTATGGACAAAAATCATGGAGAAGATATCAATAGTAACAAGAAGATGAGATGCTCTCCCGAAGAAGAAGGTATGTCTTCTTTCACAACTCCTATTCTTTCTAACTTCAAGTTTTGGCTAGGGTTCCAAGCCATGGAAGCCCTTGCCATGGAAGAAGGCAATATGGAGCGTTATAGCGGGGAGTTGGTGGAAGACTTGATCTCAAGAAGCTTTAAGGTGGATGAAGTGGAGGAGGCTAGCAAATCAAGGATGTCCTTCCCATATGTGCCACTGGAGCTCTATCCAATGTCAAGGAGAGGAATAGTGGGGCAACATAATAATATTACTCAACTCCCATTTGACATCACCATCAACAATGATACAGGTATGTCACATAACTTCCACGTTGCTATCAATTTTGAACTCCCTCCATCCCCCCTCATGCATGGTGAAGTGAAAGACATGGTAATCAAAAGATTAGAGAAAATGTGCATACCACTTGGGACCGACTTGATAGACCCAATAGCGATCCATTGTCTAAGTCTTAAGCAAGAAAGCAAGAAAGGCATATGGACTGGCATCATTAAGCTCCACCTACTCAAGCCCGAAATGGATGGAATTATGCTACTCAAAGGCCTGAGGTATTTTATCCTCAACATTGACGGGCATGACGTTATTGGCAAGGTGGGCATGACGTTATTGGCAAGGTATGCAAGACATACCACAACATCTCACGTAACACTAATCTATCGGTGAAAATCAAAAGTGACACATTGAAGGGGACCTCGGCTTATGCCCTTTTCAAGGACATATTACTTAACAACTTCAAGCGAGGACAAGAATTTGAGGTTACAGGGGTGCACAAGTATATGGAGGATATGCATGCATTTATTATTGCCACCACACCTCAACAGGCAACCAAGATTCAACTCCACCAAGTCACCACACAACAAGAGATTATACAAGTCAAGCACACCAAACCTGCCGGAAGCAATACACTAGAGGCTAAGGCAAGAAAAGATGCATTGACGTTGACTCTATCCCCACTCCCCCTCCGCATGAGCACCATGGATGTTAGCCGTGAGATTCATAAGATTATGGGAGTTACTATTGTGAACACCATTTGGTTTTACAAAGAAGTTAACAACCGTCACAATAGGAGTGTAAATGTGCACTGCACCAACCCAATTGTTTATAAACAATTTGTGGGCAAAACTCTTATGATGGGGGGAACTATGTAGAATACGCCCCACACCATCAAAGCCTGAATGGAGTGGAACCTCCATCCGAAGAATTGATCAAGTCTTTTGGCTTCAGCGACATCAACACCGCCATTGTTAATATGGTGGAAACCTTCAAATTGCAAGAAGGATCCTCCAATAACATCTCCAAGGCAGACATTGTAGACATTGTGGAGAAAGCGGTGGAAGTGAGCAACAAAAAACTACATCAAGAAACTAGAGACAATGTTGATCAGAGACATGAAGAATTGGCAGAAACATTATTAAACCTTGAGGATAACTTGACCCTTGTTCTCTCATTGTTGAAGGACGTCAATAGTCGCATGAAGAAACCAAGACTAGAGAACCCACAGCCTAACCCGTAGACCTTAAAGATCTCAAGGCACTACAACGTAGATCTTTCCTCATATCCCTACTCTACTATAGAATACAATATAGTATAGACCACTACCACACTACTTCTCCAAGCATACTACCACTAATATCTCTACTCTATTATACCTCTACTATATTCTATATCTACTCCCACCTCTACCGTAGACTACAGTATGGTAAAATCTACTACAATACCACTTACATTACGTATGTACATAGAAATACCAATACATACATGGTATACAATTGTATTAGACACTCTACTCAATACAAATACAAAACACAAAAAACTCATATGTATACAAGTACAAAGATCTCATACATCAAAAATACATACTCCAACAACGAACCATCCTTCAACACATATAACAAAATCCATACAAATATATACACACAAAAACCACCCACTACCAACAACATTGTAACTAAAAGAGATACCAACAAACCTCCCACCAACACAAAACACACAACAACACACAACACTACTCAAGTTGTGCACACACAAACATCCATACACCAAACACCACAAAATCTAATACACACACAGATAAACAAAATACATAACTCTCCACATATCCAAGAAATAACAAAAACACACACACCTACAAAAACACACACATAAAACCACCCCTCAAACAATACACACAAAACTTTATAAACATCCAATCACACCTACAGGCATATAGTACACTCACACAGGAATACATATCAAAAATAGTTACAAACTGGCACAATAACCTCTCTAATAGCGCCCAAAACTACAACAATAACCACACCAAGACCTACGCACGCACTTACATACAAATACTTTTAATGACATATATAATTTCAATCAATGAAAACAACAAACAATCTATCATACAAAATTTGAAACACACCACTCATATAAGCTACAAAGAAGAATATATGCAAACATTAATATACCAAATAACAAAATATTTAGACCACAAAATGCAAAACACAAAAAATGGCTCTTCTTATACACTTAAGAACACAAAAAAGACAAATACCAACAAAAACACATTAAAAAATTCAACTCTTAAAGAACACCCACAAAACCTCACTACAATACTACTACCACTACCACACTTACAAAAGCATATCTTACTCACAATCATGAATACAAAATTACTCCCACATCAAAAAGAAAGAACTATTAAAAAACCCGCAAAGGAAAATATTGATAAAACCCTCCTCCTATTATTATTTGGAGACATTGAACAAAATCCAGGGCCTATGCCAAATATACTACACAATCATCCCTCAGCACACAAAAAAAGAGAACAAATGTACTTTATTCCAAGCACTGTAAAATTTCAACTAGAATACCAACATCTTATAAAAATATACGCTCCCCTTGTAAAAACCTCCCACGTACTTTATAATGAATACAATAATATATATCCACACTTATGTTGCTACATTCACACAATTCAACATTTCCCTCCAACACACATAATATATGCCCTCATAGCTACAATTAGCCCATCTATTGAAACCTGTAACTACATATTTTCTTCAAATACCCAACAAGACTCACACACTTTTTGGACTACTAAATTACTATACACACTAGGAGCTCTAAGAAACTCCCCAGAGCGCCATATTGCCACCGAACACAAGAATATTCAATTTCAAAAAAATAACCAAAGCATAATAATCCCACCAGACCTAATCCAAGACAAACTTTACGACAGCATACACAAACACCACATAGCTATGACCTCCCAAATACTAAACAATGAATTTCCTTTTCTTCCGCATGAACTAATTAATGAATCACTAAGATGTCTCGAATCCATTCCTGACTACTCTAACCCACCGCTCAATAATTACACCCCTCCAATACCACAAAGCCCAACAAATAACCAAAACAACACAGTTTTTATCACATGGAACGCAACATCTCTAAACACTACACTTCCTAGCATCCAAAACTTGACCACGGAACTTCAAACCACTCCAGCATTCATCTTTATACAAGAAACCAAAATAACAGCTACAAAATCAACGAAATATATTGAAAGATTATTTCCGGACTATAAACTAATATTCAATAATACACAAGGACTTACCAGATGTATGCAACAAAGAAGACCCTACAGACATACTGACACTCATTAACAAGACATATGCATTCCTTGGCAATGCAACCAAAATTCCCATCTCGGCTAACATATCACCTTACCTACAAATTATAAAAATCACAAACAATCCACTCCAACCTTGGCTACTCATACATCTCTACATGCCTTCACACCCGGAAGATATTGGACTTATACACGAAATACAAACAAGCATCACAATTCAAATCCAAAACCACCAAAACCACACCCATATTTTAATCGGCGACTTCAATAGGGATATTGCTCTTATTGGTCGAACAAGTGGAGAGCATACTACACCCCCCCAGGACATAGACTTTGAATGGAGAACATACACTGACTACCTTCAAGTGACATACATATACACCAACACCACTTTCTCAAGGCAAGGTGGAAACAACTATACAGAGACTAGCCTAATAGATGGATTTTACATAAACACCCAAAATCAACAACAATACTCTTGCATAACACACACAGATAATAACCTAAATTCAGACCATTACCCACTTCAACTACATATCCTAGACAATACACTAATCAGCAGAATACCGCAAATAATAAACAACGACAGTGTTAGAATCTTAAACCCCATACCAACGGACAACATGGAAAAATTCCATAGCGCCTATTTGGAAAAGAACGCATTAATCATAGAACAGCTTACCAATACTCTAAAAAGTAATACAAATCTTACTGACACACAGTGGTTAGAAGCATGTAAAACATTGGATACACTAACACAAGAGATATCAGCCACACTTGAACAAACTTGCAGAGCAGAACCTCTCCCCCAACTTACCCCCAGAACTGCACAACAAGGTGGATTCTTACCCCGTAAGCTAGCAAAACCATGGAAACAATAGCTATCAACATACCACCTCATCTGTAAAACCATACGTATAGCAAAATCTACCGCTACTTGGCGTAACCATATTATAATCCACAGCTTACAAACCCACAGATATGTAAACATACCACAACCACCCGCAGAAGACAACCTAATAGAAACATGGACTACAGAAATAGCACTATTAGCACGACAAGCCAAAAAATAGGCCCTAAAAATTACAACCAAATACAATAAAGAATGTATAAGAAAGGCCATATCCAAATACAGACAATTACATGACAAAAGTCCTAAAAAGATAAATAAAAAGGTTTTCAAAGTCGATACAATACATGCACTTGACTGCATTATAGACCAACAAGGCAACATCCTTACAAGCCTGGAAGACATTGCTAATGAAATATATAGACAAAAAGTGAAAATAAATAAACCGACAATACCCCTATGTCACTACCAACATACACATCCAGCTACATGTGTGTGCAGTGTTAGACAATACCCTTGGAACGACGTAGACGGATTTATCCTAGAAAAAAGAGGGGAGCCTGATATCTCACTACACACATACTTTAATAAAGCAATATTTGACACATGCCTTAAAAAACTAAGTAAAAATAAAGCCCCTGGACTGGACCGTATTCCAAACTCAATACTAAAAAAGATGCCGGAGAAATTCCATACATTACTATACATGTTTTTCAAACACTGCTACAGACAAAAAAGAATTCCCAAACTATGGAAAACTAGCCTAACCATACTACTTTATAAAAAAGGAGACCCCTCTATCCTAACAAATCATCGACCAATCACCTTAGCAAACACTATCTACAAATTATATACAAGTACAATAACATCAATCTTATCCACATATGGAGAGAGACACAACATATTACATGACAGCCAAGAAGGGTTTAGAGTTGAACGTAGCACTGCTAGACAAATACAAACACTAATAGCTGCTCTCGAAGACGCTAAATTCACCAATCAAGATATATACATTCTATATGTAGATTTTAAGAATGCATTTGGATCTATAGACCATGCAAGATTACTTGCAATTATGACTGACCTCAGATATCCGATTGATGCAGTTACACTTATTGGAAATATCTACTCACAATCCACAACCTCATTCATTGGAGAACACTTCGGGAAAACGCACCCAATTCCTGTACAAAGAGGCACAATCCAAGGCGACACTTTAAGCCCATATCTCTTTGTAATATTCTTGGAACCTCTAATGAGATGGCTACAACCTGGAAACTATGGATATACACTAAGAACGTCAGGAATCACAATCAATTATGTTGCATATGTAGATGACCTAGCAACATTATCCAACAAACCAAAATCCCTGCAAACACAAATAAATAAAATAGACAGATATTGCAAATGGTCTAGAATGGATGTTGGAGTACCCAAATGCGCAGTCACTGGATGCCCCAATAAATCAAAATTGAACCCCACAACCTTTAAAGCACAAATGCAAGCCATAAATATTAACTATAGAAAGCAAGCTATTCCAATACTACATCATAATGAAGCATATGTATACTTAGGAGCTCAAATGGTACCCTCCTTAAAATGGAAAATCCAAACACATGTTACCACTACAAAACTCAACAAATAGTGCCTTGCACTCACAAATTACCCAGCCACTATGAAACAGAAAATCAACATGATAGACATTGTTATCAGACCTGGGATATCATATAGTTTCTATACTGTACCATATTCAATGCCAACACTAAAAAAATTAGACAAAAAAATCATAGCAATACAGAAAACAATATGTGGCCTCCCAAAATGCACACCAAACATATTGACACAACTCCCACATAATCAGTTTGGCCTTGAAGCATTCTCACTAAAGAATGACTACCTACGGTGTATTGGTGAACAACTGTTAAATGCTCTAAATGACAAAGGCAAACTAGGAAAAATATTTAATGGATTACTACACTTCATATTAGCCAAATACGGTGGCGCAGAATCAATACCCAGAATAAAAAGCCCAAATTGTTATAGATCCCCAATCAACCGCACGCTATTCTTACTCAAGACAGAAGGAAATACATACTTAAAAAGTACAATAGACAGTTTTGCCATTGCACCCGCACCCTTAGAAATTATATGGCGAACAGAAACCCTGACACTCCCACATTTAATTGAACAAACGTCCATAAAACTACTACAAAAACTACTCACAACTAATATCTCATCACTTAACCAAATCACCTTGCCAAACGGCACACATCTAATGAATGTAGATGAATTCCAAAGATACCACTCTAAACCCACCAAACTAATAAAAAGAGCATTAAACCTAGCAAAACAATTGTTTTGTCTTCTCGAATGTAATGACGCATGCTCTAACACTTGTAATATGCATACAAACCCATGTACACTAAAAGAAGAATATACTAGCTTCAATAACAATATAACCCCTAACATCCCTACCCCGCCAATCCACCCACCAGACCTACCACAACCACGTTATCCCAAACCACCTCCACATATCCTCAAAAATCCCACAACAAATCCTATACAACACATAATAGGAGTTAAACACCGTACATACCAGGACATTAATAATATAAAAGTAGAGTATATTGTATTCCACTGCCAATGGGAAAACCAAGGAAATATATATAACCAATGGCTAAAACAACGAAACCTATTTCCATGGCATGATCCTAATACCGCCTCTCACCAAATAGAACGCCTCAAACAATACTACCAAGCCCAAACCAACAAATTCTACTATAACATCATACAAGCACACCACCCACAAGACCAAAGTATAGACACAAGATCCATTACACCCCCTACACAAATCCCCCTAGTACGGATTTCAATCACAGAATGTAATCCTCAAAAAGACATTAAAACCCAAAAACACACCATTCAAATTCAACAAAACGAAGCACACATCTATGAAAATAGTGGAAAACACCTAATAACTATCCCCACAAGTAGACTAGAATGGCTTTGGAAACAATACCATTTAGCACTGAATACCCCACACAAACTAGAACCAAAAACCCAACCATTTGAAACTGAAATTATTTGGCTATACCAAAGATACAAATACAGGATTCCTAAAACTGACCCCCTTAAGAGGACACATTACACCATACCAACAGAAATACTAGATTTCTTCACTACAACATATAACATTCAACAATCATAGTTCTCATCCCCAATCACATGTTCCACAAAGATATCTAAATTTTTCTCCCCCTTCCCTAGAGACCAAATTTTTGGTTCACTTTGAAAAGCATTTGATTACAAATGGGATGGTATTGGATACGCACACCCACACAATAAAGATGAAGCCAAACAAGCATTACATTGGGCCAGAATTGCAGCAAAGCATAACTCAAAAAATATAACCTATCTTGTATTGCCAGACGAAGATTGGTTCCAAAACCTTACTCCCCATAAAGGTCCATTCTATGTCTATTCCCAGCAGAGACCATAACCTACTTTGAACCAACCATACCAGGAGAACTAAACAAAAAACCCAGAACTGAAAAATCCACATCACAAATAATATGTGTACATCATCAGAACAACACAATAGGCACCGAAATAAATGTAGAACATTTAAAATCACTAACCAATACCCTCAACATAACACAAATATATGCCAACCTAGCTCCATCAACACCCACACCTATCACGGTTAATTGTCACAAACAATGGTCCAAAGCCAAATACCCAAATTCAATTACAATACCTACAACTATTTCAACACCACTTCCATCCTACAATACAAACCTACCACTTAAATTTAACCCAGAATATAGCTACTATGTAGATGGATCATTTAAAGAATCTGAAGAAGTAAGGCCAGGACACTGGCACAGAGAAAAAGCCGGCTTTGGCATATATAATGCACCAAAGGACATCAAAATAGCCAAAAGACTACAGGGACTTCAAAACATCATCAGAGCCGAAATGATGGTTGTCGATAAAACACTACACATTCTAAATGCTAAATATCCGGATGAGCCCGCATACATATTTACAGACTGCATCAATGTATTATACCTCCTAATCACACAAATTCAACATCCTACTATGCACAATGGCCACCTTGATAAAACTATCTTAGCATCAATGGTACAAATGCTACAAGCAAGAACCCAACCCATATCATTACACAAAGTTAGAGCTCATGTGAACATCGATGGGAATGAAAAAGCATATGAACTAGCAAAAAATGGTAGAGAAAGAGCACATAGAGAAGCCAGAGAACCATTCGAACATGCCCACCCCACACCATACTATTACCAAAGGAAAGAATGGCCATCTATGGACGACACCCCAGACAAAGGCTCCATTAGATTCCTACCAAAATACCTTAAAAGATATGATTTAGACAACAACTTAACAAAACTCGCCAGAAATTTTCCAAACATAGAAAAGTGGACAAGAAACAGAAACATTGACAAGGAACTTTCCAATGAATTTTGGTCAAACCCTCTTATCACAGACTCACAAAAAACTTGTCTCATAAAATTTAGAACAGGTCAATATATGGGAAATGCTCAAAAGCAACTATTCTTCGGACGAGAAAGATTTCCCTCCATTACATGTCCCATCTGCAACTCCACCGAACCAGACACGTGGTTACATGTATTACTTAAATGTCAACAACCACACATCCACGCACTAATTGTCAAAAGACATGACAAAGCAGTATGGGAAATTAGAAAATTACTCGTATCTTCTAGCAAATCTAGGTGTCTCATCTATATGAACGCTGGCACCTTTGACAACAACCCACTAGAAAACACTGTCCCTCAATGGCTACTACTATGTACATGCAACACTCAGAGATGCCAATGCAATGCCAGATTTAAACCAAATTTACTATGCATCCGAGGCGCGCCACACAATCATCCTCCACCAATAACCCCAAACCCAATCTTCACCATACAATTCATAGAATTCACATACTGCAACGACCGGTTCCCCCCGGAAACAATAACATATAAAACCAACAAATATCAGCCTCTTCTCGATGAAATCAGCTCATTAGGATGGAAAGTGGATCCATTAATTGTATTCATGGCCGGAGCTAGAGCCACCACGCATATTCCCTCCATGGAATCACTCAAATCCACATTTAAATCTCAAAGACCTCCATTAAAAATACCTTCAAAAACTTTAACACCATTGCTATCCAACATGCTATGTCTATCCTCCTACACAAACAGAGACTTGAAAACAATCAACCAATGCCTGACCACATACCTCTTAAACTTATCTAACTTACCAAGTTTGTTTCTTCAAATTACCAATTTTCTCCTTTTCTTTGTTACTATAAGTATCTACTCTTGAAAGGGGGAAGTAGTTCCACCCTGCTAAACCTTTGTCCAGTGGGCATCGTTTTAGTAAGTGGTACGAATGGACACTCTTTTCACGCTGGCCTCCTTTTAGAGATCGGAGTTCTTCTTCTTCTTAGGGCTAGGACAGTGCACACCGAGTACTTTGTGAAGGTTTTGTGAAGTAATGACACTCTTTTTAAAATCTTATGTGTGTTTGGAGGCAAGGCTGAGTTTGTGGACATAAGATCTTGTTCTTAGAGAGTCGTTTGATGTACGAGACCTTTTGGGTTGAATAGATCACGTCTCATTTCAATAGATCTAGTCAATCTACCCACCTCCGATCCATTTTTGAGCATGTTTGAGGCCCCATTTAGAAGAGGAAGATCACAATGGACAACCCAAATTTTGGCCTGATGAGCGCCACTTCCATATAATTCCATATGTTATATCAATTGTCATTTTGTGGTTGTGTTTGAGTAAGTATATGGTTATTGTGTAGTGATTATTTTGTCATTTCAAAGTAATACACTTCTACTTTCTTCAGCCATTCTATAGTTATATCAGAGTCATTATGTAGTTACATCAAAGTTATTATGTAGTTATATTACAGTCCTTTTGTAATTATATCAAAGTTATTGTGTAGTTATATCATAGTCATTCTACAGTTGTTTTGAGTAAGTATATAGTTATTGTGTAGTAATGCATCTAAATGGATTATTTAATCACAATTGTGTTTTGTAGCCTAGAGGCTGGCAGTACCATGTAGGGGATTTAGTACCATGTGGGAGATTTAAAGATTTAATGATATTTTAGAATATCCAACTCTTGAAGCTCAGCCATGACTGATGGTTGGTTTTTGATTAGGCATATATTATTTGGCATTAGTAGAGATTGTGTGTACTACGTTTTGGCTCAAACTTTGGAGCATTTTGTTGAATGGGACTACATTTCACTATTTATTTTCTTTAGTACTTGTAAACAAATCACTAAGTCTGTATGGGTTTTTGAGCACATATTGTGTACACAATCTGTAGTAAAACATATCTAATAATTAATCAAGTCAGTTCAGAATAAATCTCTAATCACTATGTAATAACTGTAAAGAGTTGATCTCAATAACTCTTCAATAACTGTGAAGATACTTGATCAGTCATTAGAAAATGACTGGAATGAATATAAAACAACTCTACAACCACTATACAATAACTAATGAATAATTGTGACGTAACTCAAATATAACTAAAAATAACTAGAGAAAAATTATAAAATAACTAATAAATAACTATGCAGTGCGCACAGAGATTTCATCCAATCAAATCCCTCCACGTAATAGCAAGTGGGTCCCTAAAGAAGTGACTTGTAAGCTGCCACATATGATCACACGACATCAAGGGAAACACGTCATCATCAACGTCAAATGCCACCTCAATCTCCACATCATCGTCAAATCCACGTCAATATCCACCTCAAATTCCACGTAACACTTGAATCCACGTCATCAGCCACCTCACCATTCTTCCATGATGACTTTCCATATTTGCAGATGGATGAGAAATCCACGTAGCAAAAAAGAGTAACTACAGAAATCAATAACTCACAACAATAATTGTGCCCGTTTCAAAAATTTCTATAGTTATTCTTTGATTTTGCCTCTTTTTTTAGTTATTGAATGCAAATTTATTACTAAACAAAGAGGCAAAGTCCTAGTTATTTATCCGTGGATTTCTAGTAGTGGTGGACGGCGAGTGGAGGACAGAGACAGTCGAATTTGAAGTTGGCCCACCATTGGGAGCTAAATTGCCGTCGTAGGCAACAAATGTCGTTTGCTTGGGGGACCGGTTCCCTGTGATTCAATCTACAGAGCAAGATTTTCTCTCAAAATCATGACAAACCAAGGCAATCTGCTGGGGCCCCGTGTCTAGGTGGAGATGCACTAAGGTAGGACGATCCAAAATCGAATGGCAACCCAATTCCGCTCTTTTCTATTCTAGGAAGGAAATATAGTCTATCTTTACATGGCTTAGGCATTGACCAATGAAACTATAAGTGATGTCATGATTGGCTACATTTTTTTCCTGGGATCTAGGAACAATATAGAAGGAAGCAACTCCAAGTGGATTTGGTAAGTAAAATCTTCCGTTTGTGCAAACTACGCATCAACATTTGCACCAACAAATGTAAAAGAAATTGTACTATTGTGTGTATGGATATACACGTGGAACTCTTTTGCATCTGCGTCATAACCTACCAAAAGAAAATTTAGAGAATCGGATTGTGCTGCTAGCAAAAGAAGAGTAGCTTTCTTTTACTTTGAGCAATTCTACCGGTGAAGGTGAAAAAGCTATAAAGTTTGGGCCGGTTGAAAGTAGGTATTCTAAGTGCCTCAAAGCAATGGGTAATCTAGTCTATATAGAAAATACAATGTATGCACTCATATACATGTAGAAACAATTCATACATTTAATGAGATGCAATTAAAATTACAGTTTTAAAAGAAATACTAGTAGAACAAGTAATCTAGCAAGGGCATTTGGAACCCCTTCTACTCTAGTGGACTTTTCTCTCTTGTTGTTGCTCCAAATTCCTCCCGGCTCTAAGATCTTGCTCTCCAAAGTTGGTGCTCCGATGTGGCAATAGACTCCTTGTTCTTTTGATTAGTCAATGTTCCTTTGTCCTTGAGTGAAATACAACGTTTCTTGGATTTTTTGGAATAAATCTTGACGGCGCTTCAACCTATGAAATCTTGTCTCCAAATTCCTGACAAGCTTGTAGGTTCCTTGTTCTTTGGTTGGCGGCCACTTCTTTGTCCAACCTTGAAATTAAAAGTGCTACAAGTTTCAAGAATTCATGTCTTTTTTTGTTTATGTCTATTAGAATTTAACTATACTCCTTTTCTACCCTCGCCGTAACCTTAGTCCAAAGCCACAGCTTCCGACATTCATCCCTTCCACAAGTTGTAGCTCTGATACATTACTATGCCGTTAACTTATAACCGCAACTAATCATAACCCCAACTAACTTCAAACCTTAACAAATGTATAAACCTTTGATAAGTTATTATTTATATCTCTGCTAAATTATAATCTCCATTAAGTCCTTTGAACTTCTAAACTTTTGAACCTCTGTCTACCTCCTATGAACTTCCAATGTTTGCAGTGATTGTGGACAATCATCATTTTGTATGCCTCATGATCTAATTACCTTAGACAAAAATCACTAGTTGGAGACATCCAATGTCACAACCACTACACCAGATTGCTTCATCATTGAATTTCCAATGTTTACAGTGAACTTCTTGTGAAATCAATGAACTTCTTATGAGCTTCTTGTCTCGAGTGATTGTAGACAAAAATCATTGATTAGAGAGGTTCTCGATCAAGGGTTTGCTTCCACACCATAGCCATCGTAGCAAAAGCAATGCCAACACCAATTCCTCCAACTTACATGCTTTAAGGGTTTGTTATTGCACAAGCATTGGCAATGTCGAGAACCCACCATTCTAATTGTACCAATGTGATCCACGCTCACAAGGACAAGGTCAACTTTGGCAGATTTTGATTTAGGGTTGTAGGTTTGGTGATTTCGTGCAAACAAGAATTTTGGATTTTGCATCTAGTGAATGAACTCTACTTTGCTGAACAAGCTCTCTCGTTTGTGCTCCCCCGTCCTCTCCGCTAAACATTGCCGGTGGTCATAGTTGAAATCTTGCGTTCTTACCAAACCTCCACTAAAATCTCAGCTAACTTTAAGCATTACTAAGTTCTTACCTCCTCCATCCACCAGCACCAGATTTTGTAATAACCTATGGGAGGGATGAGTGTACTTTTTTTCTAACACTCTCCTACCTATCTTCACATGCCCTCACATTTTTTTTCCATACACACGAGAGAGAGAAGGGGGTTAACCCTTGCAAGCACGCCCTCAATCCTAGCCACCATCATTTGTCATTCCAAACCTAACATTCATTTAGGTGGGCGTTTCTTTCATGGGTAACCCTCTTCCAATATCAATGTTCTCCACAATTCAATCTCATTTTCTACCCATTTATAAAGCCACTTCCTACGTGATCCACTAATTCCTTTTATTCTACCTCAAAGTATTTGGTAATCATAAGATAACTTAGGTAATATCCTCTTGCCTTCTATCAACCTACATTCAACTAATCCAATTAACCAACTTCTAAAAATCCAACTTTGTGGAGTAATCACTCTACTATCTAGTTGACACACTTTTCTAACCTATGTTTAGCAACAATAATTTCTTAAACTAAAGTGTGAGCCACCATAGTGACTCACATTTATGCGTAGCATAGTGAAATTTAGGTTGGCCATACAAAGATCTACTTGCTCGTTGTTTACCAAGATAAAAAGCTTTGCATTATGAGCTATGTTTAGTCATTGGAGGTAAGGCATGCACAAACCGATATTGGCTTGTCAAAATCGCAACGGGCAAGAACAAGCAAAATTGTTTGCCGCATTCCTATTTTCTTGCGGTAGTTGTGTCATGCAGAATGTACAACTTGATCAACTTATTTGATCTTTTCATGTTGATTGGGGGAAGTACATCTAGGCAGGAAGCTTCTGTTGTACATTGCGCCTCTCTTCTCTTACATGACGCTGCAATGCAACGGGCAGCACAATGTTAGCAATGGTGCGCCTTTTCTTGGTTTGTTAGAATAGCATAAGGCTGACATGTAAGGCGGTTGCAACGTTTGAGTGTTGTTTCTACCATTCCTATTGTTGTCATGATATCAAGCAAAGATCCGATAATCAGTGGCACGCTTGGATTGAGTATAACGTAATTAATTGGACTTAAATTTATGATTAACCCCCTCCACCTAGATAAACCCTTAAATGTCATAAGGTGCCACTGGTGGCCATAGTATTCTACATGTATGGTGTTGTATTTAAACATGATAAGGTTGAGATATTGAATTGACCTCCAAATGTAAGATGTGAGTTGAAGAATCTCCTATCCAAAGAGTTAAAGAAAAGATGCTTGCTAAACTTTAATACATTCTATATTCTACAGAGTAAAATATTTGCCTGCATATACGGGTTCCCAACTGATGTTTAAGGGTAAGTAGTTGGATTTGTTGTGTTTTGATGTGCCGCTTCTGCCCCTTGGAAGTCAAATGTGTAGTTTTCCATATTCGATTTGTAGAATTCCTGCAATTTTTTTTGCGTCTTAATTAAGGCGAACAACACACCCTAACAACCACCTGGAATTAGACTCGAGATATACCAATTCCGACCTAACAAAAACATGTGAATCATTCAATGACTCTTCTTTGTCCTATACAACCTATTGAACCCCATTTCTAAATTATCTTTTCTTTCCACTACAAATTTGGCATGAGTTGCATATTGTTGAGTAGACTTTTTGGGTAAGCGCTTTTGAGTTGTGAGTGATGGTGATGAGTACACTTTGAGTTGTGAGTGATGGTCATTGTGGGTGGATTGCAACCATGAAAGTCACATAGAGAAGAAAGTAGGCGCAGGCGGTGAAAGGCGAGTGTTGAAAGCTAGGTAATGGAAGGTTGGCAATGTAATGGTTGATGGGGGATGGTGGGTGGTGAGTGGGTGAGAAAATGGCCAATGGATGGATGGATTTTTCCAGAGGGAAAAAAAAGACAATCGTACAACTACTAATTCTATTATAGATATCAATGTATTGTTTAGTCTTGATAGATTTTTCCTAAAAAGCCTTTTCTAAAGAAGAAAGAAGAGAAAAAGGCTAGGTGAGATTTAAATAAATAAAAAAACATGAGGGCTTTCATATTTCCTTTCCTACACCAATGAAATGCAGAGCCATCAATGCTCTTTGGCCCTACCCAATGCAAGCTAAAGGTTCCCTATGGTACTCCAAGTTTCCAAAGAAGTGACTTGTACTTCCTCCATACCTTTCTCAAGCCAAATCACCTTCTCCATGTGATCCCCATTAATAACATAAGACCATAAAGTAGGGAGATAACATGGGGGGTCATCATCTTTCACTTTCAAGAAAACTCTAATAGGTAGTAGTTCAATGAAAAAAGTTTGGTGGTGTCTCAAATAGAATCTTTGTTAAGTATGAAAGAACTTGGTGGTCTTGAAACTCAAGTTAGAACTACACCGTTCCCTGAATATAGTGTAGACTAGACTATTTGAAATTTCATACACTAATTAAAAATTTACATGCAATTGTTGACTGACACACACTTGCTTGAGAACAAATACCCAATTAGAACTTGGCATGCACATGCTTCGATGGAAATTAGTGTGGGTGATCTACATCAATAATCCCTCTACACTATATTCAATGTTTAGTGTAGTTTTAGACGCCTTTGATGGGAAGAGAAAAGAGGTCATATTGTACCATCATGAATGTTGCCATTTTTTCTTCTTCTTTCTAGTTGAGTGTAGAAATTTGAATATATTAAAGGTTAACTATAATGATTGACACAAAAACGAAATGAATACTCTAAATCTTTGAGAGACTTTACAACAAACACTAATTTCTCGACATTTTATAGTGCATAAGTATTTATTGTTATTATTGAAGAATAAAATAATTATATGAATTGATATTATATCGTATCCAAGGGTCGGAGGCACCTTTGTGCTGAATGATTATTTATTTCTTAAAAAATGAATTTGGCATATTTCAAAGATAGAATATTCTTGAAAATCTATTTTTCAGTGTGTTTAAAATTGACGTTGTTAGCTATTTTCAGAAATGTTTTTTTTGCTAAATCCGATCCTAGGATATCCTAATGATTGTATTGTCATAGTAATACCAATAGTATTCAATTTCTTTGTGGTTTCTATCTGTTCTTCAAGCAATTTGCATAGAGCTAATACAACTCAATGAAAAGAGCAACATATTCAGTGTAGGTCAAAAATAAAATAAAAGGAGGTCATTTTATAAAAGGGAGAGAAAAAGACAAAAACCTTATGATAATATATATGGACAGTACTATAATTTCTTTCACATCAACTTCTATAATATTACCAAATCTTAGATCTAATGAGTATCCTTAGAATAGTGATATTGACCACTAAAATCCTTGAATATTTTTCACCAAAACACTTCAAGATCCCCGTATTAATATATAGAGTTAAAAAGAAATTTCCATATCCATCTTCAATTGTAAAAATTTAATTTGAACTACTAAAAAATAAAAAATATTCAGAACCTTCATGAAATTCTATCATGTGGGTTTAAAGATTATACCTATAACACAATAGCAAAGTTGCCTAAAAATAAACGTAAAAATTAGGAATTATGTAAAATGGTTAAAACGTTCATCCAAGGCCGTTGTAGGGTCAATCTTTTGAAAAAAAATTGTTGGATACTATTTACAGCCTTAAATCCTCCTTTCATTTTTTATACCAAAGGTCAAGGTCACCTTTGGCATTTATTAATTCAAAAAGTGAAGCTCAATTGTTTGAGAAATTATTATGTGCAAATGTTAAAATTAAAGAAAACATCCATATATACTTGATCGCCATAGTGGAGGACATTAACCCCTAAAGGACGACGACCTAATTCGGTCTAAAACCAGTCCAAAACTGCCACTGTCAAAAAGAGACATGAAAATCACATTTTAAAGTGAATTTTTGATTTTCAACCATAAGATCTTAAAATAGACTTCCATATAAACATGCCATCAAATTTTGGTTGCAATCCACCACACGGATTGATAGATTTTAGTGTTTAAAGCCAAAACAATGGTTCATTTTCGTCCCTACGTTGAGTAGATCGGCTGACTTTGACTTCATTTTGTATCAAATTTTTGCATTGTACAAGGTCTGAATCTTTTACCATTGTCTTAAGCATGATGTTATTTCCCAACACACTAATTTTTAGAAGGTAAAAAAGGGGTGTAGCATATTCAAAACAAGTGTGCAAGGAGTGGAGGTTCAAAAATTGCCATCTCACGTTTTATTTTTTTGTGAACTACGTATGTATTCAAATGATAATCCAAACGGTCAATAAGAAGGTTTTCACCATGTAAACACGCAATTAAGCAATTATGCACTTGGCCTTTTAAAAGTGCACTTAGTGACAGCGGCGGCCAATGCGTTGGATCAAATTAAGTTTTGTTTCATTTCCTGATTTTTTAAAAAAAAAATTAGGATCTGAGAACAATTTTCAATATAACCAAAAATGTTAATTCAATAAGTTTTTTTTTGGCATTTTTGACAAATTTGATATGGAACTTGGTTACAATTTGATAAATATTTGTTTCATACTTAATAGTATGTTTTTGGAAAGAAGCTTGTCAAGTAACTATACAAAGTATGCAATTATGTAAACTAAAACACTGCGCAATGAATGGCAATTGATTTGAATATATTACTCATGGAACGTGATACTTAAGAAGAAGAAAATCAACATATTGCATATATTCTTGCACTTGGTGATGTAGTCAAACAATGGGAAAAACCTCTCGGATTTATTGGTCAATTGTTACCAAACGCCTTACATAACCAAGTGGAAGACTACTCTTGCATATATCCTACATGCCAATCACCATACACTCATTGTAGTATACTCCTTTACTACATATCATTCAAGGCTGCTTGCAACCGCTCATTGTCAATTGCTTCGGTTTGCATTGCAATATATTCTAGTATGTGAGCCTTAGCCGACTGAAAAATCCGAATCTTGCTTTCAACTTGCGATCCGAATATATTTCGCTTTCTCCTCCGGAAAGCGCTAGCCACTGTTCTTTCAGGTTCGTCTATCCACGAAAAGATGCATGCCTCTTTTTCTACCCAACTATGGCTCTCACACGTGGGCTCCCAAAATGCATCCATGCAATTTGCATATCGTTGTGCGGTGGACCCTGTTCTGTCAACATTTTCTCTTTGCATGATGGGCCAATACCAACAAACCTTCATTTTATGACTCCTTTGATTTTTCCCATCTTCAATCACCTTCCCTACATAGAATGGTATACCACCTTCAACCTCAGCTCTATCAACACTCAGGGCTACAAATTGTCCACAATTAATATCTGATTGTGGATTGAATGGTGGAAACGGGTCGTGATTAACTTCATCCCCTGCTCCTTGTTCGATTCGTTCATGGTTGCGTTCCGTTCGTTGCGCCCTACGCACTGCTTGATTCGATGGTCTTCCTCTACGCGGACCAAAATATCCTCGAGAGTCTGCATTTGGAAGTATAGCCACAATTTGGTCCACGACGGTTACTTCGCGATTTTCGTAGCCTGGGCCGTTGACTTCATCCAATGAAACAGGTCCCGCAGTTGCGGTATTGGACACATCTGAAGGCCAAAACGGTAAAGAATGATGCTCGTTGCTACGGTCTTTGTGTGGAAATTTGGCTAAGTACAGTTTCAATTTCTCGGCCTCCACTTTAGCATCACGGTTCCTTTCCACATGTTGCAATCTTTCAATGCACCTCTGTTTATAGGCAATGAAGTCATCCAACGCTTTTAGCTCCCGTTCGTCCGCTGCAAACACATTTGCGAACGCTGATCGCTCATCTCTATTTGGCAGCGACCTCAAAGTCTTTGTTCCGCTCTCCGGTCCCCAAGCATCATTGCAGTAATGTTTGTGTTGCACTCGAACCTCGTGGGTCCCATTTCTATCATCTATATAGAATCGCATGTGGTGTGGAAATGTTATGCCAACCAATGAATCCGGACCTGTTAGTAGGTGGGGTGTTATGAATTGTTTCCAATCCCACACATTCTCTAACAACCGTGCCGTGACAAATGCCTCTGTAGGAGACGTTCCCCGTTCGATAAGGTTAAGCATTTCTTTTAAGGATTCCACGTCCGATCTCTTCAAAGTACTTGATATACAACTGAAGCGTTGATCAATATCTTCATGTGTATGGCCAACTATAAGGAATGAGAGTTCCACCTCTTGAAAAAATCCCAATCCCACCAAGGATGCGCATAGAGCAAACATATAGATGTTTTTATTCTCAGGGGTGCAATTATCTGCTTGGATGCGCAATGTTGGTGGCAAAAATCCCTTCCTCCGCAACACGTCTCCAATCACATACAACAACGTGCTCACGACCTGGTTGCTGTCATGTTTGTGGTGAGCTCCAAACCATACGTCGCAATACAAACCGATTCCATGTACTAGAGCCCCGCATAAATGGGTCTTCACAAACCGGTGTTCAATGTTCTTTACGGTTTGACGCATTCTTGGTACCATGGTTGTGTTTTGGTCCATGCCATCCACAATGATGCACATGTACAACTCAGGGTGGATATAACACGACCTCTTGAATATCCAATAATGCCTACGTTCCTCCATCTGGATGCGTAGATGCAACATAAACAATTCTTTGATCCTAATCCTTGCATCGGCATTGGTTGTGCCCTCCATAGCACATTTATATTCCCAACAGTGATAACACTTTGAGAACCTTGAGAATGGTGGAACCTGGACATGGGGATATCTCAAACGCCACATCCTATGGAACGAGCTAATTGAAATGGTATCTCCATTGCATATTCTCTTCACCTCTTCATTCACGTAATTGAATACGTCAAATTTTATTGTATTCATAGGAAGGAGAATAAGAGGCACCACTGTGTTGTCATCTTTACGGCAAATAGAACGATGAGGTTGAGGACATCCAGCTTCTTCCACAAATGATTTGAAGCAAGCCTCCGCAGCAGACATTCTAGTGCTCTCTCTAATCGGATTCGATAGTGTGTTACCGTGGATTGCCGTCACTCTACCGTATATTAAACAATCTTTCTTCAACTCCTTAAAACGCCGTTGCGAATAACCAATCCCAAGAGCGTAGCAAGCATTGCAAACAGGCCTGCCATCTAACTTCGTCTCAAATTTATCCCGACGAAATCCTTCCGTTCGTGTATAAAAAGAAACCAGCATTTGTCTTATCCATGTACTTCGGATTGAATACTCTGGTGCCCAAGCATTATATCGCATGTCTAAAATATGCCTTGCTGGAATGTCCCTCAAACAATTTTGCTTGCATCCTCCCTGTGCTATTGCCCTTTCCACGCCTGCCAAAGATACCTTACTTGCTGCAGTTCCTGTCACATTTGACTCGTTTGAAACTATCCTTCTTCTATTCTGCATAGAATAAGGTCGGCGCGCTCTTCTAACGTGAGCAAATCCCTCCACATGGGGCAAATCTCGAATGTTAGAGGGGGTGCATTGAGAAAATGGTGAATTCTCATCAACGGGGTTTGAAGTTTGGCTACTCCACGGAGATCTTTCATTCAATTCAGGGGTGATAGATCGCCCTTGAACATCAAATCCTGGGGCCATTGTCCGTGTAGGTGAAATATGAGATCTATCTTCACCATGGGCATTTGGGAAATTAGGTGTTGTGGCCAAGTCACGAAGCAATGACCGGTTCCAACGAATGATCAGGTCCATACATGAACCAAGCCGTTCACCCACAACTTCTCCTGTCCAATGTAATGCATCGTCAACCCGAATTACACGCACTGCCACCTCAGATGGAAACATTCTACATCCATGCAATACCATTCCACTTTCAAAGGCATGCTCCCTTTTTCCCAAACCCACGACAATGCCTATTTTGGAGAGCAATTCTACAGTCCTTCCCGCTTCAAAATCACCTATCCCAACCGATCTCTCTTGAATTTGGCGCGCCCGTGCTGCTCGTATCAACCGAGCCCCCACTGAACTATTAGGAAGGATATTTGATCTGCGAATGTTTGGAGGTTCTAAAGGAATCTGGGATGTTCCGCTTTCCATCGATACTATTTGACAAATATAGACACGACAGTGGAAAAATTGTCAAAATATATATTTTTTTTTTCAATTCAAAATCATCATTCATCCATCCAATAGACTACTCACTGATAGACATATACTTATACTCTCACATGTAATGATTGATTATTTATAAGATTCACAAGCAGAGCTAATTGGACAAAATTGCAATTTCAAGTGATCCAATGTAAAACACAATACATATGATACATCCAAATAACCATCATATCAGTATAAGAAGGTATTCCTGACCTGAATTTTAATTGTGAGTATCAGAGGGCGTGGTACCGGAGTTCAACGTCGCTCTATATGACGATATCACCAATCAGTCTTCGTTGCTAAAACTTGTGCTCTTCTTTTCGTTCCAAAATCTTTACGACCTGACTATAACAAACACATTAGTGTCATTATATTATACATGATGAAAACAACCTAAAATCTTTGTATATCAACTCCTAAAATTCATTTACAATTTTACATTAAATATAAGTACTAATTGTTGATCCTACTCCAAAGTGTAATTAGAAGTCAACAGCATTTATTTGATGTCCTAATTACTACATCTCAACAATGATCCATTGATCAATATAATTATCAAAAGGACATAAATGTTGGCCGTAGAGCTTAAAAGATTATAAGGTTTGAAGTTGAGGAAAAGATTCATTCTCATCCCTACTTTAAAGGTATAGGATCAAATTTGACTTCACTTTGTATTTCATTTTTGCACTAAAGAAAGTCTAAATATTCTATTGTTTTGTTAATAGTTTTTGTTAGTTCTTTAGAACCAAGTTTAAGAGGTAGAAAATAAAAGCGTATTACAAGAATAATGTGCAATGAATACAGATTCATTATTTGCTACATCGTGATATATTACTTTGAAAATGATAATATGTTCTAGAATGACAATTGTAACGGTTAAGAAGAAATTTATCACTAATAAATATAAAAAATAGTAGAAGGGAATGCTTTGAAGATTTATAAGCTTTTTTTACTATAGAAGGTATGGTTTTTTCCAATAATTTTCCTGAAAACATTTGACTCAGATTTAGATCTATATACAATTAGAAATTCACACAAAATATAATAATTATTTTCTAGTCCATTCTAAAAGTCTTAATTTTCCTTTATCGGTATCGAAAATCTTAATGGCAATAGAGAGTAATAGCAAAAGTTGTAAGTTCCAATATTAGGTATGGACGAACTTTCAAACCATCAACCCAAATACAATAATTTACAATAAAAAGTTGTTGTGAAGGACATTGTTATATTAAAATTTCAATGAACGTAAGTATCCTTAAGGAACAAACCCCTAAATTTCCAAGCCTTTTTCCATCAAGAAACACCCCAAAACTACCACAACTAAAAAGTGGCAAAGCATCTAATTTTGACGTCTAATTGAAAAGAAATGAAAAATAACCAATTCACGTTTTACCATTTTTGTAACACAAATATGGAATACTTTGATAATCCAAACGGTTGATTCTAATGTTTTCACCACATATTGTGGTAAAAAAAAATAATGGCAAAGACTTTGAAGATCTCTAGTTTTTATGTAGAGAACAAGTTTTTTTCCCCCTTCCTCAAAATGTCTAAAAATGTTCGACTTGGGTTAAAATGTACTTTTTACACTAAACAATAAAAAATTTGGTAAGAAAAGAAACGGTAATATTTATATGTATAAAAGTAGATTGTTTGACCATAAAATAATATTCTTTATATGTATAATAGTAGGGTGTTTGACCACAAGGTAATATTCTTAAAAGAAGGTAATATTTTGTACACGTATAAAAGTAGAGTAGTTAACCACAAAGTTTAGAAATCCATATAAGGCAGCCGTTTCATAATAGTGAGTCTCTTTTTTACAATCATCCAAAGGTGAGCTCCACATATCATGTTTTTAGATGTTTTTAGATGTTTTTAGATGTTTTTAGATGTTTTCAGATGGTCAAGATTTCTACTTCATCCTATCATGTTGTTCACTGGTTTTTATGTGATTGCAGGTTCAAAGCGGAGAGTAGCACGTCCTTTCTAAACTACTCAGGTGCACAATCATTCTAAACTACTTAGAATTTGATTTTGTTTGTGTTATATGCTGTGAACTTCAGTTTAGGGTTTAAGATTGGGTCATTACTTAATTGGAAAACTTGAGACACTACATCTGAAAACCCTAATTATCTAAACTTTGTTGGCGATCTGGAAACCCTAATTTTTGGAACCCTAATTTCGGCGGCGCCGCCATTTTCATGGCTGGACTTCTCACCTCAGGGGGGTGCGTACGCGGGGGTGTCGTTAGCTTTCGATTAGTGTCTTAGGTTTTCAGCTAGGGTGTCTTAGGGTTTCTCCTAGGGTGTTTTAGGGTTTCACCTCGAGAACAAGGTGCGAGTGTACAACGTGTGAGTGAGTGAGTAACGCTCCAAGCTACGTGAACAACCTGTGAGTGAGTGAGTGAGTAACGCTCCAAGCTACGTGGAAAACCTGTGAGTGAGTGAGTGACGCTCCAACTCGCGTGAACAACCTGCGAGTAGATGAGTGAAGAACGTGCAAAAAACCAACAAGGTACATGAGCAACTCGCAAGCAACATCACCAACTTCCTAACGTCCTAACTAACCTACTGGTCCTCTCTCCTCACTTCACCGTCATCTCTCTCCTTCTCTCTCCTCCATGTGCTGTGCGTGTCGAAGTCGATAGGATGACAACAGCTAGGGTCAGAGCGACGTTGGCAGTGTGGGCGGGCTAGGGTTTGGCGTCGGCAATGACGAGCGGGCTCAACTCTCTCACGGCCTGTGCGTACGCAGGGGGCTCTTAATCGTGCCGTTGCTCTTGGTTGATATCCCTTCCAGAGTCCATTGATACCCATCGTTTAGGCACATAACCGGTCATACCCTGATCCAATCGTATACCCGGTCAAACCTTGTATCGCTGTAAGGAGGAAAAAAAAAAAAAAAAAAAAAAAAAAAAAAAAGAGTTTTTTTTCCATAGATTTGGACGAAACTGAAATGCCTATAAGTAATTTTCAACAATTCAAAACAACTTGAATTTTTTTTCCCTTGTAGATTGAATCTGGAGGTATCATCCCAATTTTTTTCGGATTTTTTTTATTTTTTCTCTTTTTTCTAAAAATCCTCAAAGGTCGCTGAAAGCACCATAGTGAAGATTTGCAGAATTTCTTCCGATTTCGTAGATTCTGGCCCCAGCTCTAAATCTGAATTTCAGTCATTAACATGATATTTTGTGATTTTGAGTCCAAATAATGAAATGAAGTTTATGAAGCCTACTTTCCATTCCACTTTGAAAATATGAAAAATTTGAAAACAATTCAAAAAAATTTGTATAAATTTTGTAAAAAAGTCCGGGCATACTTTAGTGGTTTATTTACTGAAATTAGCCAAGTCCGTAATTCTTTAATTGCATATTAATTTCAGATTTAGAGCGGAAGCCACTTTTTGGCATTTCATCCGCAAGTTTTCATCCACTGTTTTCATTCCTTTACTGGCATTTCATTCGTTGATTTTTTGCCTTTTCATCCGCTATGTTTTTGCCTCCTCATCCGTTGTTTTTACAAATTTCATCCGTTGTGATTTTCCATCAGCTGTGAATCGTCATCCTCTGTTTTCATCCGTGCTACGATTTTCATCTTTTGTGGATGAAACTGTAATTTCCGCAGATTCACTTAACAGTGAGTTAATAACTTCCAAAATAATAATTTTTTGGGAATTCCAACTTCGGATTTGAACTTTTTAGGTGTGTTTTCATCTAGTGTGAAAGAAAAAAAATCGGACTAATGATTTTAAAAATTGACATTTTGTAGAGTCTTAAAAATTAGGGGTTTACCTTTACAAGTCAAGGAAGCCACATTTGAGTTGTAACATGATGCTTTTGTGTATTTTTCTTAGAAGGTGTAAGCATTGATGTATATGAACATACACCGTATTGACGATTGTATATTGTTTGTGATTATGATCAGGTTTCTTGTATGTGACATCATGGCGCCACCACTTCCAATCGAAAGGCGCTGGGAGGAGTATGGTTGGTGGATTGCAGTAGAGGCGGAGTCGAAGCCAGTATTGTGGCTCACGGAACATCCATTTCAAATAGGGATGCGCACATCAGCATTGGGGAAGCCCTTCGCTGAACTTCGTGGAATTAATCTTCGACCAGACGATATGGTCTATGCAGTTTGCGAACCGGGGGTTGGCCAAACGGCATCAAAGACTTCTCTTTCAAAGAAGTTGCTCCTAGCACCTGTTCCTACAGATCTCCTTCAAAATTCAAGGCGGGTGAATAACATAACCTCGTTACAGACGTTTTGGCTCAGCACGGATCTTGCAGTGCGCACTGCTAGGCATGAGCATGTGTTGGCATGTTTGGCGTTATCTGAAGAGGATGAGGCACGCGCTAGAAGATTTATGAGTGCTCATACCATGTACGAGGCATTACGGCGGACGGAGCCAGAGCGTGCAAGTGTTGAGCGTGCAAGTCTACCAGCGGATCCAGAGGAGACCGAGCCCATTTATCGCGCATTAGCAAGGCCGACACAGTTGGATTGGCGGCCGTCCACTGAACTGCCACCATCGCGTGTTCGTGCACCAACAAGTGGTCGTCCATCTAAGCGCCCACGACGTGAAGAGGGCAACAGAGCTCCAGATTCTGATGGACGGCCGTCGCGTGGCCGTTCGGAGACATCGCGTGGCCGCTCAGAGACATCGCGTGGCAGGGCCTCGACATTGCGTGGCAGGGCATCGACGTCGCGGGGCAGGACATCGCCATTGCGTGGCAGGGGCCGTGAATCGATAGCTGGACAAGCCGAAACTCATCGTAGATCCTCAACATCTACAGCGGGTGTCTCTATGAGTTTATCGGCCATGGATGACGACTTGCACAACTATTCTGATCAGTCATTGGGAGATTCGGAGGAGGAGGCAGACATTCCAGCAACCGTTCCAACTTCTAGGCATTTGAAAGCGCCCGTACCTACGAAGGAGGAAGTTGCGAGAGGTTCTATATGGGGCGACATTGTGTTCAAGGCGCACATTGACCGCATCGTCGAAGTGGTGAATCCGGAGACAAACCATCGGATACTGTCACAGAAGAGGAAATCAGAAGTGTATCACTTCTTACGAGATCCCCAGAACAGGACCGGAGTGAGTAAATTGGTACTTCGTCCAATCCGGTACCTCGTGGATATCACTACCGACACTGGCATGGTTGAACGTGAGGGAGTGGATTTCCCGGTTACTGGAGCAGCACGAGAGTTTGAACGGATGTTTTTAAGCCATGCGGGTGCTTCTATACACGGTACTGCGGGCTCTCAACTATCTTGGCTTCAAGAGCGTATCATTTGGGAGCCTGTGGACGGGCAACACGTCGTAGCTGCTTCCAAGTATGCGAAGGAGCAGTGGATGAGCGGCAACATCCCTCTGTCTGAGTATCAGAAGACGTTTGAGGAGCGGGAGGCTACCTTTGTTGTGTACGATGATCGACGACTTTACATTAACAAGTCAGTACAGGTCAATAATGCGGAGTGGCAAAGAAAACAACTTTCCACAATGAATGAGGATTTGGTGAAGCTCCGACAGATATGGGATCTGTATGGTAGGCCTGATAGCTCGGTTCGGGCAGACGATGAACGCAGGGCTATCGCACTGGTGAGCGCAGCAAGTGCCGTGCGGAAACTGCCTCACAGAGATGACAACAAGATTACAATGTCCACATTGGCAAAGGTCATGGAGGACCTAACCAAGCATGCTTGGAATCCCAGCAATGAGTGCTTTGAAGCTGCCCTTCAAGTCAGCAAGGACTACGAAAACGGCTTCTTGTTTTACAACAAGGATGAGGAGAAGAGGTGGAAGGCTTTGGCACTGAAGAAGAACTTGGATCCGAATGCAGATGTTCGACCGAGGCGGAAGCGGATGACCGGACATTGGTTGAGGCCGCTTGGGAGACTTCCAGATTCGTACTATCTGGAGGTTGCAAAGGCATGTACAGCTAAGCCAGTAGGCGAGGATGGACGTAGACCTCGTCAAGCACTTTACTTCAACGGCGTTAAAGACCAAAATCCAAGGACTCGTACCCTTGCCGGTGTATGTGAGCGCATTATGAGACGAGAAGCGGTGATGAATACCATTCGGTGGTTGATGGTAGAGAACAAGGAATCTTCACCGAATTCCATGGAAGAGTTCTTTCGTATATCTGTACGGAAGTATTTGCCAGGAGGCAAGGAGCAACTTGACAAATTTGCCGAGCTGTTGGATAGCAAAACAAGAACCAAATGGGGTGCGCCGCAGCGAGAGAAGGTGTCAAAGCTGAAAGACAGAAGCGACCTCGTCCCTCCTTTCATCAAGGTACATTATCAGGTTGTTGCAGCAAAGGGGCAAGGCCAGAATGCACCATCCGTACGTGAGGGAGTTGCAAACACTGCCAATTGGGAGTGGCAGTTGCATGTTCGGAGGCCAGGCCAGAACGACACACAGGATCCGCTTCTGATTCGGTGTAGAAGAGGACTATTTCGTTCAGAGTATGCGGAGTTGACACGACCATACCTGTGGATTATTGATTGTCGCCGTGGCGGTGGAAGGCATGGCAACGGTCATTGGGAAGATGAACAATTCACCAGAATCTTTGCACAACTGGCGTTATGGATGACGACCGTTGAACGATGGAACGTCATTTTCCTATTACCACCGGCTGTGTTCGCCACGGAAGAGCTGATTATGAAGTTGAAGCTCCCGGAGGGTTGCTCTCATCGGCGTGGATGTTGGGCGTTTGGTCAGACCTTGGTTGATCATCCTCTGAACTTTACAGAGGGAGGGCGCTTACAACAAGCAGTTGAACCAATGGGCGATATCATTATTTGTCTCCAACATCCAGCTGGATTGTCTGTTGAGGCGAATTTTATTACTGGCCGCCGTCCACTTCCTCTTTTATTTGATGATAACCGTGGCGGAGCACGAGAGCCTTCTATTGTTGATGCTCTCGAGAGATCTCCATCTGAATTATCAAGACTGGTGGGTTCGTACTTGCCTCGGGGTTGGGGTTTGGTGGTATGTAACATGTCAACAGCGATTCCGACTATACTACACTCGGATTTCCAGGGATCTGAGATCATTGTCATCGACAATTGCAGCGAGAGGATTTCGTTCTTGTACGGTGAGTTGACCAACAACTTCCAAGGGCATTTATTGATGTCTAACAACATCGATGGAACGGACAATGCTCCCACTAGTGTGGATGCTACCGAAGATGCGATTCCTTTACGAACGGAAGGTGACGATGATGTGGATTTCTACACCCATTTGAACGAAAGATTGCCACGTGAATATGGGACGGACGAATCCACGCCTGACAACCGCTCGCTCGACTCGCAGCGAAGCAGTGAAGCAGAAGAAGGGGAAGACGAGGAGGACGATGAAGAGGAAGACGAAGGTGAAGATGGGGGAGCACCTAGGAGAGACGTGGTTCTAACAACGCCGCCGCCGCATGTGGGAGTTTGTGTACATGAGACACCTGTTGGAATGGGGGATGATACCAGGGTACTGGATGTTCCTTCAGAGGCACCAACAGATGGGATGAACACATCCATTTCTCAGCTGTCAGAATCAGAGCAGTGTACGACCGATTCTCTCATGTTTTTTTCGGAGTTGAGTAGGGGTGGACAGTCTTTGGGGCCTACTCCATCAGAGCTTGGATCTGCGACACATGGGAGCGCTGAAGGTATTGGAGGTGGCACTGGACCAATATTGCCATCTGTTTCAAGACAGAGCGAACCGGAAGATGTTGCTGAATTTCGAGAGACCTTCACTGCACCGATGACATTTAGGGATGGCTTCTATTATGATGCAGATGGCGTAAGGCACACGCGGCACGGCGACCCTGGCAGCTACAGATATGAACAGTCTACATCAGTCAGTCTTGGAGATAGTCCGGTGCGAGAAGAGGAGTTGGCTGAAATGGTAAATACTGCCATGGAACACGCTACGGGAGTAATATCTCCATAGGATGATGAAGACTCTGAGGTCATACCGTAGCTAAGCATACATAATGTTTAGGTGACTAGTACAGTGTGATTGGTATATTTGCTTTAGAGACGGTTTGTTTGATTGTAGTCTATGATCTTTGTAGTATTCAATAGTTATATCATGTATGGTTTTATATATATGAAAAATATAGAGTTCTAAACCTCACACTTCATCATTGTATTGCGTGCTTTATTAGTACATCTCCTACAAATTGTATTTGTAACACGACACTAATATTTATTTAAATTCATATAAAATTTATTTCATGCAACAAATTGTATATGAATAGTTTCTTGTAAGTACATGGTCAATGTAATATTGTCAATGGAATAAAAATGAAATACCATAATCATATATTATGCATAATCTTACCGAAATGGTGAAAATGATTTACTTGTGTACACATTGAGAAACCAATATTCAATGAAATTGTCACAAAAATATAGCAAAAAAAAATAGGGATTGTTGGATTTTTTTTCCTTCCAAAAGACATTTCCGCTCAAAATCTTGTTGTTATTGAGCGCCAATTAGCGCACTTGGCCAAGTGCATAATTGCTTAATTGCGTGTTTGTATTGTTGTTGAAAAAAAAAAGTGAAAAATATGAAGATCTCTAGGTTTTATGTAGAAAAGATGAAGTTTTTTTCCCCCGTTGGCCGACAATGTGTGAAAACGTTTGACTTGGAATAAAATGCCTTTTTACACTAAAGACAAGATTTTTTTTTGGAAATTTCTAAATAAGGAAATATTATTTATATGTGTGAAAAATCTCAATGTCAATAGAAACTTTTGTCAAAAAATTTGGAGGTGCCCGAAGTCCCACTTTTGGCTTTAAGTGGTACTAACTTTCAAACCACAAATCCAAAAAAAATTTAAAAAATATCTCCACGAAGCTCTTATCAGATCCTATCTCGAAAAAAAAATTCAATTAAAAAGGATTTTTTTTCGAATTGTAGGTACATGCCCGTAATCCAAAATGACCCCGGGGGGACGTTTAGTCCTTTAGGGGTTAAAGAGGAAAGTGGCGAGGAAAAGCCTTGAACCTTCCAAGTGGGTGCTCAAGGTCTCCGGTTTGGAGGCTCAAGGTCGTGCGTTTGACCCTCGTGGCAATTAGAATGGTGTTAAAGGTCATGGGTTTCCAACCCCAAGGCCATTAGATTGGTCTTTATACAATGATTAGTGAATTTATGCCACAAATTTCTAAATTTCATTTTTGAAGGCCGAACCAACTTTTCAAACTTTAATTAATTATTTGGCATGGAATGCCTTTGATTAATTATCTGGCATGGAATGCCGAACTTGCCTTCATCTACGGTAGCATAGTTTCAAAATTAGAATTTGATTTCTTAATCCATATATATATTTTTTAAATCCGCAAAAAAAAATGTTCAAAATTTGCCCAAATATATTTTGATTTTTAATAAATTTGATTCCGTTTAGAATGTGAGTAAAAAAGGCCAAGAATAAAAATTGACTTTTTTTGGGTTTAATTACCAAAATCACCAAATCTCTAGTTTTTTTGCGACGTGCCTCTTTAGAATGATAATAAAAGTGTGACTTGTCTTGGAACGAAAGTTTTACATTGTGAAAGATTTTTTTCACAATATCAAAAAGAATAATGTTATTTACTCGTATTAATATCTCACATGTAATAAAAGAGTGTAGCAAAAGTTTTGTAGATACTTGACCTCGTCCAAATTACAAAGATGTCATACACAATGTTATTTGATGGGTCCTATAAAAAATCCAAAAATCTTACAAAGTGTTCACTTTTTTGCATCTTCATACATTAAAAATATAAATTGCAATTGTGAGAACTTCTTAAAGATTTACAAAAGTCCTCTTCAAGACTTTGAAACAAGACAAGCCAACGATGGTTACAACATTTCAAATTAGTTCAAGATTGATTCATTTAAAATAAAATTTCAATTAAAAAGATGTTACAGGTTCAAAATTTTAATGGAAATGTGTTCTAAGTTGATGGTAGTATAGAGGTTTCAATGTTGAGTACATCAAAACATTCATTTTCTTTGAAGTCAACTTTAGCCAATGATATCCTACGATAGAAATCAAATGTCAGGAACAACTCAATTGTGCTTCCCATTTCTATCATTAGAAGGGTGCATGGAACTCCATATATTGACTGCTATATTCACTGCATAGAAACAATTTCCATTTATTCACAAATGAAGATTTAGTATGATTCACATGAAGGTCATACTTGAATGTCTTATGAGATTTAAAAAACACTCCCCTTCCATTCTCATTTCAATTCCTATTCCTGCTTCTCATCCATTTTCTATAGAATTTATTTTAGAAATAATACACTTACAGCCTATATCAAACCAATCTCAAAGATGTATTTGTCACCACAAAGTTTAAGCTGCACATGAATGGATGCGTTTCATAAATCCACGAAGAAATATGCGTCCATAGAACCTCTAGAAATTGAAGAGAACTGCATTCTCTAGAAAACTGTGATATATGCATACTAATCATAGAGCCAGAGCGAGTAGGCCTCCGCTTCTGAATGTAATATTGCCGCGCATTTCTGAGCTAAATATTGAAACCAAACCTCCGCAGAAACAAACACAACTCTCGCAGCCTAAGTTTCTTCACACTGCTAGCGATGGAACAAGCCGTCTGTGAGGAGAAATGAATAAGCTACAGCTGAATAATCTCTAGAAAACTACAGCGGAAACGAAGGAGGAAAACTAGTGAGGAAACCACAAAAAAAGAACCTTCAGAGGAAGAAATGGACCGTCAGAAACATACACAACTATCGCAGGCTAAGTTTCCTCACACAGCTACCAATGGAGCAAATCGCAACGCTGACGTCTGTGAGGAGGAATAAATACGCTACAGCTGAATAATCTCTATAAAACTACAGCGGAAACAAAGGAGGAAAACTAGAGAGGAAACAAAACGAAAGCTTCAGAGGAAGAAATGGACCGTCAGGGCTATGGCGCCGAGAAGCGTCGTCGAAGCGGAGGTGCTCGCGGCGTCGTTGCCGGTCGGCTCGCTCACGACGGGCGTGGCAATCTCGGGAGCGGAAGAGCCGGGCGCGCCAGGAGCGGAAGCGACCTCGGGAGCGGAAGCGGCCTCGGGAGCGGAAGCGGCCTCGGGGACGGGCGCGACAGGAGCGACCACGGGCGAGGCGACTGGCTGGCCGAGAAGCGCCGGGCAGTTGTCGGCGCTGGCGCCGGAGACCTTGCACATGGCCGGGAGCTCGAGCGCCTTGGTGACGTTGAGGCCGACGGGCGTCTGCGACGGGTCGTCGGCGAGCTGCAGCAGCTGGCACAGGCAGACCGGCTTGTTCGTGTGCACGCTGAGTAGCGGGGAGCAGCACGTCGCGGGCGGCGTGGTCACGTTCGAGGACACGTACGTAATGCACTCCGCGAGCGAGTCGATCTCGGCCGAGCAGTCGACGTCCGCTCCCGATCCCGGCGGCGTCGGCGCGATGGCGGGAGTGGCGATCGGGGAGATTCGTGGCGACGGGGCGGGCACCAGGCCGAGGAGCGCGGGGCAGCGGCTCGGGTCCACCGCGACGGCGCATAGCGTTGGTATCTCGTTGGCGCGTGTGACGTTCCCCGGCGCTGTGGCCGGATCCGAAAACGCCTGCTGCAGCTGGCACAGACACACCGGCATGGTGATCTGCGTCGCGTTGAACGCGGCGCAGCACGGCGTCGTCGGCGGCGCCGACGTGTTGCTGTTCACGAACTCGATGCACGGCTGCATTGCGTTCAGCTCCGTGCTGCAGTCGACCTCCGCATCGGCCGCCATCACCAGAAGCGCCAATACGACCGCCATAGCTACTACACCTCCCGACATCGCTCCTCCTCTCGCCGCCATGCCTGCGCTTCTCTCAACACCGCTCCTCTCGCTTCTTGCTGGTCAGTAACACTATCGCCTCGTCTCCGTTCGCTTCTTGCTGGTCAATAGTACTATCTCCTCATCTCCTTCCCTTCCACAAAAGAGCCAGGATCTCATCACTGCTCCAAGTCCACTGCCAGCAACATTAAACTCCTGAGGAATGATGTCTGACGAAGTCCTGCCAAACGGCACTCGAGTCCATCAGTAAAGCTCTATTACATTAGCTCCATGACTTACATCAGTGATTATCGTACTATTTAGCAGTTGTTGATAATGCGACTAGCGTCATAATCTTTCCTCTCGAGCTCCATGCCCTGAGCTTGTAGTACTTACATTGGTTTGCGTCCACATTAAGTGCACAGCCGCGATGTCGTCCAAGAGTCTAGTGGAGGAACGTGGGAGCTCCATTACAAGCATTAACTTGCTTGTGTGTGGATGTTTGGAGTAAACGCGGTCGTTGTGGCAGGCGGTCGCACAAGCGGCGTTATGGCTTCTCGGAATTCAAACTGCAGCTCTGCACAGGAGGTAAGTTACGTTAGTAACCTAACCCTCAACCCTTAACCCGTTAACGCATTCGTGGACCAGAGACAATCTAGGCAAAACATCATCTACACGTGGGTACATTCAGCACAGAAGTCTATGACTCCATTTCATGGAATTTGTTGATGCTTGCATGGATTAGAGATTGGAATGATCCGTTGGAAAGCTAATGAGGAGCTCAAAATGTATTCATACTAAGCGAGAGACGATACAGTATTGTGGAAAGAATTACAAGAGAAAAAGCACAAATTCAACCCTGTCAGGGCCTCATAGGCGTTAAAGGGTTAAACGTGAGAAGGTCATAGTTTCTACATGTATGGTGTTGTATTTGAACAAGATGAGGTTCATATATTGAAATGGAGGTTCACATGTTAGTTGAAGAATCCTCAATTCAAAGGTGTAAGTCTTGCTAAACGTTAATACGTTATTTTGTATTCGGCAGAGTATAATATGGGCCTGTATGTATTGTTCTCGGCTGACGTTTAAGGGTTAAGCCCTCTTCATACCAACAAAATTTTCTAGAGATGTGGATGATGATTTTTTGCATGATCTACAGATTGGTTTTTTGTCTAATTAATGGTCTGAATTGGGCTTTTCTGGACTATTCTAAAATCTAGGATTGAAGTAGATTGAAAGGAGCATCAGCTAGGAATGTGGTACACTTATTTTTGCGTGGTTGGTGGTATGAAGTTAGCCTAACCCCTAAATTTCCAAGAGTCTCCTCGGGGGACTCTAGAAGGTTTGGGCAGGTTCTTGTGGTGTCAATTTATAATATTTTTCTTTGAAATTTTTATTGAAGATGGACATTACCAAAAGCTTTGTGTGAGTCCAAAGTTTTCCTCAATCCAACATTTAATGAAAAAGTTATAGGGTTTTGAAGTTCAAATGGGGAGAGCGGGCACGTCGGGCACCTCCAAAAACTTTTACTAGGGCACTCTATTGAATGTGAGATTTCCAGTTCTAGCAAATGGTATTATTTCCTTGCATATTTAAAGAAAAAAACTCTTTTCTTTAGTGAAAAGTTGCATATAAATCCAAGTCAAACATTATCTTACGTTGTCACACATTGTCAGGCAAGGTACCAAAAAACTTCTTCTTTTCCACATTAACTTAGAGATCTTCTTATTTTCCACTTTTAATTTTTTCCATAGCATTATGTGGTGTGAACCTTTGCATTGACCGTTTGGATTCTCATTCTATAACATATTAAGTTCAAAAAAATATATAACACAAATTGACAATTTTTGAACCTCCACTACTTGCACAATTTTTTGAATATGCTACACCCTTTTTGTACCTCTAAAAGTTGGTGTACAAGGAATTTGTATCATTCTTAACATGATGGAAATTAATTTAGACCTTGTGTAGCGCAAATATTTGACACCAAGCGAAGTCAAAGTTTCCTGATCCACTAAACCCAAGGAAGAAAATGAACCTCTTTTCTACTTCAAACACTATAATCTTACAATCCGTGTGGTCAGAATTTATGAAATTTTGTGAGTATGTTATTTAGTAAGTCTTTACTGAGATCCTACGGTTAAAATTAGAAATAAAAGTTTTACGTTTCTTATTTACTCATTGCACTAAAACTAGCAGTTTTGAAGTGTTTTTGGTGCAAAATTGTCAATGAAATTTAGGGGCTAAGGATCAAATCCCTAAGTATTCCAATATTGGACAATGAAATAAAGCTTTCATACTTGGTTTCTTTTGAGGAGACATTCTTTTCATCCATTTAATGTTTTTTTAGCTTCTTTATTTTTGGGGGGGATTTAAGTATTCTTTACGGAACGGGTATGAAGTTTTGAAGTACATATTTGTATTTTTAATATGAATATTAGAGGTCATGTTCTTCCTCTTTCAAAGTCCATGGTAAGCCTAAACTTGTATGATGATGTGGCGTAGATCTTTGTAGGGTTTAGAATGGTAGATGTAGTCTTTTTTTCTTTTCTTTTTTTTCTTTCCATTTGTTAGATTTTCAACTGGCCACTATCAGGACATCCCTCCAAATTATTAGCGAACCCACGTCCGACATCAATGGTCTTTGGTTAGTTTATCGCAAGAAAAAAAATGCCCTAGATAGATGCATTATAGTGATTCAAATTGGTATGAGGGTTTACTAGTTAGACTTGTATCTTATATTCACAAGATCAATAATAGAATATTGGTCTATCTAGAAAAGAATATTTCATTTTTTACTATCAAGTATTTTTGGCTTATAATGTCATCTTGACTTGCTTAAAATTAAGAAGTCAAGATAAATTAACTCACCTTTGTCCTTTTCTTGTATCATGGAAAATTCAAAACTTAAAAGTGGTGGGTGTAAGATTTCCTAGAATTTCTAGACTTTTTTTAGGCTTTTGTTTGGTGACGCTGAGTCTGGATTCACTTATGGAATGTCAGAGCCTGATCAGTACATGAGGCAACAAGTGATGGTGAAACACGTCACGACTGCAGCCGTTCATTGTAACATGTACAGGGAAATAGATATTTATAAATTGACAGGAATTAGGTGAGTTTAACTTGATCAGTTCTCTTACTCAAGTGTTTTGTAGTATCATGTAAAAGTATCCCATGTCCTTCCATCAGTAAGTTAGCTGCATTAAGTAACGAGTCGCGGGATGCAGCCACTTGGTTAGGGCTAGCATCTCTCCCACACTGTGTTGAATGTGGGTGGAGTCTCCGAAGAATTAAATCTCCATAGTTTCTAGGCAGCTGGGAGGTGACAATGTTAAAACTTGAAACGGTTGATAAGAAAAGAGATGATCTTCAATGCAAAATGCAGGTCTCCTGTGTTATCTTGACTTGTATGTTCTAGTTGGACCTCTGCTAATTTGGTACTAACTTAAGGTAGAAGCACCCAATTCCGATAAGTAGAGTATGGATGGCATGGTGCATGAAAATGCCAAATGCTTGAAATGGTGTATGAAGTGACCCAAAACCGACAACTCAAAATCAGAAAACACCATCCATTATGGGCATTGATGTGTGCAACTTTGGGTTGCTCCACCTCAATTGAGCTCTCATTGGTGGCATTGCCTCAAAAGTCAAACAAGGCCGATCGGTATTGGGTACCCTCCATGAGTTGGTTATCCATGGCATGTCTTCTCTCTTTTACTCACTCTCACTTATTGGCATAAGGAAGGCACCAAATCTCACCCACCCTAGAATTTGATTATGGGCTCTGGTGGTTTCTGGACTTTTAAATTCTTTATCCATTCCAAATCTTTGTGATTAAATTTGAAAAAGTATTTGTTGGGTTTCATTCCTTATTCCACATCTTCCTACATAAATGTTTGAGTCCCGAACTGGCTTAACCCCTAAAGGACCAAGTGTCTAAAAAGGTCCATTTTGAAAGTTCGGTCAGGTACCTATGGTGTCAATTTCCAACATTCTTCTTTGAAATTTTTACTATAGAAAGACATTACCAAGACCTTAGTGGGAAAACAATTTTTTCCTAAATTGGACATTTGATGAAAAAGTTATAGGGTTTTGAATTTTAAATGGGGAGGGCGGGCACCTTGGGCACCTCCAAATTTTTTGATAGGACACTCTATTGAAAGTGAGATTTTCAGTACTTGCAAGTAATATTATTTCCCTTCATATTGTCAAAAAAAAATTCTTGCCTTTAGTGAAAAATAGCATATCAACCCAAGTCAAACATTTTCACACATTGTCACTCATTGTTGGGCAAGGTACCAAAAAAACTTCTTCTTTTCCACATAAAACCTAGAGTTCTTCATATTTTTCACTTTTTATTTTATCCACATCAATATGTAATGCAAACCTTCATATTAACCATTCAGATTATCAATCGAAAACATATTAAGTTCAAAAAGAAATAAAGTGTGAATTAACAAATTTCAAGCCTCCACTCCTTGCACACTTGTTTTGAATATGCTACACCCGGTCTCTACCTCTAAAAATTGGTGTGTAAGGAGTTAACATCATGCTTAACAAGATGGTAATAGATTTAGACCTTTTGTAGTGAAATTTTTGACACCAACTGAAGTCAAAGTCTGCTGATCCACTAAACGCAGGGAAGAAAATGAACCATTTGCTTGACTTCAAACACTATAATCTTTCAATCCGTGCGGTCAAAGTTTATGAAATTTTGTACATGTATTACTTAATAGGCCTTTATTGAGATCCTACGGTGAGAACTAAAAATAAAAGTTTTTGTTACCTTCTTTATTCATTGCACTAGAATCCATTAATTTGGAAGTGTTTTTGGTGTAAAACTGTCTTGGTACCTTAGGGGTTAAGTGATCGGAATTGGGTGCCTCTACCTTGGCTCTTCTCATGTACTGATAAAAGGTTTTCATTGCTGACCAGGTTTACCAGAAATCATGCCAGCTTGGTGTTCTCTAATTCACACCCTGCTCTGCAAAATGCTTTAAGTTCTCATGAACTCGCCCTCAAGAGTCAAAACTTTAAGTTCACTTTTTAGAGCCACCCAAAGTTTCAATCAGATACCTGCTTCGGATTTCTTGAATTAACTTTATAACGCCTATGAGGCCTAGGGAGGGTCAATATTGGTGCTCTTGGTATTTTAACTTTTCCCACAATTGGCCATTGTCATCGTGGTCTTCAAAATGCACTTTAAGCAAGTTGTTAGCTTTCCAACAAACTTCCATGTAAGTAGTTTGGCAAACTATAGTGATTTCCGAGAAGTGGGGTTATGTTGAAATGTATCCAATAAGTAGATGATGTTTTGCAAAATCTATTATACTTTTAGACTCTTCCAAGCCTCATGAGCTCGTAGGCCTTAAAAGGTTACATGTGGAGGAGCTTGGTGGTCTCGAAACTCAAATCACAAGTAGTTTAATCCTCTAAGGTTGAGCGACCCGATTCCGGTCGTCTTTGGAAGTTTTGAAATGTAGCCAACAAAAGTTTTTGGCGCCGAAATCTTTCCGTTGGCTACATTCCAAAATTTCCAGAGACAACCAGAATTGGGTCGCTTAGCCTTAAAGGATTAACCACACTTTCAAAAAGAAGAAGGAAATTAGCTCATGATATACCATGAATTGGAGCAGCCTTTTCTCTCTTTGCACTAATCATAGAAGTTGAGAGCTATTTGGGGCTGATTATAATGAATCGAAAATGAGAAAAGAAGTCAAAACTCTTGGCATCTTTACGCTGTTGCCTCAATTCCCTGAGTTGTTCGAATTTTCTATGTGCAAGCTCCAACCTCAAGACACTTCATGAGTACTCACGACCAACATGATCATCCCTGTTACATTGTCAACATGATTTATGAACATGTTTCAGTGTAAAGTGTCGCCTGATTCAACATAAGGTAAGTCCCCCTAAAACCGACAAGTTAAGGAATGTGCATATATGGAGAGAGGAGATAATTACACTATTATTTTTCATTGATAGCCAATAGAATTATAATTCCAACCCAAGTGATTTCATATTTTTTCGATGAAAACTGAATTAGTAATGAATTTTCAAATTGTGCAGCCATGTTTAGTGGGTGGCCAGCAGTAGGTACCCTCCATAACCAACGACCAAAAGTAAGGGTCTTGACTAATAACAAACCTCCATTTGGAGCTGAGTTGGTGGTAATGGGATGGAAGAGGGTTGGATATACCCCAATTTTATAGGCGTTGGCTATGGGTTTTTGTTGGTTATAGGGGGGCTTACCTTATATGGCAAGCAATCTACTTCGTGAGTACAAAGCGTGGCCAAAATATGATCATCGTCGCAATCTACTTTGCAATGATCTCTATTTTACACAAGTTGTTATCATGCTGGAGAGTTCATTCTTGTGTATCAATGTGCTCACTGAAAGTTGTAGACACTAAGGTATACCCCCATGAACGACAGTTTAAGAAATGTGCATATAAGGAGAACCCAAATAATAATACATTCATTTTTCAGTGATAGCCAATAGAATTACATTCTCTACCTAAGTGATTTCATGTTTTTCCGATGAGAGGTGAATTAGTTATGAATTTTCAAGATGGTCAGCCATATTCCATTTCAGCCACTAGGTATCCCCATTAGCGCCGACCAAAAGTTAGGGGTCTTGACCAATACTAAGCCTTGATTAGGAGTTGACAAAGAGTGAATGGGTGGAAATTGGGCAGATATGGGGTGGACCAAATATAGAGTGGCAGTGATAGGAAGGTGGTGGTCATGGAGAGGTATACCTTATATGAGAACTAAATTTAAATCAAGTAGGTTTAAAAAGTAGGAAATATCAGAGTGTAGCAAGATAGGACAATCCAAAACCAACCGACGATCCAATACGGCTCCCTTCTATACCCTTCCTAGATTGCACAGAGGAAACTTAGCATGTCTTTACATGATTTATGCATTGAGGAATAAATTCATAAGTGATGTAATGAATGGCTACATTTCCTCCGTGAAATCTAGGAAGGCTAAACAAGGAAGCGCTATTGGATCCCCAATTGGTTTTGGGTTGTACTATCTTATTGTGGCAAAGAATGAAGTTGAAGAGTATAATCTTATTGTCCCAAATTCATGCTTATCCTAGGTCTTAAATTATTCTTGTTCAATTCTTATTCATTTTTACCGACTTGGATTTAGGACCCAAGTTTCCATAATATGACTACATTGCGTGGTATGTGTGATAGAAATTGTGCTATCATATTTCATATACATTTGGGGAGGCCAAAGACTATTTTTTGTATTGCTATGATTTTTTTGCCTATTTTTTTTATGGCTATCATTGAGCATGGCACTATATAAAAATCTATGAGACTCCTAACCAAATGATGGTGTCAATCATACTAATCTTTTGTTTCATAGTAGTAGAACAAGTTGTTAATTTTTTCATTGTTTGTTAAATTTTGTGGTTGTAATATGGGTTTGAATTTTCTATTTTAGTGAAGAATTTCAAGGAAAAGTATGATTCAATTTGATGTAACACTCGGATTTTAGTAGTTTGTATTTGTGCTTTTTATGTTGTAAGGCTCATTTTTTACATATGGAGACATCTAATAACTGCCCATTTTGAAACAACGTCCACTCTGTCTATATACAATACTTACCAGTTTTACTTGATTTTTTTGTAATGATTTTAGTTTACTGTATAATGCGGTCAAGTCATCTGCGTAAGCAACAAAGTTGATAGTAATCTTTGACGTACCAAATGTATATCCATTGTTTCTCCTTTGGAGCCATCTTAGTAGTGGCTTGAAAAATATGATAAATGGGTTGGGCTAAAGGTGTCTTTGCGAAGCAAAAACCACTGCCAAATGGTGGGTAGCCTACTTTTCTCACACAAAAATGATTGACATGTATAACACAAAATGCACTTCTTTAAAATCCAACTTTAAACCTAAACATTGCTTTGAAGACTTTTAATCTTTCACCCCTAAAGGACCACGACCACTTTCGCTCTACAACCAGTCCAAAACTGCCACTGCCAAAAAGAGACATGAAAATCACATTTCAAAGTGAATTTCCAATTTTCAACCGTAAGATCTTAAAATAGACTTCTATATAAACATGCCTCGAAATTTGGGTTGCAATCCACCGCACGGATTGATAGATTTTAGTGTATAAAGTCAAAACAATGGTTTATTTTCTCCCCTGCGTTGAGTAGATCAACAGACTTTGACTTCACTTTGAATCAAATTTTTGTATTGTACAAGGTCTAAATCTTTCACCATTGTCTTAAGCATGATGTTGTTACCCAGCACATCAATTTTTAGAGGTATAAAAGGGGGGTAGCATATTCAAAACAAGTGTGCAAGGAGTGGAGGTTCAAAAATTGTCATTTCACGTTTTATTTTTTTGTGAACTACGTATGTATACAAATGATAAGCCAAACGGTCAATAAGAAGGTTTTAACCACATATTGTTGTTGAAAAAATAAAAAGTGAAAAATATGAATATCTCTAGGTTTTATGTAGAAAAGATGAAGTTTTTATCCCCCGTTGCCCGACAATGTATGAAAATGTTTGACTTGGAATAAAATGCCTTTTGACACTAAAGACAAGATTTTTTTTTGAAAATTTCCTAAAAAAGAAATATTCTTTATATGTGTGAAAAATCTCAATGTCAATAGAAACTTTTGTCAAAATATTTGGAGGTGCCCGGAGTCCCCACTTTTGGCTTTAAGTGGTACTAACTTTCAAACCACAAATCCAAAACCAAAAAAAAATAAAAAAAATCTCCACAAAGCTCTTATCAGATCCTATCTTGAAAATTCAATTCAATTAAAGAGGATTTTTTTTCGAATCGTAGGTACGTGCCCAAAATCCAAAATGACCCCGGGGGACGTTTGGTCCCTTAGGGGATAACCCCACTCAACTTTTACTTAATCCTAACTGATTTTTAAAAATCCTAATTACTTATTATGTACCTTAATCACTGTCAATTGACCAGAAGTAAATTTAAATATAATTTTAACTAATATTTTAATTGGCATCTAATTAGCTATTACTCCTAATCAAACTTATCCCTAATTGCAAATTCCAACCCAATCTTATACTCCAAACCATAATCCTACAACTCGGGATCTGAACAAACACAAAACTTTAGACCAAAACTTGAATATAAATTCTAATCTTTAATTCCTAAAGTCTCAAGAGTTCCCTTGAGGAACTCTTGAAGGTTTGGATAAATCCTATGGTGTCAATTTTTAACATCCTTATTTTATAGTAGATGAACATTTCTAAGAGCTTCATGGGAGTACAACTTTTCCTAAATCCAACATTTAATGAAAATTTATGTCATCTCAAAGAAAAACATCCCGAGAGCGGGCATGTCGGGCAATTCCAAAAACTTTTGCTATAACACTTTTTCAAATGTGAGATTTTCAATACTAGCAAATAATATTATTTCTTTTCATATTTTCAAAAAATATTTCTTGTCTTTAGAAGAAAAAAATAGCACATTATCCCAAGTCAAACATTTCTCACACCTTATCACACATTCTTGGGCAAGGTACCAAAAAAGCTTCTTCTTTTCCACATAAATCGTAGAGATTCATGACTCAATCAAATAAAACGTGAATTAGTAGTTTTTGAACCTCCACTACTCGCACAATTGTTTTGTATACGCTACATCTTTTAACTACCTCTAAAAACTCGTGTACAAGGACATCATGCTTAACATCATGCTTAATATGATGGTAATGAATTTAGACCTTGTGTAGTGCAAAATCCTAACACCAAATCAAGTCAAAGTCTGCTAATCCACTCAATGTAGGGAAGAAAATGAATTGGTTTCTCTACTTCAAATACTATAATCTTTCAATCCGTGCGGTCAAAGTTTATAAAATTTTGTAAGTACCTTAACAAATTTTTATTGAGATCCTTCGATTAGATGTAGAAATTGGAGTTTTTGTTTCCCTCTTTACACATTGCACTAAAACAAATTATTTTGAAGTGTTTTTGGTGTGAAAATGCCTTGGGACTTTAGGGGTTAAATCAAATCCTAAATCCTAAGCCAAAGCCTTAGATCTGAATCCTAAAGACGACCTCTAAAGCTTCGGACCAAACCTTTTAAGGATAAATCCAAAACCTAACGTCAAACCCTAAATCTAAAAGTTGTAATCCTAATGCTAAGGTTAAACATAACTAGAACCAAATATCTATACCTTAAATTTAAAACCTAAACCTAAATGTTTTAAAATTAGACCCTAATTGAAGTCTGTAACGCAAACCTTTGACATCTATTTAATTTATTCTAATTTCATCAATAACTTCATGTATAATCAACATTAATTTCGATTCTATTTTCATACTAAATTATTTTTTAATTCTTTTATAATTTTCAAAAAAATCTTGTGTATTATTTTTTTAATTTTATATTTAATATTCTTAAAATAAAAAATTCAAGTATGTCTATTATTCAAAAAAATTGTGCATTAGACCTGAATTGAATTATTTCTCAAATCAAATAAAACATGAAGAATCTAAACAAGAGAAATTCTCACAATTGCATAAATGAGAAAAATAAAAACAAACAATTAATTCAGTCATGGTGAGTTACAATTTAAATATTGGTATATAAGTTAACACATGTAAGATTAGTGTCATTGTAATTTGCCTAACACCACGATAGCGCTACCACCTTTCAATCACGAGCAAGTGATCACAACTAATCAGAGGTCTAAAAGGTATTCATTAACACAACCACTGCGGCAGTCTACTATTAGCACCTGCTTCGAGTCTACTATTTGCATCTGCTCCAAGTCTACTATTAGCACCTGCTCAACAACAAAGAGACAAGGAAAAGACAACAAAAGAACCACAAGAAAAAGGAAACTCCTTAAAGCTCGCACCACTCTAACTTAGTTCCTATGAAAATTTACAAACGTAATTGAAACCAACAAAAGAAACAACCAGTCACCAACTTTGTTGGCTCAAGACTTGGCCATCCTTACTCACCATGAACTACTATGCACACACATTAAATTTCATATTTTTTAATAAAAAAACCTCATACTCCTGTCGCAATTGTCTACATGTTGCAGCTATCCTCTTGCAGCATCGCTCTTCCAATCTTGGCACCTTGTCCACAACCTTCCACCGGAACCTCCAACTCCTTCAGCGTAGTCAATATTAGACCGCTTATCGCTAGTTGCGGTCCTCATCTTTATGGTTGCACATCGCCATTAATCACATCTACCAATGTTGTGATGCACTTTATTAAAGTGCATCAAATTACTTTGACATTGTGTTGTTAGTATACTTATGGAGGAGAATGAGAATTGTACAAACATTTCATAAATATTTGAATGGAGATAAGTAAATTTGAGGCCTTGGTTGGATCTATAAGGTTAATTGCTTCAAAGATGCTAATCCGTGTATCTTGTTTTGTGGATATTAGGGGAGTTTAAGGATGGTTGAAAAGGATATGCGAGGATTTTTCTCGTGTATAAAGGTAATAAGGAAAGAGATAAAGAAAAGATGAAGGGTTAAGAAGATGGAGGGTTTAGGAAGGAGGAAATTGAGGGGCTGAGTTTTACGGTTTGAGTGGGAGATCATTAAAGGGAGTTAGGAGTATGAAATGGAGAAGGAATTTTGAGGTTGCAATCTAGGTGAATTAGAGATCAACAGGTAAGAGTTTGAAAGAAAATATAACGCTTGGTATATGAGGGGTAGAGGCAAGAGAAAAGGGAGTCCATGAGAGATTCTTTTTGCGGCAAGTTTAAAGGTAGTTCGGATTCTCCCTTGCCACGTTCTAGTTTTCTATTTTGTTGTTTTAAATCTTTTAGAGCAATAGTTGTAAGAAATTGTCTTTCCAAAGAGCTATTGCATGCAAGAATCAGAACTAGGACAAGGAAAAAATCAACATTATGGTGTAAAGGGTTTAGGAGGACTATGGCAGTGGCAACTTTCAAAAGCGGTTTGGTTATTTCCTCACCATTTGCTTGATTTTTACCCTTTTTTAATGAGATTTTGGAAGAAATCTAGGCCAACGACGAATCATTTCCTAAATGACAAGAAAAGTAGAAAACTAAAAAAACAACAAACTTATCTTTATATTGTTTTTGATATCAACAACAATGGCGGCAAACGCCGGTCAATCTATGGATGTACCATTGTAGATACCATGTACTTCAACTTTATCGAGTTTCCACATCAAGAGTCCACATTGATTGTTCAAATCAACACCCTATTGTATAAAAATATTGTAATGTGATAACTCCAAGAGTGAATAAAAGTTAGTGAACTCATCTAGATCAAACATTGTTGGATAAAGTTGTCTTTGTTTAAGGAAATACAAGGTTTTTTTTGCATTTATTTGGTTAAGTGCAAGGCTTGCCTTGTATACATGTCCTCAATAAACATAGAAATGGTCTTCATACTTGTCTTTTATCTCTAATCTTTCACTCCAAATCTAAAACTTCTCATATTCAATCTTTGTCCCCAAAAACATGAGCACAAATTTCCTCATATCTTTTATCTCAGAGGTCCAATGTCTAAGATTTTGATATTACCTTTATTATCTTTTTAAGAAATTATAGACTAATTTTTTTACAACTGAATTATTTCCCGACGAGATCCATAGCCTTAAAGTTCTTCCCCTCTAATTCTAGTCCCGCCCTTGCGTCAACTCTTCATCACTCTTATTCTATCACAAACAACAACCTCAAATTTTATACGTGATATACTTACGTAACATAGAATACTTTGGCAAAATACAAACGATAAAAAATAGTCCAAAGCCTATATTTATTCAAAATAGCACCATTGCTTCACTACAACACCGACCAGAGTGTGTGATTCATTCTTGGAAAGCTAACAAGAAAAACAATACTCAGAAATCTCAAATCCAAATTCTATGGACCCACGACTATCTACTCAAGAAATCGAACATCCAATTACAATCCGGGGAGGAGGATTAGAGCAACGGAGGAAGAGAGAGAAGTCAAGGGCCTACTTAAGCCTTAGCCTTTCTTTTCCCCATATGTTGCCCACAAAGTCGAAAGCCCTTCTTATCTCTATCCATATCATCTCACATAGGTAAGGATCCCTTCTTATCCTATGTTCCTACTTCTACCATTAGTTGCTTCTATGTTTCCCCCTAAATTGACCTCAAAAATTCATATTTGATAGTTCTATTACAAATTAAAACACCATAGCACTCTATTTAGATTTTTTAATTTTAGTAGCGTTAGGCAAGGGCTTAAATGCCATTAGAGTCCAAGTACCGTTATTGACTGCAGTTCAATTTTGGTTGATTGATTGTTTCCGTCGCACCTTGTTAGTTGAAATTCGATTACATGGCCAATTAGGGTGGATATCATACGCGTTGTCCGAGACTACTACAGTCAATAGCAAATCAGTCGCTGACGCTTCCAAATCATGAACTAGTGACAAGATGTAGAAAAGTTTCTTTAAGATACGGATGCCCCTTGGTGGAATATGACGTGACTATGTAATTGAAAATGAATTTGCTTGTCATGTTTTTACTATGGACCCTAACCATTTGCTTTTCCCTCTTTTATTTATTAATAAAAAATTTAGCAATATCTCCTAAATATTTTCATGACATTCACCGCCTCGAAACTTGTACATATCCTATGATGTATCAAACTAATTTGGCTCTTCCACATCTTCACCTTCATCTTTATTTTCATTTTCATCTTTATTAGTACTTATGTCTTCATCTCCATCTTGTGGATGATCTTTATTAACTGTTTAAAAACTTGCAATGTCTTTAGAGCTAAGCTTACCATCACGCCTCTTAAATGCTTTGACCAAATTTTCAACCACTGATATTCTTAGTTGAAAACCATCTAATTCACAAAGTATTTAAGTGTCATTTTCATCAACGTTTGAACCGCATAAGGAACCAAACACATCCGTACATATTTTATGGCAGTACCGTAGTGATGTTCCAAGCTACTATCAAACACAAATTATAATGCAAATTCTAATAGTCTAGCAATTGTTTCTGGTCTTCCTTCACATGCATTAACAAGAGCATTCATGGTGGGAGGATGTCATCTCTCACTCATGCCATTTGCATCACGATTGTATGTAGTTGTAAGTCCCATCTTCACTGCATACTTGTTGAAAATTTCTACAACTTCAACAGCATCTAATTCACCACAATTTGCTCTTTCCCTAAAAATACTACCTATTTGCTCAAAATGTCTTCAAGTATGAACGTACAAACTCATTTTGTATATTTGTTCTTCAAAGTCATTCTTTCTATAAAGTTTAAGACGTCTTTTCCAGCCAAAATAAGATATTTCATGTCCCATGAACCCAATGTCATTGCAATCAAGTCTATCACCAATTGAAAATGTATTGCAAGTGAATAAGTATGATACAACTCATCCATGTATCTTATTTGGATTGCAATTGACACTTAGTGCATAAAGCAACAAATTCTTCTAGATTTTTGTACAAGTCTTTCCACCAATATTGTTCTTTAATATGTGGCCTAAACTCCTATATGCCTTGTTCAAAGAATATTATAGAACTTTTTGAAAATTTGACTCTTAGTCTCCAAATCATCAACCACTCCCATTAGCACGCCATATTTCTTTTTGACATTTCTCATAATAAACCATCCTTTGATAAATAGGTATAAGTTAAGTGTTTGATATCCTTCAAGGTCTTGTTTGGCCAGCCTTCTTGCCTTTTAAAGTGCTTAATAGATGCCAATGTCCCTTAATTTTACCTTGATATAGCTCTTCTATAACTATTTGATCATTACTACTTGTATCCACCTTATCTACTGCCAAATCATAGCCATATTCTCCATCTTCATCTTCCTCACAAATCTCTAGTGTCCGCATCTTGTCTCTATACATATACCTCGTTCTTGATACCGTATCAGCCACTCAATTTTTCTTGTTAGTAATATGAACTAACACATGATTTACTAACCAAATACAGGCTATCTATTGTAGCACAATGATGTTTAATGTAGAATAATTAGCAATTATTCTAAATATTAAAAAATAGTCAGTCTACAAAATAATACAATAGCACCAATCAAATAGTTTATGTTAACTTTTAGTAATGCAAGTGCTCCAAAAGCTTCTTCTTCACTTGTGAATATGTGCTTTGGCATTTTGTAAGAACCATGGCCTTAAATCTTGTAGCAAATTTTTTCCCTTTTGCATTATCTTGGTCAATAGCTCAACTTATAGAAATTTGGCTAATATCAATAGTTACGAATTTGCCACTATCATAGTCAACATGCCTTAGAATTGGTCAAGAATTTAAAATATTTTGTAATCCCTTCATTGTCAAATCTTAGGGGCGCTTTACACTATGGATCACAAGAATTGAACAAGAGAAATCATTTATTTTCATGGTCACGGCTCTTGGTCTAGAGCCGTGACCATGAAAAATGAAAAATCATTTTTTGAGTGTCTTGGTCACTTCTCATAGTGTAAAGTGGATTTGGACCGGGACAAGTATAGGCTGATTTTTTAATGTATAATTTTTTTAATCTAAAAAGGGCATATTTGGAGTTTACCTCATCATTCACTCTCTCACCCTCCTCTTCTTCGTCTCTCCTCCTAAGGTTGCATTGGAGGGGATGAGGAGGGACCTTGTATTGATGCTAGGATTGTATATGTGCTTGCACATCCTTGTTTCAGAGGTTGTGAGCATGCAAGCACTGATTTTACAAGGAGAGTGGGAGAAATTGGCAATTTTCAGCATGTTTTTGGAGAGTACGGGACAAGGAATACAGAGCATTTGGAGTTTTGCATGACAAGGTGGATTTACGGATTGATTATTGTTGGGATCATACACTGAAGGGCAATTCAAGGTTAGAACCCAAGTAAAATTTGCTACTTTCAAATTTCTTCGTGAGAAGTTAGGGCATTTTTTGCAAAAACAAGATACACCTTTCAGGAATTCAATTTTTGTGGAAACTAGAATTGCGATTTCGTTGACAAGGCTAGGATCTGGCAATAGACAATTTTTCATAGGGGATTTATATGGGGTTGTTCAATGTGCGGTTTCAAAAATTGTGAGAGAATTTTGAAAGTAATTAGACAACATTTGCAACAAATATTTGTTCAAATGCCTAGTGAATTGCAGTTTAGGATTTTAGCTAGAGAATTTGAAGCTCTACATGGCATTCCATGCATTGTAGGCGCAATGGATGGGTTGCATATTGCAATATTGGTGCCAATTGTTAGCGGAGAAGATAATTATTGCCGAAAGTTGTTCCCTTCAGTTATTTTTCAAGGAATCGTTGAATGCAGGTTTTGGGATTACAAGTTTGGTTGGGCCGGTAGTCTTCATTTCGAGTTGTTTTTCAAGCTACAAAAATTGGGAGAGCTTGTATGGAGGGGAAACTGCATCCGTAGAAGCTGATAGGGGATGCAACATATCTCATTAGTCCGTGGATGTACTGTCCATTCAAGGGAGGAAAAACTAAACTATCACAAATCCATGGAAATTGGAATTTCATTCAATCTTCAACTCAAATGTGTGTAGAGAGGGCATTTGGAATTTTAAGAGGGATATGGAAAATTATCATGAAGAGGTGTGATGTACCATTGAGGATGGTACCGGATATTGTCTCAATATGCATTGTGATGATCAATTTGTCCATCACAGTGAAGGATGGATTCGACGTAGACTAGATTACAGAAGCCGATGAACAACTGTAAAAAATAGTAGATAGTCGCAATTTAAGAGAAGGTCAAGAATTGCGTTGTGTGAGGGCATCAATTCAGTAAGTGAAGAATAGAATTTTGAATAGAAATGATTTTATGGCAACAAATGAAGTAAACAATGAAGAGATTTAAGTGTTTCTATTGAAGGAGAATGAAGGACGAGGCTATCGTGTGAGCGGTGAGCGGTGAGCAGTTAGATTTGGATATTTTAGATCAGAAATAATTCAGACGTAAATGAAGATTTAAAAAATCAGAAATTTCCAAAATATTTATTATTTATAGTACAATTTGGGACCTATAACCGTGGAATATTTCTCCATAGTAACCGCTAAAAATTCGTTTTGAAGATGTGTTTCATCATGGGGTAAGTTAGAAAAATGAGAAAAATTGCAACTACTGTGGTAGATTCTGTGAAAGGGAATTTGTTGTCCTTTAGATTTTGTCAGCGCGATGCACTTATAGTGGAGTTTAGGTAGTTAGATTCTGAGGAGTACTTTGTTTGATACTCTGAAAAAGAGAAGAAAGGTGATACTGCAAAAACAAGTAGTGGCCATTTTAATCTCACTACTGAATAAATAAATAAAGTGCTGGTTACAAGGATTTCTTTGTAGAAACTATCAAATCTACGAGTGTAGGTGGTTCAACAATCCACTCTCTAGGACTCGCTTCACTTCATTGAAGCTAAAACTAGCTGCATGCATGAATGTATCGGACTCTGAATCCAAACCACAAATGACTGTAAATACATAATAGAGGTGCTTACAATTGGCCCACTGACCACGCTTTCCAATTGCTTTTGTCGCCATCTCCTTGAAATTTAGGGAGGTGCATGCAGGTAGCTGCAATATCGTCAAGTGATACTGCTGCACCTTTGGAGGTGCGCTCGAATCCAATGAGACGATGCATCCAAGGGCAGGGGCAGGAAGCATGTATGACTTCCTTTCAATGACAAGGCCGACGCACAATTGTTGGCATGCTTGGTGGACGGGACCTTTTTGTTGCGCTGGATATTCTTCATTGATCTGCGGGTGGGAAAATCGTCTGGATACGCATGAGTCGTATAAGCTGATAAGTCCACAAATAATGGTTGGTCCTGAAAGAGCCTTGCTGGCAAAATCTCTGTTGCAGTATGTAGAGTCAGTATTCCTCCAGAATGTACTTAATTGTCACTAAATGCTTCCAAAGTAAACCACTTCGGTTTCATTCCCACAGAGACCTATTGTTCTTATCAGAATATCCCCCAAAACTAAACTACCAATCAATCGTTCATGGACTAGCTATTCTATTAACTCATTTACTATAGATCCGGATCCTTCCGGAGTCCAAAACTTAAACCATGGTTTCCGGAACTAGTTTCCGCACAACCGCCCACCGGTAGATAGTTTGATTATTCTTTGTTCCCCCTTAGAGAGTCTTTCGAAAGGTTTAAACGAGTGACCGGAAGGCCACTGATCCTATTTTGTGCATGTGGCCGGATTCCCCACTACCTCGTGACTTTAAGTGGCTAGACACCCACTGCCCCGGAACTTATAGTGGCTGGGCACCCACTCTCCCTACTCTGCTAACCAGTGATTAATTGTTGCTGCTAGACTTAGACTCTCACATCATCCAGATGGCCTTCCGGACGCCGTCACACAAAGACAAGTCCGGACTACAACGACATTCCGGTAAGTACGGTTGTGATTCTCCGGAGCAGGGGTTACCATTTACCACGAGTACTCCGTCTAGACCTACGCATCAGGCTTTTTCCTATCTTGGGGGTAAACTCCGGCCTCAATCGAAATCAGGTTAACACAGATTCTTTTGTGTCCTAGAGATTACCAGGAACACCTCTGTAGTTCATCTCTTTCCCTCCTTGCTTTTTCCGGACCCTAGAGACTACTAGGAACACCTTTCCAATAGCCTCCCAGCTCTTTCGGGCGATCTCCTAATACAGATCCCAACCGGTTTTTCTCTAGCAAACATGATATCACTCCACTTTGGAAGAATTCTTACACAACAACACATACGAGAATGGATCCGTCCCTCACAAAGGCAACACTCCATACCATCAAAACTGGGCAGCAAATCTAGAAAAGGGTTTGAAGTATATTCAATGAAAGAAAACAAGATCAAGAGTATGTCAAAACTCCCCTACTAAGTACTAACTAAGTTCCCTAACTTAGTCTTCCTCCTATCTGCTAGAATCTGCACGATCTTATCTAAAAGATTTGCGAAGTCCGGAAAAGTTCTAGATTGGATCTCAGATCCTATAATCTCAAAAAAGTTTCCGGACTCCGGATTTCCTACCTTAAGCTACAAAAATTGGCAGTTGATTCCGTCCGCAGCCAGGTGCAACTTGAGCCCCATCGTTAATCGCTGCCAATCTGAAATTACAGCCCAAAAACGCTACATCTAAACCTAATTCTGAAGCGGGGCACCCGGCACCCGATTTCTCCCACTTCTGCGCACGGGAGATATCTCCAAAGGAACCCGCTGCTTTCCCTTTCCCTTCTTTGATGTTGACGGAGAAGAGTCGACCTTTCGGGTCGATGGTTCGGCAACTTGGGAAATCCTTGCTACCGGAGTTCTAGAGTCTGGAGGTGGAAGTTGCCGTTCCGGTGCAATTTTCGGAACTGGAGGGAACTATCGTTCAGGCTCGGCAGCCGGTTTGAACTCTCTAACCAGATCCCTGTAACTTCCGGAAGGACTCCCTAGTCCGTGTGCTAGCCTCCTGGATACGGACTTGGGTGGTGCCCGGAGGTCGGTTTCCTTCGGAGGATCCGATAGTCGCATTGTTGGAGGCGTCAGTAGATCTGGAAGTTGCTTCAGTATCTCACCCGTGCTAGGGTTGGGAGACACTATGCCTTCTGCCGGTGTGCGTGGTGATGGAGTATCGAGGTCCTCCGGATTCATCGAGGTCCTTGGGGCTAGAGCCGGCTCGGACTGTGGCGGTTCCGGAGGAGCCGTGGCCCGGTCAGGGGTCATAAAATCTTCCGGTACTTAGGCCGCCCTGTCTTCCGGATCTACTTGGGTGATGTTGTTCACCAGAAGCTGCATCTGTCCCCAGTTGTGGCCCATCTTCTCCGCTTGATCGAAGGGGAATCGGAAGATATTGGCTCGGGTCACCTTCTTCTCTTTCTCCACAAGTTTGGTGAAGAGCTTACTGCGGTTAAATGTATCCACCGGAAATTTCAGAGCCTCCCGAACCTCTGTCAAGGCGGCTGCCGATGCGTTGGCTCTTGCCTCTATATGTTTCCGGGCCACCATCGCCAGTGCTGCCTCTTGCCGTAAGTGCGCTGCCTACTTTTCCAACGTCGTGTTGGCTTGGTACAGGTTGATGACCTGTAGATGCACCACCTTCAGCAAAATCTCCTTATTCCGGAGCTCATCTACCCGGAGGATGACGTCTTCCATCCGGCTGACATCTAGGCTCCAGAAAACTTGTTCCACTCCTTTCTTCATGGCGTAGTTGAGCTCCTTGAGGGCTTCCACTCTCCAGGTTAGTCCGTACAGGAGCTCGTCAATCTCCACCATCTGGCCTTTGGAGTTCCCTGGGTCGAGCCTCCTCCTCTTTCGGTTGGCTTCCTTGGACGGCCCGGCCTCGTCTGAGCTTGACAATCCGGATGAAATACTGGAATCCGGACTTTCTAGTTCTGGATCTTTGTCTCGTGCCCTCTTCGGCGCCCTCTAGTCTTCTTCTGGAGTGTTTGTTGTTGTTGAGTCCAACACTGGTTCAGCTTCCCCTCAGGACTCTTCTTCCGTCTTCTCACCTCCGTACTTCTAGAAGCTGAAGACTTCGTCATACACCCTCTCTTCCGTCTGGGTGAGTTGCTGATGGTGGCAGTAGAACTGCGCCACATAGGAGGCCAGAGGGGTCGCGGATTTCTTCACCTTCTAGAGATTCGCCACCAGCCGATTGATCATCTCGCTCATGAGAGTCCCCCAATCCACCAGTATCTTTCTCCGGAGTGCTCCAAGGAAAGTGCAGGCCGATTTTGACACCAACCGCTTCGGCTTTTCCGGATGGAAGATAGGGTTCAGAAATCCTAGCACGAGCCGGGCGTCCAGATGCTTCAAGTCTTGGATGTTGTATCCCTCCTTTGGGTCCGCCTTCCCTTCAAATTCCTCTGCTAGGAACTCGTCTCTCTATTCCACCACCTTGGAGCGCCCGGCCCGGAAGTCATACGCTTGTGCCCATTCCAGAACTCTCCATAGTTCCGGATGGGCCCGCAGCATCCCTTCGTACTTGGAGTCCGACGTTCCTATCAACTCCCGGACAAACACCTCTTCACGGATGCCCCAGGAAACGTCTACGAATCCGTCACAGCCCATTGCTTTTAAGCTCCCCTTCAGTAAGTTGTATTCGTCTAAGTCTGTAGGGATTTCCGATAGAACCTTCATCAAGGGCGGAAGCGCAGAGGCTGGCACTTGGACTCGATTCTCTCTTCCATCCCGGTTCGTCTTCTTCTTCTTGGCCATGGCGCCCGTCTTCATCAGTTCTGCCTGATTCCTCACTTTCTCTCTATGTTGTCCTTGCACGCACCGTCCTCACAAAAGCTCTCCCTAACGGACACACGTCCGTTCTAACTGTCAATGCGGCAAACCCTAACGGCCAGCAATTAGGAGAAGGAGAGAGAGCGAGAGCGAAACGTGTGAAGAAAGAAAGAAAGAAAGAAAGAATGAAGTTTCCCTTGCATCTCGGCCTTTTGTAGTTGGCCATTAGACCGGCCTTTGGAAAGAGTACGGCTGATGGATGACAGACTTCCCCGGAGTTTCGATAACTATTCCGGCCATCCGTTTAGCAGCTTTAGGACCGATTAGGGATTTCAACCGTTCACCCGTCTTTATTCTTACAAACTGACTATAGGTTCTATTCTATTCCAGACTATCGTACTTACTTAACTAATTTTTTTGTTTTTGCCGGATTTTTAGGTGAACTTCCGGAACCTTGTGGAAACGGATTCCCACAATCTCCTTCCGTTGGGGTAGTCTAAAGCGTGCATTCTCCAAGGAGAGGATCTCTTTGCAAGATAAATTGGTCCCCAACTTAACCGGCCATACCTCTGGGACCTCAGGTCTTGACGAGTGCCCTTCATGCATCTTTCAATGTCGTCATTGCAGAAGAAGAATTGTATAGACTCCTTCCTATTCTTCTTGTAGTTGTCCATCATACGAGTATAGGTTGGAGCACGAGTACTCTTCCCGTCTTCCACAATCCGAGCTATGCACTTCATCTTGATGATGGCTTGTTGAACAAAGCACGCTTTGGCGGATGTCTTCGGAAGGCGTGCGATGTGCCATTCGGAAGGATTGCATGTAGTCTCCTCCACAACAATGACGTGGTGGCGATCGATTTGATGAGTGGATTGGTGTAGTTCAAGGAGCGGCTCCTCCCAATCAAAAGGCGTAGGAGAATGAGTTGGTGGAAGGTTCTAGTCGTTGTCATTGTGTGCTGATCTGGTTTGGATGCGCGGTCTTGACACGCTAATCTTGTCAGGCCTGTGAGACTCATATTCAGAACTAAAAGTTGTCTCTGGATTTTGTTTAAGAGAAACAAATACCTCTTTGTCTTCAAGGTGAGGAGTTTTGGTACACAACACGTCGATGCCATACATCTTCGTGGAGTGGTTTCGAGTTTCTAGTTCGAGCCGATAACCTCTGAGCACTTGTGAGCTTGAGTTCTTCCTTTGATGGACGAGTACCAATGCGCTCTCCTTTGAGGAACTGGTAGTATGCTACACACTGCATGAAGACTCGAACAAAGTCGTCCATAGTCGCCACGTACTGGTCGCTCTCCCGATCGCCGGATTGTTGTTTCCACTTGTTATGGATGGATTCTGCAAGGTTACATGATGGCATTTCTGCAAGTTCATCTTGAGTGAGATCCTGCAGTTGTAAAATGGTGTCAAATTAGCCATATCAGAGGATTTATGTAATGATTGGAGGCGAAGTATATTATGAAGAAAAGGTAGAGGAAGGTAGAGGAATTAGTAGCTGCATGAAGCTACCCCACTGCCGGTAACGAAAGTGCCAGAAGGCGAGCCAAAGCTCCAGTCGAGGAAGGCCTTGTTCAGATGCAGCACCAAATGACATCCACCACGTTCGAATTGCAAGATACTTAGTATCGGCCTCTGCCATGGACTTGGCATCCTTGTATTGCTCGCATAGTTTCGGGTATAGGGTTTAGAGGTCTTGATGGATGTCAACCTTGGTGTATTTTTCCAGAGACTATATCCAGTGAAAAAGGAAAGTCCTTTCTCTATCCACCATTTTCTCACTCGCGTCTCCACTTCCGTAGATGATGCGAACAACGTTCCAATTAGCCTGGGGGCTGTCGGCCATGAATCCCTTGAAATTGACTTGATGCACACCATGGCGCACCATGACAACATTTTGATTCTTTCATAGTGCTGATTGGGCTGCAACATCACATACTGCAACTTTCATGACCCGACAATAAGTGGAGTCGTACACGTGGCAAGCCATGGTAGTCCAGGATCTGACACGTTTGACATGGTCAAACAATATCCAGGCGTTCTCAAGGTCACCCCCAGACTACATTCGCTTCACTAAGTCAATTCCACTGCCAGGCCCGACCTCGGACATCTTGAAAACGAAGACCTTGTCCATATTTGATCCTTGCCTTGGAAACACATTCTCCTGAACAAAGTTCTAGGTGCTCGAGCCTCGAAGCTTGGTAATGTTGTCCATGATTCCATATCGTCGCAGATGCCTTAAAGTAGAGACAAAATTTCAAATATTGGGAGAGGTTAGATGCTTGCACCGATCAAAGATTGGCAGCAACTCCGGGTGTTCCAAGGTCTTCCGTTCCTCACCTTCTCTAGCCAAAAGGAGTGGGCCAAGTACTTCCTTCGCCATTTCAAGCACAATGGCCGAACGAGTCCGTTCCACTTGCTCATCAATCAAGCTCTCTGTCTCCTCAATGAAGTCACGGTAATCACGAGTCCTGACTGGATGGTTGTGAGATCCTAAATGCACACATGCTCTCGTCATGTGTGGTGTTGCAGATATATAGTATATCTTTGCAGGGCAAACTGCAATACATGTAGATGGGACATTACATATTTTGCAAAATAGTTTACAACTGGTAGGAGGAGTGGACCCAACTTCAAGCAGTTTGTCAGATATTCCATCCCACTCAGTCTCATTCACACCAACGGTTCTATGGTCTCGAGATAGATACTCACAGTCAACATTGTCACAAGAGAGGTGGCCAAGACAAGAAGAGGTACAGAATGTAAGTTTCAATTTGTTCTAAATATTAGACGTAATGGTGCGAGACCAAGCATGGCCATCACAACATTTGTCCATGCCACGAAGCTGCTTGGCCACAGTTTGGTGGACGTAGACTCCTAACGGAGAAAATTCAAATACAATGTCTCCATTGTATTGAGGCGTAAGAAATTCAACCTATTGTAGTTTGATAGCATTGAAATCTATTTGGGACAAGACGTTTCTGACCTCTTACTTGCACTAAGTTTCATTAAGGCCTGAACTATGCTGACTGATGAACTTGGTGGAATTTTTGACCGCTCGCTGGAGCGTGACGGACTGATAGGATGAGTCGACTCTTGGCGTATAATTTGCGGGGATAGCGCCCTCTTCTCTGTGCACTTTGGTTCTGACATTGAAAGTTGGACGTCTTCACTGTCCAAGTCATCACTCAGCTCATAGATGGTCTTAAGACCTAGCTCTACTTTGACTTTGGAAAGCATTGTGGTCTTAATGCTAATAGCGGAAGACTCCCGAGGAGTAAGGAGTTTAGTGGAAGCTGCTGAAACTGACTTAGAGACTCCGTATGCCCAATACTTTCTGGGTGTAAGCAACTGGAATGTCCCCACATTGTTCCTACTCGACAACTGACCAACAGCATGCGAGACTAGTCCCGTTGCAATGTCAAAAACCTCTTCTTCGACAAAGACAAACTCTTCACGAAATTGAAACCTCAGACCTAGAGTTGTAAAAGTAACCATGGCATGACCATCTTCACCCAGGGGAAATGTAGGTGGCACAGAATGCAAATCAACACGAATGAAGGCCATTGTACTCTAAATAAATTGCAACTTCACAAAGACAAAATGAAATCGAAACCAAAGAGGGAGTTTAGCAGAGGCACAGAAGATTAAGTACTTGCATACACTAAAACTTCTAACAGGGACAAATGTAAGCTATTAACGAGAAGTAAATATTGGGAGTAATCCAAGAATAAAAATCCTTTAACTGAATAGTCGTGAATGAAATAGAAAACGTTGAGATTCTGTATTTTTGCAAGTCCTATTCTTGAAAGTGAAAGACTGCAGATGGATGCAATTAGAAAAACTTTTAAAGAATAGACGACAACACAGCTTCCGGTGTATAATTGCACTCTGACTGCACTGTATGATTGGAATAAGATTGAAAGGTTGACAATCCATCATGTTGATGAATTAAAGTGACTGGTTATTATGAGGCATTTGAATGACGACAATGAACAAAAATTAACAATTTTGTATTTTAATTCATTTATAAGTAGGACAAAAGATATTTCCTTAATTGATTATTCCTGAAAGTCCCAAGGTACCCCAAATCTTAGGGTCTGTTGTTAGTATCCAGGACCACATGCTCATGGTGTCTTGCCTTGGGAAAGGTTTGGGGGAACTATTGATCAACCCTGTAAGAACTTAGAGTACTATGAAGGAGCTTTAGCTTGCATGGGGTAGGGCCCATGAACATTGAGTGCAAAGCTTTTCATTGATACAGGAAAAGGCGATGTGAAATTTCCTCATGCTCTCTATTTTTCCGTTCAAACATCTCATACTCTCTGGCAGCATATTTCTTCTGACTTGCCTATTCGGGAAGCACTTTCAGGAAAACTCTAATCCATCTTGTCACAGACTGGAAAATCAACTGAATAAGGATTTCACCCTACGTTGTGCTCATCCAAGTATCAAAATAGTATTTTGAAGTAGGAAAATTAATTATGCATGACGGTTGTGCTTGGCGGCTCCATTTGCACGATCTCCATCATTATGACGGATCCCGGAGTTCTCCATCATGTACGCTGCCACTTCACCAAATCATAGTAGGCATGTCTCATGTAGTACCAATATTGTCTTGACTGTCCAGATCTAAAATCTAACTGCAGATTCTGTTAATGACATAACTTGACTATTATACTTATATTACAAAGTACTGTAATATAAGTAGCACCAAATATTTGTTGGCTAATGAATGAGATCAATCTTATGACTAAGAACATGGATGCCTGTGAGTGACGTAGAATTTGAAAATGTAAGGTGAATTTCGTTGTCATTTCAATAGTCAGATAATTAAATGATGCGATGAGGTTTAGTTGCGCAAGAGATGTTCACTCGAGCATGTGCAAGAGCTGAGAGAGAATTGAGTAGGACTTGAAAAAAATAGATGAAATGATAGGAAGAAGAAGTTTGCTAGTAGAGACGAGTTTGTGACTCCGTATAACTTGTGCTCAGCAATGGGGAAAAGATGGGGCAACTCTAGTAAGAGTACTGCAAGTTGTGTGAAGTGTGTAGATAGATCAGAGGTTGCACCTATTTGATTCTTTTCTTTAACGAAAGATGACAATAGTCTGGACAAACCAGCTATCACGGTCCGTTATTTTTTTAAACAAGAACAATGTTATGATTGTAGTGTAAAATCGCCTTGTTGACTTTATGAACAATCGTAAGCTTGATAGATTTTAGCTAATTGCCTAGGTCATGATAGAATCCACCTGGATCTAGGGTTTGGGCAGACCCAGCAAGGTTCAATCTGAATGTTCACTCGTACCTTGTTTTGGTTTCGATTTGCGAAGTAGTTTGAAGTGGTTGCTGCAACTGCTTTGGTGCAACCTTGCTTTGTATCGACTCTGCTTTGCCGCGACTCTATTTTGCAGCTTTAGTCCTTCATTTGTTGGATTTAGAGTTACATTTGTTGGATTACTCATTATTATCTTTGGTTTGTAGCGTGGGCAGCGGTAGAGGATATGTGAGACGTCGAACTCATCAAAATCAAATACTAGCGCTTAGTAGGTAAGTCCAATAGATACACTCATTGAACCGAGCTCGTTGTGTTTTAGGTATCTTAAAACCCCAACAAATATTGTTTGCATTCCCTGGATTGCAGACTTGAATCCCCAATGTGATTGAGGACGAGATGGAGCTTCAATCGGGTAGTGCAAATCCTGAAAACAAAGGAATGGAGATTGATGACCAGAACTCAGCAGAAGAGATAAGATCCAGAACTAGACATTAGCAATATTAATTATAAACACAGCGATGACGAACTTGAATTGTGATTTTTGAAGACACGCATGTAGCTTTGTTGAGGAGAAATGTTATTGTTTTACTGTCTCGGTTCCGATACTACTCTCACTGGCAGCAATGCTAGTTGCATTAGTCCTAGTTTCGATGGTGTCGGTTATGAATATCTTGGTTGTTTAGAGGCGATTTTGAGAGCCGTGAGAAGAAGGGGTCAGGCCCGAGACATGCCTGAGTGCAGATGAAGTTGATCGAGTATCTCTGAAGTTAATTGAGTATCTCATAAACAGAAGGTACGAGTACAAACAGATGGTTGTGATGCTGTGTTTAGAGGTTGGCCACGAGCACCGTAAATGGTTCCTAGTGAGGGTATAACGCTCTTATTAGTGGTATTCACGAACCACCTTATCACAAAGCGCGAAGTCTTGTAATCGAAGCCGTTCAAGAATCGGAGCCTCAGTCGACGGTGTCGGGCCCGATACCAGTTGGCGGGTACATGTATCACTAACCACTTCTGGTATGCGGCAGCGATGACTCGGTTCTAACGTGCACTTACTGGGACCACAATATGCGAACTGTCGCTAGGCACCGACTCAGAGCAGTCTAAATAGCTATCATTACATAGTTTGGGACTGGTCTTGGTGGGCGCCCAGTGCGGGACGTGGATGCGGTATTTGAAGGTTGTCCCGACAATAAACGTAAGTCCCTCTTTAGGTCGGCGAGGACCATAGAATAGTTCAAAGCGAGAGTCTAGCGCTGTTAGTTGTAGTATTCACGAACCACTTGATCACGGATCGCGAAGTCTTGTTACACTCCAGTTGCGAAGCGGGGTGGTTGAGGCCTTGGTATCCTGATTGTTTAGAGGTGGTTTTGAAAGCCGTGAGAAGAGAAGGTCGGGCCCAAGACGTGCCTGAGGGCAGCAGAAGTTGATTGAATTTTTCCCAGAATGTTCGAGTATCTTAGTATCAGAGCCCATGGATTGAGTATCGGTCTCAATATGTGAACTCGTGGAATGCGAAATCCAGTTTCTGGTCTCGTTCTGGAATGGGCGGTTCACTGGGACCTTATTATGAGAAATGTTGCTCTGCGCCGAGACGTGCCTGAGGGCAGCAAAAGTTGATCGAATCATTCCCAAAAGGTTCGAGTATCTCAGTATCGGAGCCCGTGGATCGAGTATCGGTCCCGATACGTGAATTCGTGGAATGCGAAAAGTTGTTCCTAGTCTTGTTCTGGAATGGGCGGTTCACTGGGACCTCGTTATGAGAAATGTCGTTCGGCACCGAAATGTGTTTGAGGGCAGTAGTAGCTGATCAAAAAATAAACGAGTAGTATAGAGTATCGGAGCATGTGGGTCGAGTATCGGGCCCGATACGTGAATGCGAAAATCAATTCATGGTCTTGTTCTGGAATGGGCGGTACATTGGGACCACATTATGAGCTGTTCACTCGAATGGGCGGTGCATTGGGACCACATTATGGGCGGTTCTGGAATGGGCACACTCACTGGGACCACATTATGAGTTGTCGCTTGGACCTCATTGTGAGCATTGTTACCGGATGACACTATCACTTACTGAGATTAAATTATGAGCACTATCGGGCCCGAAGCATGCATGAAGAAGACGAAATCATGTATGCTTCAGGATGAGCACTAGACTTGGTTGCATTCTGCAAAGATCATTCGAGGCGTCAGACGGAGGGCGTTGGTGTCTTAGGATTGCTCCAGAAGATCCAGCAAGAGAATATTAAATGGGTGTGTGTTATTCGGATTGGCCTATTTTATGAGCACAGTGGGTGGTGGAGGAATATATGACAGTGGTTAGCTCCTAAAGCAACGATCAATTAAATTAGGGCTTCATGTTGTTACATATGGCATGAAAGGAGTGAAAGAATAATGGGGGCCATACTTTGGAAATGAATAGCTATCTGGTTAATCTTGCTAGTAGTCCAACGCATTGGAGTCGGGCCCGAAGTTTGTTGCTAGCACTCCCACTTTGATTGTCATAGATCTTTAAAATACACAATTATTTTTTGTCGTATGTGGTCATGAACTGATTGCATTCCTAGTCTTGTTGCTGTTATCTAGACTAATACATGAGTGTCTTGTCTAGCTTCCTGTAGGCATGGACACTTACGCTGGAGAATCTTCTCTAGCAAATCAACCGACGTTTGGTGCTGAAGGAGATGTTGAAGCTGGAGGGAATGTAGAAGGCATTGATGAGTTATCAGATGAAGAAGACAGACCCTTGGGTCATAATGACCTTTTTCGAGTTGACGAGCATGAGATCCGTAAACGTCAGAAGTTGAACTCAATGGCAACTATAGCAAGCTTGAGAGTGCAATGCACTAGTTCGTCACATTTCTCTATTCCTCTTTATAGAATGGTTGTTATGGCTATGGTAAGACCTACATTGCAGAGTGACATTGCCAAGCTTGAGCAAGAGTTTATGCATGGGTATCGTGAAGGAGCTTTTGTCTTCTATGTGACAGTGACTAACGAGGACGGCAAAACCTAAGAGTTGACTGAAGCTGATAAGGAAAAATGAGGACCCATATGGAGAGCCAAGAACGACGCATTTAACATCTTCCTTCTCTCGGTCCCTGAATTGGCAACCCTAACTAGCCTCATGTTTCTGTTTGTGATGGCAATCACAAGCGTCAAACATGGCTAAATCACATTGATCGTCTCCATAGAACTGAGGCTTCGTGGCATTGCTTAGTGGACTCAATTCTACTTGACACCAAGGACAAGATTGAAGTAGTAATGCAAGTGATGCATGACATCAACATGTACGTAAATTATCCACAATTTATTCTTGAAGATCACCTGTTTTTTATTCAATGAATACTAATGACTTCATTACGTTGTTTGCACACAGGCACACGGAGGATTCCCACGTTAAAACCAATACCGTGCACACCGCCTTTAGGGTATGTAAGTATGGTCTAATGTCCGTGGACAACTTCAAGAATGTCTTGTCTGCTTCCGATATAAGGAGATGCAAATGTAGATAGAAAATGACTTCGTTACTTTGCCTTTAAACGTATTTACATCTTTCATATTTCAGGTGCACATTTTCCTCTTTACTTATCAATCATAAATGTGATTTATTATTTTCTCGATGTGTATTAGTCTCGGTCTCTTTTAATATCAATGGTTATTGTACAGATCGTGGATGAAGTTTTATAGAAGTTTTAATTTTCATAGTGCATTAGTAATGTTTGCTTTTAGGACATATGAATAATCAATATATAGACGCCACCTTAAGGCCTCCTCCAATATGTTAAAGAGGGCATGAGCGGTCACTCCTTATCTCTCTCTTTTCTTTTAGATGAAGCCATGGCAAAATGGTTCCCCATTTTATTTCATTTTCATCTACTTGTCTTGAATTACTTTTTCAATCACTCATTTTCAATATTTTACTTACGTACTTCAATATTTTTACTATAATTTTTCTTCTATCTCGTTTATTTAACTCATATATAATAAATTGATTTTAAATTTTTATCACCACTAATTTTTTTCTTATTTTAAACTTCTTCTTTTATCATTACCTTTATCTTTAATTTTACTTATACGTCATCATTTTATTTTTTCATCTTATATAGTTTTAAAAAGTTGACCTAAGATCATCTAAAGAATTTATCCATTTGGGTTGGAGTTCATTCATTACGGTTGATTGGCATCCACAGAACCTGAGTGCTACCGAGAAAACTCTTTCTCTTGATGCTGACTTCTTTCGCATAGGATCTAACACCTCTATATAGCTGCTCAATGCGGCCAAGTTACGTCTCTCTTATTTTTGTTCAAAACAAGCTATGCTTACAAATGGCAATTACTGATTGTACATTTTTCCATTGCTCTCTATTTTATCAGTACATGATCTAGCTCACCAATTTCAGTTCTTTAACGTCCTTACAATTTAAATAAGTCATAAATAAGTGTTGTAGGTCTATTAATTTGGGCCTATTGTCACAAAAATTTATTAGCAATATCTTTAGAATTTGACAAAATGTTGTCGTTTTAATCTACAATGCAATTTAGTATTTATGAAATGTTACTTTTAAAGACTTTAAAGTTGATTGACCTATAAATTATTTTTTATACTTGTTCATATTTTAAATTAGCTTTGAAAGGCATTTTTATTGTATTTGGTTGTAATTTTCCTAGCTAGTTTACTTGCAATTTGTGTTATGTTTGTCTTTTTAGTAATCCATGGTTTGAGAAAGTTATCTTTTGACAAGGAAAGTGACATGTGAATGTGTGAGTAATTTTGTATGCTATTGAATATGGGGTGGTAAAGCCAATTTAGATTATTAATGACAGTATGTATGTTTTTTTTGTAAGCTAGTATGTAGCTAAGTGTTGTTTTGACAACATTGCTAAATTTCAAGGTAAAAAGTCACTTCATTATGCAATTTTATGGGTTGGTTGTGGAATAGGTTATGCTCAGCATTTTTCCTAATTGTGATAAAAATTTCCTAGATGAACATGTCTAGTGTCGTGCAAGATTTTTTCCATTACATATGTGTGAAAGTTTCATCATCAATAGAAATGTAATTATGCATTTATAATTAATGTAATTCTTTCAAAAAAATCTATACTTATCTATCAAAAATCATTTTGTATTCTGATATTATTGTTTTTTATTACTGGTGTTGTTCTACTTATCAATATATTGTCACAAATTTGTAGTCGTATTGGTAGTGGTCTGAATTGAAGTTGCTTGAAATGTTTGTTGTTGATAATTTTTCTATGTAAATGTTATGTATGTATATGGAAACTTATATTAAGCTTGTGTGTATGTAACTATTTTCACCTAGTCTAGTGTATTGTATACTTGTTTGAATGATATTCAATAGCAAGTTCTTTGTTAAGGCTTTCTTTTAAAAGTCTTGGTCTTGATGGAACATAAGTCTTGGTCTTGTGTCCATTTGTTGCCATATAAAGGCAATTTCTCCATTGAAATCTTTATATGTTACATATTTGTGTGATTTAGGTAGTTTTGTATTTAATTAGTGAATATAAAATCGTATCATCTATGTATGTGAATGCATATACATGTATACTAGTAACTAGGATTGTAAAGGACTAGCTGTAATCTTCACAATTTGTAAATATGCGATATGTTAGTTGGAATTGGGATATTAATTATATTTTTGAGAAATGCATGCAAGCTAGCTATGAATTGGCATTAATAAAGCCTCTAGAGCGAGCATATATGACACTGTTTGTGAAATGCATTTGGTGAGGCCATGTGTATTATTATAAATTAATTTAAGATTTTAGATGAGATTTTAAAAGTATTTTGTGCATTTTGTAATGTTTAGTTTAGTTTTCTGTACAGAAGTGAATCTTGGTGGCATTTCAAATCTACGGATGATCTTTGAATAGCTCTAAAGGACAATATTTAGCAATGAAATATTTCATTTGATGAAAATAATATTCTATTGATTGAATATTGATGAATTTGACTTGTAAGAATTTAACCATTGTTCGTTGGTGGATGAAAATACTCTGAGATGGAATTTTGACATCTTAGTATTTTAGAAGACTACTCTATAAAGGAAAAAATAAAAAATAAAAAATCTTTCTTCTTAGTTTCGCGATCCCTTCTAGTAGGCGGTAGCTTTAGTCTCTAACTTCACCAACGCAAGGGCTTCTTGCACGTCTCTCTTCTTCTTCTCCGTCTACAATGAGGAGCTTTGGGAGGCTTTTACATCCAACATCCCTGCAGAAGATTTGTCACCCTCATGCTTCCCCCTTCCATATAAGTCATCCACCTCAATACCCTCCACCACTTCTACAACTATCTTGATTGCAAAGTGTTTGCCCACAGGTTTGCCTAAAGGCACCTCCAGCTTCTGATAACAAATACGATAATACGGGTCAACTGTCTGCGTAAAAAAAAAGATAATGAGGTAATTGTAATTAAAATTGGTGGTGCGTTGTCTTTATGATTAATTTCACGTAATATATTGTGTATTGAGTCCTTTGATTTTAAAATATCTTGGCTTGGTTCTATGAATTCGATGTAGATGTGTTTCGTATTCATATGTTGCTTAAGGAGGTTGTTTAGTGGTATGAGAGTATTTAATAAAATTTTGTCCAGTCTATGCTAATGTTGTTTAGGTCTCTTAACAAATGTATAATATTGCATATTGTGATAAAAAAATGATAGTTGTTATTGTAGCGTGTATGATATGTGATGGTCATTGATTTCATTATTGTGGATATTGAGAGAGAAGAAAGCTTTTGGTATTGTAATTGTTGTCTAATGTGTGAGTTGGTTTAAAAACACAAATGCATATTTTTGCTAAATGTTGATATTATAGGTAGAATTTTTTGGTGTCTGGAATAAAGAATGTTTTAGCTTGTCTAGCTTGTAAAATGGGGTGGTTGAGTAATATACTTGGTATGGGCTTAAATTGATTTTCATGTTATCGTTTGATATTAAAAACATGATATTATTTATATTTTGAATTATAATATTTTTTAAGATTTTGTTATTTATGATTATAGGCATAGTATTTTGTGAAATTTATGTATATTTTTAAGGCATGAGTGTTTTGGTTGTTGAACCTTTTTTTTAGATTATATAGTCCTTTTGTCAATATTACAGATGAGAATTTTATTTTTGTTTTTATAAAAAATTGTTCTTTCTTGCAAGTTTTTCTATTGGATTTATGATTGGTGTAATTAATATTTTATAGTTTTAAAACTATGTTTATGGTTATAGAATAGTTGCATGGATGTATTTGGAATATTTAAAAATCTACCGTTTTTAAAAATAATTTGGCATTATTTATTAACACTAAATATTTATTGAATATTATTTTTTATACTTGTTAGCATTTATGATTAGCACCAAAAAAAATTTGCAATTTTTGTAGTTTACTTTGTTTCAAACTAGTTTGTTTAGTATATATTGTGAGAGTCTTTGCACAAGAAGGCGCATCCTACAAAAACCATTGAATACTTCAATCGTGACCATAGTGGTGCACCTCTCTCTATAAAATGATTGGTGAGTTTAGTTGCACCATTTCTATATATCACTATCGTGGAAGAATAATTTGTTATGAAAAAACTCTTTTAACTGGTGAGTTTCTACCAAAAATTAATCAATCATCTAAGGTTCTGATTTTTTTTTTTTTAAATAACCGTATAGTCCTATCTTAAAAGTTATAATATATGTCCTACAGAGTAAGTCTAAAAAACAACTTGGGCAAAATAATCTAACACTACTCCAAATACTTTTGTTTATCCCGTCTTATTTGATTTCTCATATATTCCTTAGAATTTTATCCAAATACAGTTTCATCCAAATTTCCCAATTTCATCTAAAATCCATGTTTTCATTCAAAACTTGCAACTTTGTTTTGACTTTTTTGTTTCATCCAAATTTTATTGATTCATCTAAATCATTTGGATGAGATTGATATTAGTCCAAAAACCTTGTAAGCTAAATACTAAGGGTTGATTTTATGAAAATAAAACCAAAAGATGAAGTTTCAGCAAAAGCTTTAAAACATAGAGAATAAGGCATCATTAATCATAATAGAATAGTATTGAAAAGAAAAGAAAATATTTTTGAAAAAATATATATATGCAAAACAAGATGACAAAACAAGTAATTTTTTTGGATTATAAACAATAGAACATTCTCAAACATGAGAGATACTAACTTAAAAAAGAGCTAAAATTGTTTAAACTCAAAAGACTAGGCAACGAGAGGATTTTTTTAAAAAGTGAATGATCCCAAAACTTCTTTCACCTCCTTATTTATACTCTAAACATTCATTTCTTTTTCTTACAATTTGCTCTTTTTTTTTTCAAACATATTTCCAAATCTTTTGCCCAAGATGCCAAAAAATATTTGCACCATGAAAATGCACAACATATTTTTCCATTATGTGTACGTTGCACTATTACTTGTAAACATGGCTAGAATATTTTAATGCTATTGAAAGAATATTATGGCTCAAACTTATCTCCTTATCTTCTTTTGTATCAACCAATTCACTCATTTCCATATTGTTTTGTTGGCATCTTTACTTGATGTTAAATTCACCAGTAATGTTATTTTAGAAAAATAATAAAGATTTTCACCAACAATGAAAAAAGATAATAAAATAAAAACTATATCTGTAACCAAAAAATGCTACAATAAAGAAAAAACACTTAAATTTTAAAGAAATCTACAAAACTAAAAAAAAAATTGTGGCTCAGAATAATATAATTTTTTTTGAGTTTATGGAAAAATATTGACTATTGATGAGGGGTTGGGTCAACGCTTCTATTCCATCATATCGGTCTAGGGCTGTGATTTGTTTGAGTAGTTATTGGAGAGAAGATTGATCAAAGGCCTAATATTGAATTAGCATCAAAAGCCTAATTTTCAATGAGCAAGAAAACAACCATTGACGTTCGAACCTCCTCAACTTTTGACAATGAAGCTTCAAGATTCTTCAAGATGGACAAATGCCCCGCTCACTAGGTTCAATCCGTGTTCGGGCTGTCAGGCCCTGTTTTGGTCTTCTTTCCGTCTCCCGCGGCCGTCCCCCAAAAGCATCTTTCCGCCCCCTTGTCCGCGTCTTTTCCTTCCAGCGCCTCTCGCCCTTTCCGAGATCCCTACCCGATCCATCCCGATAAGCGCCTGCCCGCCCCTGCTATCGGCGCAGACCCCGAGACCCGATAACACCATATCGGCTATCGGCCTAGGAACGGATCCACGCCCACGTGTACCGGTGGGACCCATCCACCCGCCCTCCGCCGCCGATAAGCCAGTATCATCCGGGGATGGTCACAATCATCCATCGCAGGAGGGTTGCAATCAGCCGGAATCCAAATCGATTGAATCTGAAAGCAATCATTTTTTGCATAGGGTTTCAATGGAGCTATCGCGGATTGAATGACAGGGCGGTCTCTTGATTTGGTCGAGGCGATGTGCTCTCATGGTAAAGCGTGAGATGGTTTTGATAGCTATAGTTCTGTGGTTGGCGGCTGGTAGTCTCGATAGGAGAATTAGAGTCTCATCATTGTCGCCATCAATTTCAAATGTTCCGGCGGCGTTGTTCAAATGGCGAAGGCTGCTGTTGGCTCGTTTTCTCTCTCATTTGCAAACCCGTTTGTTTGTACTCGCTATTATCGTTTGCGCTATTCTTTTGCGAGCTCGATCTCAGAGAATTCCTTGACATCTTCCATCTCCGACGACGCCTTCTGGTAAGCATGCAAACCCTCCCGCTCTCATTCAGTTTGTAAACCTATAGGCTCATATCGAGTTGTGAAGTGGACGCAGGAAGTTGATAGTTAGGGTTTCTGGAACTCGATATTCTCAGTACTAGTTTTTCTGGAATCATACTGAAGTTTATCTGTAGACGATAAGGATTTTGGGGTTTAGGGATCTGTCGGATTTGTTTAGCCGTATACGATAAGGCACTCAGGTGATTTTCTATTCTTACGTTGTCAGTAAGCGTGAGCGTGGAGTTCATGATAGAATATACTGTGTCGATTGGAGTACGAAAGGAGATAACGATTGGAATTCCAAGTGCCGCGCTGATAGAAGTACCAAGGGAGATACCGTTTGGAATACTAAAAGGCTTTAACTTCTCGGTTCTGGTTTAGGGTTTATAGCTTCTCATGTACCACGTTTCATAATAAGCTTCATGACTGATTTGCTCTGTATGCTGTAGGTCTGCAAAAATGCCGAGATGCAACTGCGTCAGTGAGTTACCGAGAGGGGTGGAGGCTGTTCCCACCCACCCGAAGTACAACGATAGGCTGAAGAGGATAGAGCAAGTTTTCAAGGTGGAGGGGCATTACTGGCAAGACAGCTGGCATCCTCTCACGGCCAGGAGAATGATTCTGGCGATGCACGGGCCAGACTCGCAGATTTACAAGACCAGTGAACTGTCTCCGGAGAAGAAAGCTTTTCACTGTCCGTATTGCAAGGAGGTCGGGCAGAAACATAGGATCAATCTGCACCTGAATCACGCGAAGTGCCCTGGGCGACCTAACAGGAAAATGCCTGCTTATCCGAACCTCGACATCAAGAATCAACCTCAATTCATACAGAAGATGGTGGATTCTACAACAGTGGACGAAGTCATTGCTGCTTTCCAACATATCGTCCCACTCGATAGGGCTAGCAGGAAGCCGAGAGGCGGCGGGAAGAGAGCGGCCGGGACTGGATCTCGGGACACGCGCGCAAGAAAGCGAGGTGCGTCGTCCTCTCGGGCATCGAGAGAAGTCCGATTGGAAGCCGATGACGAGGAGTCGTCATCGGATGACGACGATCAGTACGAGGCGGGCGAGGATGGCGATAGGTCTGAGGACCGCGAAGATGTCGATGCTAGGCCCATGGACATCATCGCCTACAGCGTTCCAGCGACATCGAAAAGTGGGCACTTCGTTTCCGGGAATGTCGCTTCCAGTGCCCCGATAAGCCAGGCGATTGTTACATCAAGTGCTCGTGGTCGGGACATGCACTCGATAAAGCGAGGTGCATCGTCCTCTCGGGCATCGAGAGCAGTGCATGCACAGCCCGCGTCCGATACGACCACATCGGATGAGGAGGACCAGGACGGGTCGCGAGAGGATAGCGAATCCTCTGAGGCGCGCGAAGATACCGATGCACGTCCCAATGAAGCGATCCCGGTCAGGCATCCAGCGACGGCGAAGGGTGGGCAATGCAGCTCCGGGAACGTCGAGAAGAAGCCTACGATAGGCCAGGAGGTTGCAACATCCTCTCGGCGTGCGAGGAGCCCCAAACCGAACTTTACTGCGTGTGCGATGTGTCCCTTTGACAGCATCACTGCCCCGAATTTCCATGGAGAAGACGATCCATATTCCGTAGGGAATGCACCGGAAGTGCGCGAACAGTACAAGGTGGTGCGGAGGGACGATGGACCTAGCGCGACTCTCGCCGATATCTCCGACGAGAGGTTAAGTATCAGACAATACCTCGCGGGGGGTGCTAGGCCGAGGTTCAGTAACCCGGACAGAGAAGCCAGGGCGCGGGAATTGGAGGAAATGCGCATTCGCGAAATAGAGCGCATTCGTCTCGACGTGGACGAAAAGTACGCGGCGTCCATCCAAACCGACATACCTCCAGTGAGGCGAACCCGAACCCCTTTGTGGATTCTCATGAAGAATGGTTTGTTGTCTGAAGAGGAGCGTCGCAGCATATCGTCCGAGGATCATCTACTTCAGATGATGCAGGACGTTGTGGCGCAAGGGCAGTGGCGTTTTACGTCTGCTATCGGGCAAGCGTTCTGCACGCAAGCCATTTCCACCGACGAGCTAAATGAGTGCAAGCCTATCGTGGAGCTGGCGCAGTTTCCGTGGAGCGAGAAGCTGAGAATTCGGTGGGTTGCTACTGTGAGGGAGACGTGGCTATTTCTTCAACGAGAGAAGGAGGCGCAAGAATGGGAGGTCTCGGGAAGAGCGAGGGCCGCCAGGATCCAACAAGACCGCGAGGCGGAACTGGTCTCCCGAATTGCCTCCTACGACAAGGAGCGGTCTGTGGAATGGGAGGCCTTGGTGTGGGACTACAATCTCCTGTTCCACTTCTGCGCCGATAACCCCTTCATTCGCGAGCTCTTGCCGCCCATGCCATGGAAACACAACTCCGAAGAGGCGAGAGTGGTGTTATCGATCTTGAAGGCAGCAAGTATCGATCCCATGCGTCCTCCACGAGAAGCGAGGCTCCTGAAGTGCTGGTTTATCGCCAACGGTTTCAGTAACCGGTTTGTCCCCCCTCTATTATCGTCATCTATCTTACCAGCTATTTTAGGGCTTCAATGCTATCGGATTCTCGTTCCAGTTCAGAGTTTTTTGTCGTTTTAACAACTACTGGATTGGAGGTATCGCTTATGAGTTATCGGCTGACTGTTGTTTGAATTGCAGTGGAACAAATATGTGCCATCCCCACGCGCGAATGACGCCGCTGATGATTGATAGGAACTCCGATAACGCACATTCGCCTTGGGATGGCGCATTATTTCTGTACGAGAAGCTAGGGAGGTTTCTCTTCGGGCATGTGGAGTACGCGGATGAAGATCCGGAGGTGGTAGAACTCCATCAGATGCTCGTTAACGAAGCGCGTGAATGCGGCAGAGCTGTAATACAGTTCACCCATCACGTAAGAGCGCGGACAGTCATCGACATGGCCTGTAGACACGAGGTCCAGTTTGAGCTGAGGTGGTGTCAAACCGATCTGGCGTCGTACATGCCATGGGAGCTTCTCGAAGAGCAATGCCTGTTTCGGGAAGACATCGACTTACTATATGTCGGCAGTGGATCGAGTAAGCCGTCCGCCACATCGTTTACGATCTTCACTTACAATTTTATGCATATCGTGTGTGAGTACTTATGTTTATCCACTGTCACGTGTGTACAGATATGGTAGGTGGTCACCTTATCGGAGTCCATGACGGGCCCGAGATGCAGGCTTGTCTCACGGCGATAACAAGTTTCTGCCGGAAGCAATGCGCAGCATCGGTGTCACGTATTCGATCCGAAGACGTCACGGAGGATTCTTCTCGGAATACTCGAGACATCGAGGGTGCCCAGGCTCTTATCGCCGTCCACGATGGAACTCCGATTGGGCTCGGAGAGCGACGAGAACCTGCTCAAAGAAAGGAGCACGTAGAGAAGGTCTCTCTCCCGCCGCATATCGTGGTGGAGGACGTCAGCGATAAGAAATATGAGAGTCCTTTAGAAGCTGCATCTCGGGAGGGGGAGGAGACGATGGACGTCGACTCCGAGAGGGAGGAGATCTCGGGTAACGAAGGAGATGCCAGTATCCCCGACCCCGGGTTCGATGACGTCCTGAATTTAAGCCGTGGGAGCGAGGAGCGAGAAGCCGATGTCACACCTGACAACGCCAAGGTCAGCCAGAAAGCTGAGAACCTAGCGGACCGGCGCACTACATCTGCAGGCGGTGCTACTGCCGAAGGCGATATGTCAGGCGTCGCTTCTTACATGGTCCCGGTTCCTATCGAAGCCGAGAAGGAATGTCGGGCTAAGGAAAACAACAGGGTTACCAATCCGACGTCCTTGGGGGTTTGAGAGCGTCCTAGGACGTCCTAAGACGAGACGTCCTCACGTCACGTCGGACGTAGCATCCGGGGGGGGTAAAATGCATTTACGGAAGGCCCTGGTAAGTTTTTTGGACCGTCGGATTCAACGAAGTGCAACGCGGCCAAATCGCAGTCGTCAAATTGCGCTAGGCCGTCCGATCGGTCGGTTGCCGTCGGGGCTATCGGACGGCACCTCGGCCGTCCGCCTGATCGGACGGCCGCGATTGATTGCACGAAGCGCGCGATGGCCGTCTGATCAGTCGACGGCCGCCCGGGCCTGTCCGATTCGGGCGGACGGCCCAT
>OZ020522.1:18272642-18587241 GCA_963971425.1 Bryoerythrophyllum caledonicum | reverse complement strand
CGGGTAAATTGACAAAACTCGTTATGTCACCGGACGTCCAGATAGGCCCGAGGACGTCCTTCGTCCTGACGTCCGGACGTCAGGGACGTCGAGCGTCCTGACAACGCTGGAAAACAACGATCCGCCTATCGTTGAGAGGGATTCGCAACCATCGGAGCCTATTGTGTCTGAAGAAGAAGCGGCAATGCCTTCGGAGCCTACCGTACCTGAAGAAGGAGCGGCAACGCCATCGGAGCCTGTTGTGGCGGACGACGGGGACGAAACGCCTCTCGGATGGACTCAGGTAATGGCTGACCTCACGCTTGGAGATGGGTTGCTAAACCTACACGGGAACCGAACCCCCGAGGACTTACGATTATTACACGGGGTAAAAACACAACGAGCCGTGAAGGTTGCCGAGGGAATAAATAGACAAAACCGTCCTTTTAACCTATCGCGATATCCGCCTATGTATGCTATGTTGTTTGCTTCCCCTCGAATCCGTGTCATAGAGACTACGCCCCTAACGACTATAGATTCTGTGTTTTTGTAGGACGGCTTATCGGAACAATGGAGAGAGCGAACTCTAGCGCAAGTCATCGAGGGCGTGATGGAGAAGAGGGAGTCCATTGTGTATCATCCAGGACTTCTGAAATCGCTCGCGAAACGCGTCCCTGATAACCCACCCCCGTATGAGTGTATGTTGCCCGAGAACCGCCACATCTGCACGTCTCGGATGCCCGACTGGAATAGAGAGTCCACTCTATGCTTCGAGGCTGCAAGTCACTCTCCGGAGCTGGTCGAGCAAAGTTTGGGTCTTATCGTTGAGCTTCTGAAGCACAGGTTTAGTTTTTTTACTCTTATCGTCCGATACTTTCCGATTTGCTTCCTCAAGTATAGTTCATGTTCGATATCTTGTGAACGATAACCCCTTAATACGATATGACTTGTACTGTACAAATGCACGTATCGTTTGCTAACTCACAGTGTCATTTCTGTCCCGCAGACCCCCTGGCAAGAAACTCGATGACATTGTAGACGATATGCTCGTCTTCAGCCGGGACAAGAGGAAAGCTGTGACCATATCGCTCAATCGTGCCGACTGGGGCTGCATTCTCCAGGACCGGCGAGAGCTCGACGGCTCTCTTATGGACTTCCTACTCCGGCATATCGTATACCGCGCTGACCCGGAGGTACGACGGCACTACGCGTTGACTCACAACTGGATGTCCAATTGCATGCAGTCGAAAATCGATGACGCAAGCACATGGGACGAAGTCGTGTATTACATCTATCGTACCGTGCGTACCGTATCTCGACTCGAGGACACACTAGTGGTGCCCTACCAGAACATGGGTCACTGGAGTATATTTGTCGTGGAGGACTCCCAGACGATACAATTCGACACGTTGAATATGCACCGGGACGAGCGAGCGGGCAACTTCGCGTTTGTGTTGCACATGGCGTGGGCGATGGCGAGGGGTGTTTCGCCTAAGTCGGCCATGTGGAGGAAGTGGCAAGGACGGAAGGTGAAGAGGTTGCCGATTCCAAAGCAAGCGTTGTCGTGGGAGTGCGGTTACGTGTCGTGCTTGGCATTCTGGCAGTACCTCGTCATACGTGGGAGTAGTCCAGTGTCCGATCCGGATTTGCTGCAGAACCACAAATGGCAGGATTGGGCGGGGTCAAAAGCGCGACTGTGGTTAGTTCAGGCGTTCTATCTCGAGCTTATTTCCCCGCCCAATGGGTTTTCTAAGCCTACAGTTGATGTCTGGAGTCCTGTACAGGCATATGTTCTCGCCAGCGAGAACATGGAGGGCGATGATGAAACCATGGAGATGAGCCCGGAAACAGGAAGGAGGAATACGACGAGGGCTGCTATCGACTTGGGTATCGAGAAGACGATAGCATTGCAGCTCAAGGGATGTCGTGTGAGGCAGCCTCTCGGCGAAGCACCTAGGGAAGGGGTGAAGAAGTCGGGCACGAAGAGAAAGCCGAAGAAGAAGTAGGCTCAGAGCTTCTTCTTCTTGTATTTAATATGTACGATAGGTTAGGCTCAGACATATTGTCCGACGATAGGTGTGTATACATTCATTTTCCGATCAAATACCGGACGAATCTGTACTGTACATTCCATTATGTACAAGAATGTGTTGGTAATGAAATGATTGCGAAGATGTCTATCTATCCTGGCTATCATTTATCTATGCATAATAATGTGTATTTGTCCTACCAATCCTATTTGTATCCTATCGAGGACTATACCTCCCGCGATAAGAACTATAGAAGCGAGAGCAGTATACCTCTTCCGATAAGATGAACATATGTAGGAGAGGACGATGGACCACAATATGGTAACCCGATAATGCGGTGGCGTTATCGGATCTCTAAATTAAGAATATAGCCTATTGGCTATGCTTACTGCGTAAGGTTCTCGGGAGCACGAGCCGAGGAATGTCGGTAACCTCGCGAATCTAAGAAACCGCGCAGTCTTTGAAGCCTCATTCCGAGCCCGTCTCGGTTACAAGGGAGGGAATGAGCAATCTGCAGCAGTGGATGAAGCATGCCGGCATCAATATCTGCCTCGATTCTGGACAATGTCGCATCCATACTTCGTAACCCGGCGTCCAAGTGCCGCGCCAGTATCGGTTGCCGATACGCCTTATCGAGGAGCTTCAAAATGAGTTGGTGCATGCGGTCGAAGTCATCTGACCACACACTTCCCAGTTCTCGTGTTGGCGATGTCTCGAAACATACATCTCGGTCACATGATCTTGAAGGCAAGATATCGTTGGCGTCGATATCGAGAACAGGCCGTAGGATTTCCGATCTCTGGTCGTTGGAGAGCAGGAGATTTGTCATACCTCCTTGGGCCGTGCCGCGTAGAGAGCCGAGATATCGCGCAATCTTGCCCGAGGCGAGGTCGGGTCTCGTTAACTCGAGTACTTTAACTTGATGCTTGCAGATGTTCCCTTTCTGGGAATACACACACTCGCAGACGGCCCACTCTGTGCAGGGATTGTATACAGCGTACGCAATGTGACCTCGTTTCGAAGACCTAACCAAAGCCGGTCCTCCAATATACATTGGCAATACGACGTTCTCGTTTGGGATCGAATTGGCTTGAATAATGGAGTTTACCATAATCTGCCTCAACTTCTTGTTCTTCACGAACCCGTTCTGTTTACTCCAGTCGGTGTAGTCATATTTCTCAATGACATTCCCAGTGAGCTCATAGATAAGCCAGTCCATCCGTCGGCCGATAAGCTTCCTTTTCGACTGTCGCAAGACGGATTTCATGTTCGAATGGAATGACTCTATTGCAGCTGTGGTATCCTGGCCCGCATGAGGGATCTTTCTGTCTCCCACTATCCACATATGGATTTTCGGCATCCATTCCTTGTCAAAATACTTCCAGTACTCCTTTGCATCTGGAATGCGTGCCTTTGCCTCCATATAGACGTGTTGAACCCACTCTAACAACGTCCAGATCCTCGTAGGAGGTCCTCTCGTAGCAGGGTCATCGCAATCACTTGGTGTCTCCGACATGTACATAAGATCCCCTACAGTACACAATGTAGCAGCTCTCGTCTCCATGTCTTTCAACTTCGCACAAGCGTTCTTTTGCCAGGCTCGACGCACGTGCCACAAGCATAGGAACAGAAACGACCGAGGCCAAACTTCCCTGCGATAAGTAAAAACACGATAACCCATCAGATAACCCGGCACGATACCAGAAAGCCGGAACGCCGATATGTCGGATCATCCCGACCTGAACCTGACGTACAAAAGGCTAGATATGAAACCAGAGGGGATATTCTGTGAGTCTCTATAGTTTCTTACTGGAGTGAGTTGATCTCGTTATCGGCGTCGTCGAGTACGAATGCTGTAGGTCTCCATCTTGGGTTGATTTGCTCTAGCTTCTCTTTTAGAGCATGCATCCAAGGCACTAGATCACTTTGTTTTGATCTCGCGGTGATTATAAAGGCGACGGGCACGCCATTCCTCCAGTCGTCAAACACCATCATCGTGAATAGAGGGTATTGTAAACAATAGGAAATATTAGTACTAGAAGATACGAATCGATGTAGCAGAAGTTCGTAGATAGGATGAGTAGACACATTCAGAGCGAATCGTAAAGGCACATACCTTCTTGTTGTTTGTAGCGAAGGTCCCGTCTATCGCAATAATGCTATCGTGCCCATAGTTGAGCATCATCCGCAGCTGAAAGGGGGTCTGAATCCCTATCACGAAGGGCACGTTGTCAGAGTTCAGGACCCCTTCTATCTTAGTCCCCGGATCCTGGTAGTAGAATACCATCTCTCGATTCTCTCGTACCCACATTCTAACACTCTCGGCATCATTATGGTGCTTCTGGTAGAGTTCTTGCGCACGGACGCCACAAATGTTCTGAATATCCTCCATGCTCAGGAAACAATCCCGAGAAGGTGTGAGCGTGCCCTCATCGCGTCCTTTGAGTACCAACCTCTGATGCTTTAGTTTAATCGATTCCATAGGAACGAGCTCGTCGTACTGCCGTAGAACCCAATCTCTAACCTCCTCCGATATGCACTTTCGGAATCTGAGTCTCCCCCTGGTGATGTTTACCTTATCGTGAACGATAATGCCCTCTCTATCAACGTGATCTTTGCAGAAGTACCCTATCTCGGCGATAGATGGTAGAAAGTAGTACCTCTTTACATAGAATCTACATTGGCAGCCCACCTTCATAGACCCTCCCTCCTTCGCGTCAGTAGCACGAGGGCCTTTCTGACCACGTCCTGAGTATATCTGTTTTCCTTTCCGATTGTATCGTCGTGTTGTGGGTGCCATATCGGGAGTGATATCGTCGATCTTGTCTCTATTGTCTTGGGGACCGTATTGACAACGCCATCTGCAACGACAGCCGAGAACTTTTAGTGATGGATACAGTGCGCAGTAGACGATATGACAGTAACCCTCGTAACAGCAATGACCATCTTACCGTTGAAGCTCGATGGGGCAGTTCCAGCGATAGTGGGTCTTATCTTCCACGTTCGTGGGGTCGAATTTATCCCGCACGAATGTGGTCTCGACGTCCTTTCGGCCTGATTGCTCACCGTTCACGAAATCCATTACTCTATCCCATGGAATGTAGGCGATAAGCTTCGATTGCTTTCCCTCACCGGGGTCATGATCAGGAAGACCATGGAGGTCATCAACAGCGGACTTCGTCTCCCTCTCGGCCTCAATATTCCACCTCAGATCTTTCCAAGTTAGCAAACCAGGTGGAGGCTTATGTAATGCATCACGCATCCTAAGAACCTTGTGACCATGCTTCATGAGGTACCGAGCGTGCGGGCCTTCTCGGATAGCTGTATCTAGATCTTGCACACCCTCCTCACGCACACCAGCAGGCTTCTTTCGACCCTGCCGCCTCCATCCTCTCGCTGCCACCCCGTTATCGGCTCCACTCCGAACTGGTACCTCACTTGCATCCACACCTGGGAAGACCGGCGGCAGGAGATTCAGATCCAGGAACTCCATTCCCGCTGCCTATCGGTGACACTCTACTCTCCCGCGAGCACAACAAATGGCGCCGCAATGAACACGGGCTGGGGAGACGTTGCAAGCCGAGTCCAACATAAATCATCTACATCATATCCGCTCCTCGGATTGCCCGGATGATACTGGCTTATCGGCGGCGGAGGGCGGGTGGATGGGTCCCACCGGTACACGTGGGCGTGGATCCGTTCCTAGGCCGATAGCCGATATGGTGTTATCGGGTCTCGGGGTCTGCGCCGATAGCAGGGGCGGGCAGGCGCTTATTGGGATGGATCGGGCAGGGATCTCGGAAAGGGCGAGAGGCGCTGGAAGGAAAAGACGCGGACAAGGGGGCGGAAAGATGCTTTTGGGGGACGGCCGCGGGAGACGGAAAGAAGACCAAAACAGGGCCTGACAGCCCGAACACGGATTGAACCTAGTGAGCGGGGACAAATGCATTACGTTATGATGCCCACGCAATTAAATGTTGTCATCATCTATATCTTCTCTTTGATTATCCAATCATCTTTTTTTTCATTATTCATTTATATGTACACCATTGTTTTTTTTCAATAGTTTACTTTTAATTGTCCATTTTTTGTCACATTTCTCCCATGGTCATTGTTGACCGCGTTCTGAATGAGTACGTCAATGTCTTATTTACGATGTCATTCTACTGCTTTTGTAAAGGAATTAAATACTTTTTGAAGAAAATCATATTAATAAAGAAAAAGAAAGGTAAATGGTCAGGGCCCATGTTGGAGACACGCTGACGACTTTATTTTTTATTTCGCAGTCATGTCATATTTTTCCAAGCGGCATCCGTATCCTAAAGAAGTTTTATTACATCTTATCACTAGCTCATGGTTTATGAGCATTTACCGATTGTTTGTTGTTTATACATCAGTAGTTCCCGGACTACACATGTGGAGGCCCCTCCAACAAACCAAACAATTGAATCTAGTGTGACAAAGTCCCACATAAATGCTTGACAAGCCAAACTGAGACGCGGTTGATGACATATTTTGGACTCTAATTACATTTAAGACATTATTTGACGCTACAAAGTTTAAAAAAAAACCTAACTAGAGTATTTTGGTATTATAGTTTGTAATAAAAGTTAAAGGGATAACTACGTGGGCAACCAATAGTAGAAATATCAAATAAGGATAAAAAGGGATCTAGGCTTATGTGGGAAGATATGGATGGAGATAAAATGGGCTTTGACTTTGTCACAAAATATGGGTAGAAAAGAAGCTATGGGTTGATGTAGGCTTTAGACTTTCTCTTCCTCATTTGTTCAAATTTTTCTCCTAAAGTACTTACAGAGGTTTGGTTTTCTAAGTATGACATCGCGAGTTTTTAGAGTTTAGGTTTGAATTTTTATATTGTTGTTTTTCTTGTTGTTAGCTTTTCAAAGGTATATCACACGCTTCAATCAGAGTAGTGGTGAAGTTGTAGTGATGTTTTAAATGAAGGGAGTATAGAAAGTATGGCAATGGTGTACAAAGATTTGAAGGGGTGGTTCTCCGTGATCATTGTGAATTCAAGAGTGAAATTTTGAGTGTAGTACTGTGATTGCTTTCAAAAAAAAATTCATAATCTTGGATGCACAAGACATTTGAACTATGAGTTATAAGAGAAATTACAACCGGATTTTTTAATGGTACTTAAAGTAGGAATTTGAGAGAAGGAATCTAAGTTTTGGAGGAAGATTAAAGAAGTTGTTTTATTTCATATTTCATAAAAATGTTCTATGTCATGTAATTACTGTGTATACAAATTTTGAGGTCTTCATTCATTATAAGTTAGAAGTAATCAAAGAATGAATTGGTGCGGTCCAGAGTAGAGGCAGTACACTTTAAGATAGTGGTTTTGGATGGTTAATAAGTCAATAGCCATGAAATTTGGTAGATAGCATCTCATAGGATGAGTGAAGCTTTTGTCCAAATCTTAGTGCATCAAACCTATGGGTAAAAGTTATGGGGGAAAGTGTATTTGGATATTTTAGGACAAAGTTTAAAGATGGAAATTTTAGTCTTTGATATGAAGAGATAGGATAAAGGGGAAAAAACAAGTATGAACACACTTTTTTGTATGTTCAGACTATGTACACAAATTAAGTTTTGCATATTGTACCAAATTTCTTGGATCTTCTCCTAGAAATCACTTTTACCAATGGATTTCTTCTTAGACCTTTTCAAACATCAATCTACTTCATTCCAAAGATGTTCTATTGAATTGAGTTAGGTGATTTTAGAGGGTGTTTAATAAGGAAAAAAACTTGAGCACGCAACCAATCTACAACATAATGTGCAATGTCTTTTGGATCATTTTCATGTTGGAAAATAACCTAATCATCTTCTAAACCTTACATTTTTTTAGAGCCCATAAGTTCTGCCTCTAAAATGTTGTTATATACATATTTATCCATCGTTCCTTCAATCGGACGAAACCTGCCAATTCCTTTCCAACTCATACAACCTCAAATCATTATGCTTTTTGTCCCATGTTTGATTGTAAATTGCACATGCTGATCTAAAAGACGTTCTCTAATCTTTCTCCAACAATATTGACGCCCAACTGAATCAATAAGATTGAATTTGGACTAAAAAAAATTACTTGAGCCCGGAACTTCCAATCTACATGCTATCGCTTCTTTGCCCACCGTAATCAACGTGCTCAATGTTTCTTTGTCAAAAATGGCTTCTTGGTCATCACACATGCTCTCAACCCTTGCCTCCAAAGACTCCTTTTGACTCTGTCACCACCCAATTGCCTACCCTTGGATCGTAACACTCTTCCTATAGCTACTGATGAACTAGTATTTTGATCATTTAACCTCCCCACAATGTCATGGTCACCACGTTCATCAAGAATTCTAGATCTACTGGGTGAAGATTTGTCTTTCAGACTCCCTTTCTCACAAAACCTTTGCACTATGTCATGACAAGTGCTTCGAGGAAGGCCCAAAATTGCTAAAATCTTGCCAAATGAATTGCCTCGCTCATACATCTCAAAAACTACCCTATGCTAATTCTCATACCATCCAAAAACCATAGCAAATCACCTAAGGCCTCTCCAAGTTTTAGAGAAAAAAATCACAACAAAAAGCCTCACAAGTGCATTTGTATTGAAAAAATTGTGGTGTGCACAATTTGAGTGCATATAAAGTTGTACACACCTCTTCATGATTTTTGCATGGATAGTCTCTCCAAGTGGCATATTTTGAGGGAGTCAATGTTAATTAGGTGCCATGTGGTGTACTAATTAAAGCTAGCCCAAAAAATCTCTTATCAATCCACCAACTACGCTATAGTGAACAGACATTGGAGAAATGCTTCACTGTCCAAAAACTTTTGCTCGCCACTGTATATCTTTATTACTATGTTTATTGACACTATCTATTCCTTGAGAGTGTAGCAAGATTTTAGCATATTTATCAAGGATTTTTCATTTTTCATTCTATATTTTTGCAATATAGACAATAGACGTTCTATGATCTTATATGTTTGTCTACTTTTAGCCAAAACATATACATGCAATATTTCATTCTCCCATATATTCTTGGTTCTTTTTTCCAATTCTTTAGTGTTTATTATTTTGTTTAGGTTGCAAATTATAAGGATTGGTGCATTTTTAGTAGTCTTATTATCCGCAGAGACTTTACCTTTACTTCCACAAATTGTTTTAGATACCTCTTTGTCAAAAGTAAATTTTTGTTCTTTTATTTTCTTAGCTTCTTCTGGTGTTTGATACTTTTATGAAGACTAAATCCGCATTCTCAATTTTTTGGCATTTGTGATTTTGTACTAGAGACCTCTTTTGAACTTGTCCTCCTCTATTTTGTAAAAGATATTGAACATTCTTTTGTCTTTTAGCGATGGGCTATTGATTCTTACTATGAGCAAACTTGCAATGGCAAAATAATCATATAATTTGCAAACCTTTCCCCTTATGTAGAGGCCATAATCTAACATTAGGATGAATGGACGTTGCCTCAAAAGAAGTGTACATTCATCAACTTGCGGGCTCTTTGAGTGTATTTTGATGGTCCCACTCTATCTTTGTAAATTATTAAAACACATTATTACAAATGGTTTACCTATTAAATATCCAACTTCAATGTTCATTTTTACGAGTCGTTTATTTACCTTCTCATGGATGAAGTCTATTGTATAAGCAATCTACTCAATCTCAAAACAAATGGATATTTGGTATTAAAGAGAAAAGCAAAACTTCTCAACTTCTATGTCACATGGAAATTGAGTGAGATTGAAATGATTCCTCTTGATACCACAATCACATGAATTAAATTATTCCTTGTACAACACAAATGGGATGAAAAGATTACTTTGCAACACTCCATCAACTCACCATGTTCCATACCATTTCTCACTAATTGACTTACTGATTATGGTTCTTCTTAGATGTGTCGTGAAATTGCCCTAAAGCTTTCAGTGTGTGAAATTTTGGCCAATAGAAAGCTCTTTGGACTTTGGTTACCTTGACCTTCTTCAAACTATAAGTTACCTCGCAAATATTAGTGCGGTTATGCCATAGGCTAATATTAATTCTATCAAATCTTGAAGTTCTTTTAGATGAGGAAGCTGCTTGAAATTAAGACGTCTTGTGAGTATATATTTATAGGTATGTGGAGAAGTAGACGTCTAAGTTTGCATTTCCTATCATTCCACTACTTTTATCATTCCACAAATAAAGTTTTAGTTTTTGTTGATGCGAGGAATGTAAGAAGAAATGTGTTGTTCATCTTTTACATAGACTATATAGTGAGAGACTTTGATTCAAAGATTTATTAACTTCTCTAAAGACTCCAACATACATCACTTTGTTTTGCAATGTTTTGAGGTTTTGTGGACCTTGGGCAACAAACATCAACAATTTTATTAGGTGCACCAAAAATCAAACATTCATAATGGAAACAAAACAAGAAATATTGATAATAGTTGTAGGCACATTACAAGAGACTATGCTCAAAGTACATGTAATATTCCTAAATCAAACTCATGCTATGAATTATGATTTTTTGTCTAAACCATCGAGATTTATTGATGGCAACATTTTCATGTTGCCATGGAGTCCTTACTTCTATACAAACAAAAACTCAAAAATAACCAACCTCTCCAAGAATTCCATAATCTCCTTTAAAACCTCTCAAAAACACACATTTAAACCTTTATATATCATCTTTTGAAATTGAACCATGTGGGTCTGGTTGATCCTTTGTTATTGGTTACTAGTTGTTAGTTATTGGTTATTGGTTACTGGTTATTAATTTTTGGTTACTCGTTATTGGTTATTGATTATTGATTATTAGTTACTGGTCACTTGTTATTGGTTACATAGTGTCTACCCTCGAGATGGGGGAGTAGTTCCATACTAATAAATCAATGTTTGGAGGACATGGATTTAGTGGTGGAACAAACATACACTTTATTCACTCCGGCCCCTCTTTGGGGACCGGAATTCTTCTTCTTCTTCTTGCCATGGGTAGGGCGAAGCAGGTCAATGGCAATGTGGATGAACAAAAGAGAATGACGACCCCTTGATTACATTGAAGTACTCTAATAGGGGTTTGTATGACCAAATGGTAGGTCATATTCAAGCTATTTTAGTTGTTAAAGGCAAGTGGACAAATTATTAAGCTCCTATCTAAGAGAAATGCAAAACTAAGTCAAAGATATACTTTGTTATGATGTAATTTGCTTACACATACTAATGTGCCAAAAAAATTACCAAAATGTAGCCCATTCGATCTTCTATCTAACACAATTTACAACTTATGGAAAAATCACTGCCAACATTTCTACGTTGTTGGTTGAATTTGAGCTTTTATGGACTTGACTCAACCTTATTGTAGTTTCCTCCACCATACACATGTGTTCTAGTTCCTGTGGGACAAATCTTCATATAAGTGCCACCTATACAATTGTTACTTATATGAGGTGAATATTTCTTTCAAGTGTATCAAGAAAGGCCTTCCAAGAATAACATTATTAAAATCTTGGCTCTTATTATTCTTATATGTAAACAAATATTACATCAACTAAATATTTAACCCATAAAGGTCAATTTGTCCCTATGGAAGACAAATCAATTTTGGGCAGTTTCCTACAAATCCATTTTTAAAGATAACTTCTTGAAAGTCTTACTGCTATTCAAAATGCCGGTTATCTTTGTGGAGAAAATTTTCTTCTTTTTTTGGACTCATAGGGGAAAATTATGGTGCTTCAAATATATAAAGTTCAACTCTTTTTGCAGTTGGGCAAGGTACTATAGAGATGAATAGTGTTGAACGGATATTTAACAAAATCTGGACAAAATCACCATTTGTGGACCAATTAGACTCTCAATTCTTATCGGCTGCCAGCCGATGCTTCTCTTCGTATGAAAATTTCAAACGGTCATAACTTACTCAAATTTTGTCCAAATCAAGCTTATGAGGTGTTTTTTGACATCTACATTTTTGTAGATGCCAAAAAACATCTCATATGCTCCATTTGGATAGAAAATGAGTGAGTTAGGCACTTTAGAAGATTTTTGATAAGACGCTTTGGCAGCTCTCGGCTGGCAGCCGACCACTATTTCTGGACTTTCAATTGTCCATATTTTGTTAAATATCCGTTGTTGTTGTAGAGTTGACAATTACACTTTTTTGAGGCGGGTGGTAGTGAAGGAAAGTTCTTGGCTACCTTCATTGTTTTCATTCAAAAACGCATAGAAGTTAGGAATTTTACTCTTTTTTTATTTTTTATTTTTTTAATTGTTAGAATAAGTCATGATGATTCTATTCACCATTCGGATTTAGATCCAACAAATATTTCTCTATTATTAAAACAAAATTGCTTTCCTAAGTGAAGAGCCACTTTCTATACCCCTAGTCGTTGCATGTCCATTTTTCTTATCGTAAACACCTCCAATACTTGTGATTTATGGTGACCAATGACTTAACACAAGTAGAACATAGATCTATTGAGTTTATGCAATGTATAATGGGAAAATATGCCATTATCTTGAGTCAAAGTATGCAAAACTAGTCAGGGCATGGTGGAAATAAACAATTTTGCACTCTTCAAATACATATATCATTTGACACGTACGGTCAAAGGTTACAAAAATTTCATGGTGTCTTCTCGTAGTAGTTAGCTTGAAGATCCAACATTTGAAAATAGTAAAATCACGTTTGAACAAGCCTAACAATAGATCATATAAAAGTGACAGCTTCGGGGTGGTTTTGGTGAAGCACAAGGCCAAGTCCTTTAGGGGTTAATATTGATAAATAATAAGTGTAATGGTTATTGTGACCAAGACACTACAATACTCTGACCAAGAGCACATAAAATTTCAAGCCCACCAGAAGTTCTCATGGCACAACAAATTGATGAAAATTATGAATTAAGGATCGGTTTATACTAGTAATGGTAGAAAAGGCCATTGGTTAGAATTTCTAGGGGAAGTTTAAAACATGATTGGCCGAGAGTGAGGCTTTTGTCCGGTAGAGGTTCACACCACGGTGAAGATTCCATAAAAATAAAAATAAAAAACTTTGCACATGAATGAAAAATTGACATGGCTACCAACATGCCAATACTATTTTGAAAGTTTCTCCATAGGTCTAATTTCTTGAACAACTTCAAAGCCTCATGTAAGAAACTTGACCTCCAGCAAACTCCAACTTGAATAAAATAGTGAGGCATCAATTTAAATACTTCTTGATATCGTCAAATAACCATGCCTTAAGTGTTGAAATATGTGACCGACCGGTGCACTTCTCCCTATGCATACAAGACTATGATTTATCAAGCAGATGTCAAAATATGCATCTGAATGCAACCAATTTCTTATGTACCCAAAATGGACCAAAGTAAGCTTGGCCCCAAATGCAAGCTAAAGGCAATCCCTATGCATACAAGACTATGATTTATCAAGCAGATGTCAAAATATGCATCTGAATGCAACCAATTTCTTATGTACCCAAAATGGACCAAAGTAAGCTTGGCCCCAAATGCAAGCTAAAGGCTATCCAGTGAGAAGATAAAAGGGTAGGACAAACTGATAAAAATTTATTTGTTTAAAATAAATTTAAAAATAACAATCAACTAAGTTTTGTAGACAAAGTATTATTAAATAAATGTCAAATATGCATCCAAATGCGACCAGTTTAATAAGTACATGACAGGGATAGATGTAAGCTGGGCCCCGCAACACAGGACAGTGAGAAGTCACCCCACAATTAACTCAGAAGCTGACAAACTCTTTGGAAATTGACTGATTGATTACAAAAGGTGATGTATTATCAAAGAGATGTCATAATTTGGTAAGTACACAAAATGGGCAGGATGTCTCCAATGCACGCCAAAAGCTGATATAAAGATAATCAACTGATTGAGAATATGATGCATTATCAAATATACGTCAAATTTCAGCATCCAAATGTGGCTGCTTTTGTACGAACACAAGGTGGGCACAATCAGTTTATGCATGTGCATGATCCAGCTTGTCATAACCCGAATCCAGAAGAGAAGCGATTGTTTTGAAGTTGTGTGTTTTGAAAGCTGCAGTGATGTTTGTACAAATTAGGCTTTTGAGCTCTGTCACTCAAAAGGACATTGTTTGTATGCTAGGGGACACTACTCCTGATCATTTAATCCTTAACCCTGAAACGTCATAAGGTGCCAGTGGTAGCCACCGTATTCTACATGTACGGTGTCGTATTTGAACATGATAAGGTTCAGATATTGAAATGATTCCCTAATGAAAGATGTTATCATAGGTGAACCTCTAGTTAGGCATCTCCATGTCGAATAAAAGTGAGAAAAGACCATTTGTCATCCAAAATAAAAATAAGTGAATTTTCTGCAAGAAATCACATATTACTGTATTTAGCACATTTGACGACCTTGGGGTTCTAGATCAAAGCCTCCATGCATGCTCAACCTCGAATGGAGGCTTTTCCAAACCCCACTCCGCTTAGATCTGTAAATATATAGTTTCTCTAGTTTCGGCATATTCCTTAAATATTTTTTCACTTGATTTGGCAAGCGTTTTTCTAATTAATTAAAGCCGAACTAGAGGTTCTCCTACGGTAATTAAAGATTCTTCAATTCAAAGGTGTAAGACTTGCTAAACTTCAATACATTTTTTGTATTCTAGAAAGTAAAATATGGTCATGTATATACGGTTCTCATCTGACGTTTAAGGGTTCAAGGTAAGTGGAGGACTATATGTACGGTCACGTATTTTACTCTTAACCCCTAAAGGCCCAAGGCATTTTCACACCAAAAAACACTTCAAAATTGCTCGTTCTAGTGCAATGAGTAATGAGGTTATCAAAACCTTTTATTTGTACATCTAACCATAGGATCTAAATGAAGACTATTTTTTGTTTGTTTTTAATGTCCTCACAAAAGTTCATAAACTTTGACTGCACGGATTAAAAGATTAGAGTGTTTAAAGTAGAGAAATCCATTCTTTTTCTTCCCTACTTTGAGTGGATCAACAGACTTTGACTACACTTGATGTCAAATTTTTGCACTACACAAGGTCTGAAAACATTACCATCATGTTAACCATGAAGTTATTTCCTTGTACACCAAGTTTCATAGGTATTACCATCATGTTAATCATGATATTATTTCCTTGTACACCAAGTTTTAGAGGTAGAGAAGGGGTGCAGCGTATTTATAACAAATGTGCAAGGAATGGAGGTTCAAAAATTACCAATTCAAGTTTTATTTTTTTGTGAGCTAAATATGTTTTAGAATGATAATCCAAATGGTCAACAAGAAGGTTTACACCACATCTTGTAGTAGGAAAAAAAAATGTAAGAAATATGAAGATCTCTAAGTTTTATGGGGAAAAGAAGAAGTTTTTCTCGTACCTTGCCTGACAAAGTGTGACAATGTGCAATAATGTTTGACTTAGATTATTATGCTATTTTCCACATAAGACAAGAGATTTTTATTGAAAATATGGAAGTAAATAATATTATTTTCTAGTACTGAAAATCTCACATTCGATAGATTGCCTTAGCAAAAGTTTTTGAAGTTGCCCAACATACCCGGTCTCCCCATTTGAAATTCAAAATCCTATAACTTTTTCATAAAATGTCGGATTTGGGGGGGAAAAATGGACTCACACAAAGCTTTTAGCAATCTCCATCTCCTGTAGAAATTTCAAAAAGGAATGTTATAAATTGACACCATAGGAACCTGCCCAAACCTTCAAGAGTCTCTGGAGGGGACTCTTGGGCCTTCAAGGGTTAACATACAAAGCAAGTACTAAAATTTAGCAAGACATACACTTTTGGATTGAAGATTATTCATATGAAATCTTTCATTTCAATGCCATTTCAATATGTAAACCTTATCATGCTCAAATACTACACCATACATGTAGAATACATGACCATTTTTCAACTTCTCAAGCATGTAGTAGGTGCAATAATGATCCAAATTAAAATTGTCATGTATAATTGGATCGGGCTCAACACTAATACAAACTATTGTAACTATCAAATACATCAATTCTTACACCTTGTATGTCAAATACAGAGAAAACATCATATCGCAACACAAATGTGGCTTCTCTAACCTTTAAGGGTTAACCCTTTACATTTAGACGTCATTTGGGAACTAGACATACAAGCACGTATTTTACTCTTAGAATACAATTTTTTTATAAAATTTAGCAAGACATACACCTTTAGATTGAAGATGTTAGTTGAAAAACCTCCAATCATCTACTTACCCTAGTACACTATTTCATTTGGAGGTCATTTCAAAATTTGAACCTTATCATGTTCAAATACAATACCATACTTGTAGAATATCATGGCCACAACACTAAAAAATCATTAAAAACTCATAAAATATATAATATTCATTAAATATACATTTTCAATGCTTGTTAACAAAATTTTGTGCTAAAGTAGGTGGTTGATTGGGGGCTAATACTAATTGTCAAGCTTTTTACAAATAGTGTACTAGGGTAGGTAGATGATTGGAGGTTCTTATAAATGACAATGGCAGCTAACACTAATTGTGAACTTCTTAACAAATAGTGTATTAGGGTAAGTACACTATTTGTACCACTACACTAAGTGTCATCTTTAGTGTATTGGGCTGTTTTGACGGTAAAGGTCAAAGATTTGTGGGGACCATATATAGTATCAGGTATTTTACTCTTCGAATACAAAAAAAATAGCAAGCCAAACACCTTTGGATTAGAGATTCTTCAACTAACATCTTTCATTTAAAGGTCATTACAATATCTCAACCTTATCATGTTCGAATACAACACCATATATGTAGGATACATTACCATTTTACAACTTTACAAACATGTAGTAGGTTCAATTATGATCTAAATTTGAAATGCCACGTGTCATTAGATCGGGTTCAACACCAAGACAAACTTTTGTAACTATTAGAGTTTTCCTAAAAGTTTGAGTTTTAAATGATGGCTACCTTGTGTCAGCCACAAAGACCTAGTGCAGCATCCTCTAAGGACCTTGTGTCTTTCTCTATTTACCAAAGCAGGGTGAGATTTAAATACGGCAATATTTGCAAGGTGAAAATTCTCACCCTCCATATTTTATGGGCCACGTGCATGGAACAAGCTAATGTAACCAAATTAGTAATTAGGAGTCACCAATGCCACCTTGCATCTATGTTTGGACGGTGAATGTGCCTAGATGATTAACCTTGTAGCATGTTGGTTGGCTGACAAAGGACCATAATTTATGGAATAAACCCCAAAGTTAACCAAACCACCATGTTTCTCAAAAACAAGTGGACTTTCAGATGTACAACGCCTATCAATGTTTTGGGGGTGACAGTCAGTATTTAAACCCTGAGTACTTTCAAGAAAACTCTATTGTATACGTCAATTCTCATACCTCAATGTATGTTGAATACACAAGGAAAACATCATGTTGCAATCCAAATGTGGCTTCTCAAATTTTTAAAACTTAAGCCATGCGACATACTTGTCATAATGATCTGCTTGACACCAAAAAAAAATCGAGTCTTGAAACTTTGAGTGAAAAGTTCAAAAGTTTTCTTTTAATTTGAAGCACAACTGATTGTAATTTTATTGTAATTTGAAGCACAACTAATTGTAATTGTAATTTCTTATGGATTGTTGTACACCCCTATAATCACTAGTAGGGTATCCATTCTTGGGTTGTTATCATCCACCAATCACTTGCTACCAATTTATTTATATTATATTCTAAAATCAAAGAATACTTCATAAATTTGAATAAGCTTGTGTTCATAACCACTGAGTGTCCATTAGAACCATAAAACCCACTTATTAACTCATTTGATGAAGTTGGTTGTAAACTAGTATCTAACAGCCAACATATTTGTTTGGAAAATTCTATACCTATCTGAAATTAAAAGCGGTAGATTGAAAATAGACTTCTTAATGAGTTTAGGGATACCAAGATCAATGACAAATGATTATGAATCAAGAAACTTCCAGTATTGAGAAGTTCAAGAATTCATATCTAGCCCAATGACCCATTGGAAAGGAGTAAAATCTTGTACATAATCATTATGATTTTAATTTTTGTCTACTTGATTGTATACAAAAATGTTCCAAACTTATACAATTGAAAACGGAAGTTTTGTATGGGATAAGAGAGATCAACAATCACAAAACAATGGAGGATCTCTTAAAGAAAAATTTCAATCAAAACTTAAGACCAAAATCATTTTTCATTTGAATGAGATACAACATAGCATAGGACATGGTATTTGTAGATATTCATTAGAGTTTAATGCATTTGATGTACTTTGAGATGTATTCATAGCTTTTCCATGAGATCTATAATTCCAAATTGTGATATGATTTCTGTACATGTAATGTGTGCGCAAACCTACACTTCAAATTTCATAGCCGAAGTCCTCATGAATTTCATGCAAATTGAGATTTAACACATCCATAGACCACATTTGGGTGATTAAAATTAATCAGTTGAAATAAGGTGACAGGGCATGTATAAATGGGCCAAAAAATAGGTAGTTCTCTTTACAAATGAAGGTGAAGAAATTAGAAATCATGAAGAATGCAAAATTTTTTAATACTTTTATTCCTTGTAGCAGATCATAAGACTAACCTCAAAACAATTTTAGGTTGAACCACCAATATACTAGAGGATCAAATTCAACAGGCTAGTGCCATATCAGGAATTAAATCTAAAAATATAGTACGGCAAGAAAACAATGTTATCATAAATTTGTTTTCCCTAGAGTAAAATGGAGTTTAATTTGAAAATAATTCCCTATCATTTAAGAAATGCTGTTTGTTTCCTAGGGAAATTTGAACCTCGGGTACGGTACTTTGTGCAATCTTTGAGAACAATACACACAAATGTCCAACTTCAATGGAGGCTTGTCTGTGTAGCACACACATGAGTGGATTTGCAAATCACTTTGTACTGGTTTTGATCTTGGGTCCCTTGTGTTGTGGATATCACTGAAAGCACCCATGATCAATTGCAATCATCCCCATTTTCCCTTTCTATCAAACGTTCCTCTTTCTTTGCATTGTACCATTATTACTTATCATGTCCCAACCCGATCAAACTTCACATGCTTGATTAAATCTTCGCGGGTGTGATGAATGAGTGAACATCGATCACTCAATCAGAGCATGTCAGACAGTCCTACATACGCATGACCCATATTTTTATTGTATGTTTTCTTAGAAAATGTGCTTTATTATTTTTAATCAAGCGGGCCAAAAATACTATGAGTTTTGACACTTTTAGCTTGAGTTAAGAGACCACTAAGCTCTCCCACCCTCATAAGGATTCTACTTGAGATAGTGTGAAGTGTTTTTATTAATCTAAAGACGTGTGAATAAATGACGTGAGAATACTATTCCTATCAATTTAAGCCATGCAACATACTTGTTTTAATACTCTCCACAAAATATAACTATTCACAATTAGAACTTTGAGTGAGAAGCTTGAATCTTTAAAAAATAAAATGGAAACATGACTTCTTATGATCTCTAGATAAAGCAAATCCTTGTAGACCCCTGTAATTGTCAATAGAGTATTTCGTCTTCGTACATGTATCACTTATCAATTACTTGTTTCCAATTTTGATAATGTTTTAATCCATATTCAAGTACAAGCTCATTGGATTAGAAACTCAAGCGCTAAAGAAGAGGTGCACTTACATGAGAACACAAGTTCCACACAAAACATAGTATCTTCCACCTCAACCTCTTAAAAGACAAAAGTTCTAAGGTGGGCTTTTGCAACTCTTGGGCGTATTCCCATGATTGCAATTTATATTTCCAATTCTTGAAATTTTCATGAAGATCCACAAGTATTAGAGCTACATGAGAATGTAATTCTTATTCTCATTGGGTCTATTAAAAAATTGATTCCATCTTAAACGATAATAATATTGAGAGTGGGCATGCTCAGTAGTTTCAAAAACTTTTTACTACAAACCTCTATTGATTGTGATGTTTTCAATACAAGTCAACAATATTACTTTATCTAAGATTGTCAAAAAGAAATAACATTCCATGGTGAAAAACTTTGACTCCAAGACAAGTCAATGCTTTCTCACCTTTTGAGACAAGGTGCTAAAAAGAAATTCATTTTCTCAATAATGTTAGAGATCTTGATTTTTTGTTTTTTATTTTTTTATAAATTCAAGAAGAAGCAAGAATCTTTGATTGGACCGTTTGGATCCCACACAAGAGATGAATATATCAAAACCAAGGCGTGGTTTGACATATTTTAAACCCCATTTTATTGCTTGATTTTTTTGAGAATGTTTCACTTTTCCTCCTCCTCTAAAAATTGGTTTACAATGGAACTAACATCATGCGCATTATAGGGTGAAAGCACACTACGCTTGTACAAATTTCTGTCCCACGCACAATTCAGGGCAGGGTGCAAGTTTGCACTCAATTTGAGACTAGATTATTTTATATTTTGGAGAAAAAATTAGTAGGTATAGCCCTACATCTTGCATATATTAAAGATTCAAAATCAAATTATTTATTGCATTAAAAAAACCTTATAATGAATACAAATATAAAATGTTTGTATTGTCCCAATGCAGTATTTACATGTTTGTACTCATAATGTGAACTTATTGATAGCAATTTTACGTTTTAAAGAGCTATATATGATCCTCTACTCTTTGGCTACTACATACCACTATTTAAATATGTTGATTGATAGCCAATCGACCAAAAATGTAACAAATAAGATTTTTTTGAAAAGTCCCAAAACATGAGTTTAAAGTTATTTTTTTCTATTTTTTTTTGGAACTAGATACAAGGACTATTGATGCAGATGGGCCAACAATTGAATTTTGAAAAAAAAACAAATTCTTTCTCCTCATTTCTTGCATTGAAGATTATACTCCCTATTTTGCCATAGTTTTTTTAAAATTCTCAATTTGTAAATTGTAATTGGATGTCAATAGGTACGACAAATCCACCATGTGCACGATAGGAAAGATACCCATAAACCCGCCGGGAATTTGGAGACTCCAAATATTGTACAATTTGTATTTGTTGTACAATCTGTACAACGGCTAGGGGGGGCGACCGTAGTGTGCAATCATCCTGTAATGGTATAAAATTTAGAACTTTTGTAATGCCACGAACGTGTCACTAAGTGAAATCAAAGTCTATTGATCCTTTTGACATTGGGGAATAGAAAGACTTCTTCCTTCACTTCAAACACTAGAATCTATTGGGTCAAAATTAATTCCATGAGCATGTGTTTTTGAGTAGTATAGATTAAGATCTTACGGATGGAGATGAAAATGATAAAATATATATTTCATTTCTACTCTTTGCACCCAAGTGAGCGCCAAGCGGTTCTAACTTCTAAAGTGTTGTTCATGAGAAACACTCAAGGATTTTTGGTGCTTAATAACATAGTAAATTGAAAGACCAGTATATTATCATTTTTTTGAAATTCCTCTATGTATCTTGCAAATCTATGGGCATGTGGTTTCTTGTAACTATGTAAGTTTACCGATGAAACTTGCGGGCTTTGGTGCATTCAAGGATATGTTGTCCTGTATATTGACGTTACATCAATGGCCTACCTACCAAGCAGTTTAGTTACTTGATTACTGTACTCCAAGCCTCATCTCCCACTTTCCTTCTTAATATGTACTTTCTATACGTTCAATTGATTCTAGAAGTCCATTAAGCTTCAAAGAACTACCGTTTGTCTAAGAATTTAAATGCAAGTAGAGTTATTTATAAGATACACTTGTTTGTACAGTCACCCAAAGTTTCAATAACATGATAGTCTTTTTATTTATTATATTATTATTTGTTTAGTTAAGATAGCTATCATATCAATGCAAGAGCTTGGTGGTCTCTCAACTATAATCACTAATAAGTTTGGTAGTCTTTCAACTCAAGTCAGAAGTAGTTTTAGAGACCTAAAAGAAGAAAGAAGGAGAGGTTAATGATTTCAAATGAAGTAAGACATTTTCTTCTTCCATTTCAAAGGTGACATAAACTACTTATAATTTGAATCTAGTGAGCACCAAGTGCTTTCATTGATCTAATTGTTGTTATGAGTGAACAAATGTAACTAGTATCACAAATCAAAAGACTAGTATGTTGTTGAACCTTTGGATAACTTTACAAACACTCTAATGTTTAAAAATATTTAGTAACTTGATTTTCCCAAGAAAGAATGAAGACAACATTGATAGATTATGGAAAATAAAGATGGATTTGATTTTGATAGAATAAACTATTACTCAACTTTATGTAGATGAATAAGTTGAAATGACGCGATTTGGGATAAAATTAAAGAAACCGGAGAAACAAAGAAGCCCAAAGACCACAAGCAAACAAGAAAAGAGCCCAAACACAACAAGAGCGAGAGGCAAAGTAGATGAATGTGGCTAATGTAGTATACAATTGTAGCAAATAGAGATATCAAGAAGAAAAATGCTTTATGGAATAGTCCTACCTTGTGTAGGATTATCAACTAACGGAATGCTTAATTATAAGAGTTTACATTAGTGCTATAAATTACTAGTATACTGTGGGACTTATGTTGCCATGTGCAACTTTTAAAAATATGATATGATTTGAATTGATAAAGAGTGTGGGTCTTGTTGTACCTTGAATAATTGGAGTTTTAAACATATGTGTGAAATTAAGAGAGGGATTTTTGAATAATGTAGATTTTTTCAAGTAATGTCGTCCACATTAAAGGTTACTTCACAATATGCTAAGAGACTAGAGACATTCACGCCCCAAGCATGTTGAGAGTCCACAATTTTTTAATTGAACTAATATGGTAAAATATAGAAATTGAAGTACTGAAGTGGTTGTAATATCATGTGAGTCAAAATAATTAAATATTTACCCAAAAAAATCAAAAACGAAAATGAAGATTTACATATTCGTGGAAAATACACATTTTTTTAATAGTAATCTGGTATGCATCAATAGTAGGACAACACCTTTCAATTAAAATCAGGCACATATCAGGCACATATCGTATTTTTTAAAACTTGTGTTCTTATGTAAATTTCATGAAAAATAACTGTTGACCTTTTCAAAAAAAAGTTCTTGGAGTTCCATTCTTGTCCAACTCACGTCAAAGTCAAGAAGCAATTGCAATCGAATGTAGGAGTGTGAAGTGTCCAAAACTTAACTTCATATTCTAGACTAAAATTCAATCATTCATCTCTAAGGTACCATGCCATTTTCACACCAAAAACACTTCAAAATTGTTGGATTCTAGTGCAATGAATAAAGAAGGAAACAAACACTTTTAAATACAGTTTTGACCATACTATCTAAATTAAGAATTATTAAGTAACATGCTCACAATATTTCATAGACTTTGACCACACATATTGAAAGATTGTAGTGTTTGAAGTCAAACAAATGGTTCATATTCTTCCCTACGTTGAGTGGATTAAGAGAATTTGACTTCACTTGCTATCAAATGTTTGCACTATACAAGATCTAAATCCATTACCATTGTGTTAAGCATGATGTTAGTTCTTCATACACCAAATTTTAAAGGTAAAAGAGGGGTGTAGCATATTCAAAACAAATGTGCATGGAGTGGAGGTTCAAAAATTGCCAATTCACATTTTGATTTTTTGTGAACATAATACGTATTAGATTGATAATCCAAACGGTCAATGAGAAGGTTTACACCACATATTATTGTGGAAAAATTTTAAAAGTAAAAAATATGAAGATCTCTAAGTTTTCTGTAAAAAAGGAAGAAGTTTTTTTGGTACCTTGTCCAACAATGTGTGACAATGTGTATAAACGTTTGACTTTGGTTTAGATGCTATTTTTCATCAAAAACAAGTTTTTTTTGAGACAATATGAAAAGAAATTATATTACTTGCCAATTTCAAAAATCTCACATTCAATAGAGTGTTTTAGCAAAAATTGGACGTGCCCACTCTTCAAGTTTAAAATTCAAAACCCTTTAACTTTTCATTAAATTTTGGATTTAGGAAAAAATTGTTCTTCCAATGAGGTTCTAGTAGTTCCCTTCTACAGTGCAAATTTCAAAAAGGAATGTTAGAAATTGACACCATTGAAATTTTACCAAACCTTCAAAATGCCATTTTTTGACACTTAGTCCTTTATGGGTTTGTTACTCTTTAATGGATGTCTCTAAGATCAAATATGATTAGCCTAGAGAAGGCTATATTTTTTTCTCAACTTAAAAATAAAATTCATTTCTAACCCCCAAGAATATTTGACCATTTCTCATAGAAAGTGCCCATTCTAGTGCACAGAGTGGATTCCACTCTAGTACAAAAGAGTGTTATTTATCTTTTCCGAAGTGAAAAATAACATTTCTATCTCCATCTCAAACCTTAAGATCTTAATCTATACTACTCACAAACTTTTATCAATCTCGTCACACATGTTGAAAATTTTAGTGTAACTTGAAGTGAAGAAAAAAACATTTCTTCTTCCATGTACTTAAACGATCAACAAACTTTGACTTCACTTGGTGTCAGTTTTGTGACATTACAAAAATTTCAAATTTTATACCATTGTGATGCCCATAATAATTAATTCTTCGTACACCAATTTTAGAGATAGAAGAGAAGTGTATCACTTCCAAAATATTCAGCAATTGGGAGAGGTTCCAAAACATATTTTGATTATTGATATGTCCATGTTTGTGTAGATTGGAAAAACAAACGGTCAAAACACATGCTCATGCTTCTTGAAGTAAAAAAAGTAAAATGACAACATATTCAAGATCTCAAAATTTTCTGAGGAAACAAAAACTGTTTTTTTAGCACCTGGTCTAGAGAGGTGCGAAAACTTTGACTTGTCTTGGAGTCAAAGTTTAACACTATGGAATCTTCTTCTTTAAATTTATTTATTTTACTATTCCAATAAAGAAAATTGTTGTTCACTTGTATTAAAAACTTAACATTCAATAAAGGGTCGTAGCAAAACTTTTTGGAGCTGCCAAACGTGCCCACCCTCAAAAATTTAAGATAGCATAATATTTTCCCATAGGCTCAATAAAAATAAGAATTACATTCCCACATACTGGTAGGTCTTATATTTTTGGAATTGCAATCATGGGAATGTATTGGAGAGTTATAAAAGTCCACCCGGAGACTTTTGGTCCTTTATGGAGTAGTTACTTCCAAAGAGCTAAGGGCCGCTTCACACTTGGTGGCCAAGTCGAGAGGCCGTCGATTTCCACCAATGAGATTGCTAGAATGGCCAAAGTCCGGACTTTGGGCCTTCACACTTGTTCCCAAACTCCAAAGGCCGTCATCCTACATGGCAACACTTTTGGGTCGTTTTGGCGCCAAAGCGATGGCCTCTCAAGCAAAACTTGGGTCGCCCATTTTAGTTGACCCAAACTACAATCGAGAGTCCGTCGAATTTCTTTATTAAAATAATCAAAAACTGACAAGATCTAGACCGTTAGATGAAACAGACCGAATTTTTGGGCTGAGTTTTTTTGGCTGATTTTTTTGGGCTGATTTTTTTTAGCGTAATGATTTGGGGTTTGGACTTTGGACTTGGCCTTTGGGGCTTCACACCACGACCGGCCAAACCTTCAATCTATATTATTTAATGTATTTTTTTGGCAAAAATGTTTGGCCTGTTGCCATGGTTTGGCCACTCATTTTGACAGTCGGCCTCTCGACTTGGGCATGGTGTGAAGCGACCCTAACTTGAATAGACACAATGATGGCTAGTGAAGTTGACGGTGGCATGCACCACACGCTAACTTTGTCAACAAAACTTACAAAAGTTGTAATCACAGATTCCAACCCACTAATACGTGGCGTGACTCTCCCGGTCTAATATGTACACATGGTTAGTCTCAGATTTTTGACATGGCTTCTACTCAAAGCATGGTGAATCATTTTCAAACTCTCTAATTGTGGTGGCACATAGTACAACTGATTTCTAATTCTGACATTATAGGGTCATTTGTAAAGTCACCCAAAGATTCAGTCGGATATGGGTCTTTGATTTCTAATACCAAATGAAGAAGAGGAAGAACTCCAATCTTCATTAAGTGGCCTAAATGAAATGTCAATTGGTCAAGGAAGGCACAATTATACAATTTTATAGTACTATTTTATAATTACTCTAACTGTAGCCTAACCTTAAGTTCTATTTAAATTGATTCAGAAAAGGCATGCCAAATTAATTGAAAATTTATTAAATGGGAATGCCAAAGTTGGAAAATATGCTAATAAACAAACTTTGGGACATAACCAAACTGTAAAGGGCATTTGGGCTTGGAAAAGTCTTTGTCTTTGGTAGAACAAGCATGAAGGATTCAATTTGGAACCCCAAGTTCTTAGGTTTAAACCTTATGATTGTCAAAATATATAAAATATTGCAATATGAGATTTCATGCCGAAATTGTTATTTTGCTAAGATGATTTCAAAAAAAAAAGTTCAAAATTGGATCTCAATATTTTGGTTGCATGAGGTATTTTGGGAAGATGGGATGTCGTCTTAATGGCACCTTCTTGTTTTCTTGGCCCTCTCATTTAAAGGGGTCCAAAGGCTTTTTAAAGAATTATTTTGGCAAATTTGGAGCTGGCAGCCCCAATTTTCACTCGGATCCTTCAATTTTCTTTAAATAGGGACCCATCCAAAAATATAATAGGGGCCATGTTTTACCCCACCTGCTTGAAAATACCTCATGCAGCCAAATTATTGAGATCCGTCAAAACTCTCCACATCCAAATCACTGATAACATGGGTGATTTTTACATTGTTGTAATCCCAATGTTTTATGATAATATACTACAAATTTAGTCAAATAAAGAACCAAAAATCTAAATAGAATTGGTTTTCTTTTACTGAATTATTTTTGATGACCCTCTCCCAAAGTTCAGTTATCTATTGAACAGATACTTTAAAGTTATTGACAGCACCGGCATGCAAACTAATTTGTAAACCCAAGTGCAAGAACCACCATGTGCAACCAAAAAGTTGTTGGATCAACCAGGAATCTGTTCCAAACTAGCTGAACATACTTCATCATCCGTCTTTGCTAAGGGAACAAACAACTAAGCCTAGAGGCACCCAATCCCGATTGGCCATCCAACTCCGATCAGTAAAGTATGTATGGCATGTTGCATGAAAATGGCAAATGCTTCAAATGGTGCATGAAGTGACCCAAAACCAATAATTCAAAATCTGAAAACTCCAGTCAATATCGGCATTGGGTCATGAAGTGTGCAATTTTGGGTTGCTCCACCTCAATTGAGCTCTCATTGGTAGCCTTGCCTCAAAAATCGAACAAGACCGATCGGCATTGGGTACCTCCAAAGAAAGAAGAAGAAGAACGCCGGTCCCCAAAGGAGCCGGCGTGAATAAAGTGTCTGATCGTTCCACCACTAAGATCATGGCCACCAGACAAGGAATTAGTAGTATGGAACTACTTCCCCCTCACGAGGGTAGACACTATGTGACAAGTAACCAGAATACACGAGTAATCAACCATATCCAACGAGTGACGAAGGAAAAGGGGAGAGGGAAGAAAAAGATGAGGGGAGGAAAGAGAAGAGGGGAGGAAAGAGAAGAGGGGAGGAAAGAGAAGAGGGGAGGAAAGAGAAGAGGGGAGGAAAGAGAAGAGGGGAGGAAAGAGAAGAGGGGAACATTGGGAGAGAGGGGGTTTTTGAAGTTTTAAAGGAAAGTAAGCAAAGGGTAATGTTAAGGAGGGTCTTGCATGTTGGGGAGGGTTTGGTTGTTTTCAATTTTGCGTTTGTGTACCAGGATGGACATAGCATGTTGAATGGCAATGGTGTTAATGTTATTGAAAGTGTGTGAGATTGTTTCGATGGAGATTTTAAAGGTATCTTCAAGGATTTTTATAGATGGAATAAAGGTGGTGGCACGAGCGCCGGTTGTGATTACAATAAGGGGGTCCACTTTCCATCCAAGGGCTATGATGTCATCAATAAGGGGTTGGTATTTATTCAGTTTGTTTTCAATTGTTTACAATATGTGAATTAAAATCTATCATTACAATATGTGAATTCAATGAATTGAATAGTATATTCTTGGTTTATGTGGTCGGGTGGGGGGTCATTGTATGGTAGGCCTCTAACGCACAATATGTATGGTTTGAGTCTAGTATTGCAATGACAACGTTGAGTTACACATGTACATGGGAGTAGCCAAAGGGGGGCCATATTTTCTTGTGGATTGTTATTGAAGGTGCCGGCATTCATGAGAATAAAACATCGCAATTTGTTATGGGAGGTGATTAGCTTTCAAATTTCCCATAACGCTTTGCTGTGTCTTTCGACAATGAAGGAGTGTATGTGGTGGATTTGGCATTTAAGTAGAACATGGAGCCATGTGTCGGAGTCCTTGGACGTGCAAATGGAACATGTTATGGATGGGAATCTTTCTATTCCGAAGAAGAGTTGTTTTCGGGCATTTCCCATATATTGACCGGTACGGAATTTGATGAGGCAAGTTATTTGTGAGTCGGAAATGATGGAATTTTTTCAGAAATTTGTAGAGAGTTCATTGTCTATTTTGTTATTACCAATCCATTTTTCTGTATTAGGGAAGTTTTCTGCGATTGTGTCGAGGTTGTGATGGAGGTCTTCTTTCTTGATATATTTGTTCAAGAATCTAACCGGGCCTTTATTGGGGGTATCTTCTTTAGTAGGCCCATCTTCTTTTTTGAAGTAGTATGGGGTAGCATGTGCATGTTCGTATTAGTGTTGTGCATTTTTATGCAATTTTTCGCAGCCCTCTTTTGCAAGTTTATTTGCTTGTTCGTTTCCATCGATATTGGCATGGGCTCTAACTTTGAGAAGGATTGTCATTTGTGTTTGGTTTTGTAACATTTGGACCATTGACCTTAATAAAGTTTGGTCGGGGTGGCTATTGTGGAGGGTAGGGTGTGTTATTTGGGTGTTTAGTAGATAAAGTGCATTGATACAGTCAGTGAATATGTGTGCGGGTTCATTGTTGTATTGTATGTATGGCCATAAGTTCTGCTCTAAGGATATTTTGTGGTCCGTAGAGTCTCTTGGCTAATTTAGTTTCTTTGGTAGGATTATATATGCCATAGCCAGCTTTTCTCTACGCCAATTTCCCGGGCTAACTTGTTCAGGCGGTTTGAAGGAGCCATCGGTATAGTAGCTATATGCCGGGTCAAATTTTGGTGAGGTTAGAGTTTGGTAGTTTGGGAGGGGTGGAGGTATTACAAGGTAATCTAATGTATTGTTGATGTAGTTTAGTTTTGACCACTTTTTGCTTCGGTTTACGGGTGTTTGTATAATTGTCGGTGGGGCCGTTTTTGTGTATAGACAGTGTATGTTTAGAATATTTGCTATGGAAGTAAGTTCGGCAAGTTGTTCTAGGGTGCCAAGGGTTTGGTTTTGGTGGTGGACACATATTATTTGTAATGTAGATGGTTCAATCCGAGCATTTTATGCTCAGGTGGAATAGTAGGTTCTTCATATGGAATTGAGTCTGCTTTAAATATTGCAATGATATGGAAGTCTGCAAATGGGCTTGTCCGTTTGTTGAAGTTTTGCTACGAATTTTTGTCCAGTGTGATAATGAGTCTAGTTTAATGGTGTGGGTCATTTTTGGCAGCAAGGCGGGCCTAGTGTAGTGCTTGTTGAGTTTCCTCTTCATTGTGAGGGTGAGCTATACCATTACCGACCCATTTATAGTCAAAGGCCTTTCCCAAGGAACCAAATATTTTATCTCTTTCAAAGGGTTTGGATACCTCCATGAGTTAGTTATCCATGGCATGTCTACTCTCTTTTCACTCACTCTCACTTATTGGCATGGGGCAAAGGAGGCACCTACTCTACAGTTTGGTTATGGTCTCCGGTAGTTTTGGGCTTCCAAATTCTATATCAATTGCAAATATTTGAGATAAAATTTGAAAAAATAATTGTTGAGTTTCATTCCTAATTCCGCATCTTTCTAAGTAAATGTTTTTGACATACAATGTCATTTGAGTCCCCAATTGCCTTAAGTTTTTGGAATTGGGTGCCTCTACCTTACCATAAATAAACACAATTCTTTTTCATCATGTTTGTCAAACCATACATGTTCAAATATTAGGGGTTCAAATATTAGGGGTTCAAATATTAGGGGTTCAAATATTACCTTCTTTGAAGATGTCAAAAAACAATTCTTGTCTATAGTGTAAAAAAATATTTTAAGTCAAATAAAAAAAAATTACGCGTTTTGGGCAAGCGGGGAAAAAAACTTCATATTTTCTATATAAAACCTAGAGATTTTCATACTTTTCACTTTTAATTTTTTCAACAACAATATGTGGTGAGAACCTTCTTATTGACCGTTTGGATTATCATTCTAAAACATACTAAGTTCACAAAAAAAATATAATGGCAATTTTTGAATCTCCGCTCTTTGAATATGCTACACTTCTTCTCTACCTCTAAAAATTGGTGTATAGGGAACTAATATTATGCTTAACACAATGGTAAAAGATTTAGACCTTGTGCAGTGCAAAACTTAGATACCAAGTGAAGTCATATCCTGTTGATCAACTCAACACATGGAAGAAAATGAACCATTTTCTTGACTTCAAACACTATAATCTTTCAAAATGTGCAGTCAAAGTTTTTAAAAGTTTGTGAGTATATTACTCAGTAGGTCTTAATTGAGATCCTACGGTCAAAACTATAAATACATGGTTTTGTTTTCTTCCTTATTCATTGCACTAGAATCAACAATTTGAAGTTTTTTTGGTGTGAAATTGTCACGGTCATTTAGAGGTTAAATCTTGGCATTTAAGGATTAACTGTAAATTGTAGTACCTAGGTTCAAAATGCAATAGTCATAGAGCAAACAAGAGAAGGGAGAAGAAAGAGTTGGCATGGCCCCATGAGAGAAAAACTTAAAATGATATTATCCCTTTTGCTTGTGCTTGCAATAAGATGATCTACAATAGAAATAGAATGATGGAAATAACACAATTTTTTTCTAGTTTATTTAGTTGTTGAATGTTCTGAAAAGGCACCACGACCTTGGTGTAGTGGTTTGGATCATGGCACACCAATGAGGTGGTTGTGAGTTCAAATCCCCACGCCCGCTCGTGCCTACCACCATAGTCCACCCAACTATGGTGGGGGGTCTTATGACCTTGTTGTATAGGTACCCAAAAAGACTTTGGGAAATGACATGTCGGTTGTTTCTAAGGCACTTAGTTTAGAAAAGTATTTTTTTTTCAAAAGGAGGAAGTAGTTCTATTACACTAACCTATGTCTCGTGGCCATGTATTGCAATGATAGATTCTCCCCGGAAACAATACAAAACAAAATAGATAAATACCAACCCCTCATAGACGACATCATTGCCCTCGGTTGAAATGTGGACCCCCTTATTGTTATCACATCCGGCGCTCGTGCCACCACCTTTATCCCATCTATGAAAACTCTCGAAGATACCTTCAAGATACCCATTGATACAATTAAAACTACCTTTAAAAATATCAACACCATCGCTATTCAGCATGCCATGTCTATTTTACTGCATAAACGCAAAATCGAAAACAACCAAGTCCTCTCTGATAGGCAAGACCCCCCTTAGGAACTTCGCCACTCTGTCTCTTCCTGATTGGTTGCCTGTTTGGTTTTGTTTTTTGTTGTTTAGTTAGTTTGGTCGTGGTTGGTCGTTGTTGGTTGGTTTCTGGCTACTCGTTACATAGTGTCTACCCTCGAAAGGGGGAAGTAGTTCCAGTTCGCTAATTCCTTGTCCGGTGGGCATGGTCTTAGCAATAGAACGAACAGACACTTTATTCACGCCGGTTCCCTTCGGGAACCGGCGTTCTTCTTCTTCTTCTCGTGGCCATAAGCTTAGTGAAGAATTAACAAACACTATATTCACGTTGCTCTCCTTTGGAGGCCGGGGTTCTTCTTCTTCTTCTTGAATGTTACATGCACGAGTGTTGATGGCTATGTTTGCTATTAACCCTTAATACACATCAGTTAGGAACCGTATATACAAGCATGTATTTTACCCTCTAGAATACCCCCAAAATGTATTAAAGTTTAGCAAGACGTACACCTTTGGATTGAAGATTCTTCAACTAACATCTTTCATTTGGAGGTCATTTCAATATGTAAACCTTATCATGTTCAAACACAACACCATACATGTAGAATGTTGTGACCACCAGAGGCACCTTCTAATGATGATTTGAATCATCTTATCAATATCTGAATGATGTTTGATTCTCTTTGAAGCCTCTAGCTTCATATAATATGAGCATACACATGTTGTCTAAAAGCCTTTGACCTCCAAATGAGAAAAAAAGAACAAATTCACTAAATTCCCTTCCTCATTAACTCCCCAAAATCATAGTAATTACATAAAACTTGCGATAGCATGCAAAACAATGCTATCAACTTGAAAATTCTTTGAACCGGCAAAGAAATAGAAAGGAGGGAAAGAAAAGAAAAGGTTTTGTTGTATATATTTTGTGGTTAAAAATATATTTTTTCTTTCAAAATTTAATTGGCAAATTACATGTTTGAATTTGATGCATTTGAGAGGTACTTAGGTGAAGAATGGGCGAGGTTGCTTGAGTATTATGGTTGCAGTACCCAGAAAGATTTGGTCGGGCGGCTGCGGGAATGTGACATTCGTGTGGAATCCACGTCTCTTGCAGGGCTTGCATGTGCATTGCTAGAGGATAAAAGAAATTACCCTGTCATAATCTGGGAAGAGCCTTCTAGAGTTCATGTGTTTTGCAAGCGAAAGGTCCCCTAATTTGCCGTACATGGTTTCTTCGTACAAATTGGTTCCAAAGTGACCACTTACTTGGGCCCATGCCCTTGGCACATGTCCCCAAAACATTCGCTTTTGTCGTTCTCCATGGAATATAGAAGATGTGAAGATTTGGGTGTTGTTTTTGTTTAATTTTTTTTTGGTAAAAGGATGGCATGGGATGATGACATGTGAACCAATTAGTGGTGAACTACATGCCTTTCGGGTGGGCCCATCACTTGGCACATGTCTCCAATACATTTGTTTTTGTTGTTTTTCATGGTACTTCACGGAATGTACTCCTTATGAAGATATGGGTGAACTTCTGGAAGAGTGGACATGACTTGTTTGATGAATAGTTTATGCAAGTATTGTTTACCCTTTACCACCCAGGACCTGTTTCTGGAAAACCAAGAATTCTGATAATTTTTTTCTTCGAACTGGATTTTGATGGAAATACAATGCCTAATATTAATATCTAACCTTAAAAATTTGAATTTAACCCATGACCTCAACTTCGGGGAAATTTTGCACAACATCCAACAGTTGATGGAATAGATTATAGTGTTTAAAGTTACCGTACATTGGTAGTGAAAACTATGGATTTTGGAGGGTGTACTACTTTAACCATCAATAGATTCTTGCAAGATTTTTTGTACTTTGATTTAAAGAGGTTCACATGTGCGCTAGGTTGATAGCTTTGCATTGACATATCATATGTGAAGAAAATATTTATACACAATTATTGATGATTTTTTGCTTTTTTCTACTTGACACAAAAATGTTCCAACCTTGGGCAAATCAAAGCGGAAGTTTCCTATATGAGAGAGAGATCAACAATTACAAAACAATGAAAAATGTCTTAAAGACAAAGTTCAATCAAAATTTAAGACCAAAATCAATGTGCATGTGTGTGAAATACAACATAGTATGTGGCATGGTATTTACTGTATTCGCTATATTTTAGTGTATTTGACGTAAATTTGTGTTGTATTCCTAGCTTTTCCAAGAGTCTATAAATCCAAATCATGATATGATTGTTGGAGAGTGTTCATGTAATGAGTGTGCAAAACTGAACCTTGTATCTCGAAGCCTAATTCCTCATGGATTTCATGCAAATTAAGTATTAGGACCTCCGGAGTCCCATTTCAGGCTTTCTGGGCAGTAAAGGGTAAACCCTTTAGTGCCCGAAAGGCCCAAACGTGGTCTCTTGAGGAGGGGGTGAAAACGCACCATTGCAATCAATAGAGGAACGAGTGCCAAAACATTCTCCACAATAGATGTAGTCCATGTTATGGTGATTCTAATGAGACCATTGCCGCAAAAATTCTAGCAAACTACAATGATTTATGTGAATTTTTGTTGCGGTGATATGTATCCAATGTATACATGATGTTGTGCATGATCTATCACGCTCATAGAATCTCCTTGGTCTCGCCAGTCATGCTTGGCACTAAAGGATTAATAGAAAGATGGTATGGGGAGAACAATTAAGGTGATCCCCTCTTCATCAACCAATTCATAACCAACACGTGTAAAATTGGACTATACTCAATCCATTTCCATCCCATTATCACCCATTCAGTTCCAAATGGAGGTTTGCTTTAAGTCACCACCTTTTACTTTTGGTCGGTGCTTATGGGGAGGTACCTAATGGTAGCCATGAGCTAAACATGGTAACGCACTTTGAAAATTTATAACTAATTTACTAATTTACAACTAAGTGATTGGAAAAATATGAAATCACTTGGGTTGAAATTGTAACTCTATTGGCTATCAATAAAAAAAAATTAAACTAAAATAAAATATATATATCATAATTTGTTCTCTCAATATATGCACATTGCTTAACTTGTCAATTATAGGGGGTTTACCCTAGAAAAGTTTACACTCCATGCCTGGTATAAGTTGTCATTAGTTAGTATATCACACTAAAAAATATATTCAAAACAACCTTTACTATTATATTCAATAATTGGATACTGCAACGCTACAAACAATTGTTAATAATTTTGGAAATTATTGAGTTTTCTTGAAAGTAAAAGGAGGTGATTCTGCATGTCACCCCTAATCTTATGGTCTTATGCTAGTAATTGGGACTATATGCACACGGTAACTTGGCTTGGAAAGGTGTAGGGGAAACCACCGGTCAAATTTTTGGGAACTAGGGTGCTATGGGGGAGTTTTAGCTTGGATGGGGTAAGGGCCAAGAGCATTGATTGCCATTATTACTCATGCAGTTTATTGTTGTTGAAAAAGGGAGTATGAGATTTTTGACAATCTATTTTGGTGCATAAAAGTCTCACTTGATGACATCCTCTCTTTCCTTTTTGGGAAGCACATTCAACAAAACTCTTATGTACTCAGCAAAAAGAGAAATTTCAAGATATTTATTTTCAGATTATATAAATATTTGGCAACCTAGTGTCAAATCCGACTACCATACACAACAATTACTTTTCAAAAATTTCATGACTTTTGTTCATGATGAATATTTTAATGGATTTTTAATTCAAATGTGTCCCTCTTTGAATAGTACCAATATCTTTTTATTTGATTAACCCCAAAAGGACCAAGTGGAACAACGTACAAATTTTTTCACTTTGATTGCAATTATCTTTCAATCCGTATGGTCAAAATTCATATAAGTGTTACCACATCATCTCTTATTAGTTTAGAAGAAGATCCTACAAATCATATTCTCAAAAAGCTCATTTTGGCAATTTTAAATCAACAAAGTAGAAATTCCTCTAAAATACTTTGGTGCATTAAGGGTTAAAATACTCATCTTCAGTATAAAAAAATTATTGTTTTTTTGTAACCACAAAGTACAGGTGGCACTAATTGTCTTTTTGGTGTAGTTGATTCTTGACCATCTTTCTACTACTAACACATGCATGCCTAAATGTGTGGGCATTCAATTCTTCTTACATTGATGTGAAAATAAAGTTGTGCTGATCAAAAACATTCAAAACCAATGCAAAGGATATTAATCATTTTAGAGGACATTTGAATGATCATGAATTTTGAAATTGTGAGGTTGCCACAAGAGTATTGTAGTACTGTAATAGGATTGTCCAACATTTATTCCAAAAATTAAATTAAAAATCAATTACACGGGAAAAAAATAATGATTTGGTGTAGCGGAAAGATGGTCCAAAATGACCATTGTGACTCTGTAAACCAAAATTATATTTGACCATCATAAAGTTTTTATTTTTTTAATAAAAATAAATTATATCTTTGAAAGTGTTAAAGTAGATATACAATTTAATATGATCGAAACAAACAACCATAAGTTCATCCACATATATAGATGTAAACATGGTTTCATTTGAATTTGACATCTTCATCCATTTCAAAAATGAATACTGGTACTATGCGGCTTCTTCATCCAAGTTTTGTTTTTCGATCGGTGATGTTGTTTTCTGTAAACAGTTTGTTGGTTAGTATTTTGTAGGCTTGTTGTCATTGTTTGTTTGTTTGCTTGTTTGTTTTGATTTCACAAAAAGTATCCATTTTTTTTTGCTTTTTGTGTTGAAATGGTAGATTTTGAAGATTGTTGCTTCCATGTTTTGTTTTTCCATTTCTACTAAACTTGGTATTGTTATCCTTAAGAACAAAAATGAAGTCCTTCAAGTGCCGAAGAATAAGGTTGAACAATAATATATTAATTATTCTTTATTCACTATATGATGCATGCCTATCATACTACTAAAATCATAATCTCTGTAGTAGACCACGCAGTGATCAATCATACACTCAACCATGCAGTGAACTACAAAAATGGTGCAGTCAATTGAGCAGTCAACCGTGTAGTGAAATACGGAAACGCTGCACTCAAGTGCGTGGTGAACTACAGAAACGCTGCAGTCAACTGTGCAGTCAACCATGCAGTGAACTACATAAATCCTGCAATCAACCACGCAGTCAACCGTGTAGTGAACTTCGGACACGTTGCGTCAACCGCGCAATCAAACATGTAGTGAATTACATAAACGTTGCAATCAACGACGCAGTCAAACATGTAGTGAATTACATAAACGCTGCAATCAACCACGCAATCAACAATGCACTGAACCATGTTACCTTTCTTTAAAAAATATTTTGTAATATAAAACTACATTAAAATGGTTGGACTAATATATTGCAAAGCAAGCGCCAACTGCTAGTAGTTTACTAAATGCTAAACTATAAAAATCATATATACATTTTGTAGTATTTAAATCAGACTTTAATTTACCAAGAATCATGTCTTTTATACATTTTGTAAAAGTGATGTCTTTATGATTTAAGTAGTATATTTTATATTTTTCTATGCCTATACTCAAACGGGCACCTTCAAAATCTCAATTTTATCAAGCCTTTAAATTTTATTCTTGCTAATATTTTTAACCTTCTTCTTCCATGGATTGTGAAAATAATATCTAAAGGTACTTGGGAATCCTTAAATGCTTGTTGGTGTTATGAACTTCTACATTTTACATTTAAGAGTAACAACATCAAGCCATTATCATAGAAGTGGAGTTCAAAAGAGATGGTTTTAGATATTGGATAAGTTTGACATTAGAAGTAAGTATTTTTTCTTCTTCTTCCCCTATGTCATCATTTTGATGAAGAAAATGTAATCCCAATGTGGTTTTCTATTTGGATTTATTATTTCTAAAATAGTCTCAGACTTCAAAGGGACTTTGTAACATGACATAATTTTAATTTTCAAATGTCATTATTTCTCTTTAGACTTCAATGTGTACAAAATCTTTAGCAAATCTTACACTAAAGATGCTTCAAATAATTTCATTAAATGTTTATCAATAAAATGAGGAAAATTATTCTATCAATGACTTTGGATTTTAAATTCACGCACATAGAAAATATAAAACAGAAATGAAGACAATGATGAGATTCTATTGGGTATAGTGCCAAAACATAAGTGTTTTTATTAAAAGGTGGAAAGTGATGATGAATTGGTTCACAAGTGCCATGGGAGTCTTATTGTTAATGATAATCATCCTCTCTTTTCTATCCAATGTATACAAAAGCATCATGTTTGGACTTTCTTGGGCTTCTTGATTACATATTAAACAAAGTCTGAATTCATCACCATAATTTCTAGACTAAAATGATGTAAGTTTAAGAAAAACAAATTTTGAGGTAGTTTATGGATGTAGATATTTTTATAAAATCTTACCAAGGATAGAGGTTCAAAACTCAACAATAGGCACTTATTTTAACAAACTCAATTTCTCATAAAATAAGAATCCAAATGGTCAGAACATAAGATGCTTCTCTATGACTCAAGTAGAAATACATTAAGATGTTATAATCCTATCTCAATCTAAACATAGATGAATGCAAAAATTCACAATGACAACATAATAATTTTTCTCAAGCAAATCCACTTGAGAAAAACAAAATAAAATTGAGCATGCCCAAAATTCTTGGTAATTATGAAGAAACATTGAATTTTACAAATATCATAGAATTACATTAAGATGATCAAATCTATTTCTTTGGAAAGCTTACATGGCTCAAGTCCACATGTTGTAATTTAAATATCATATACTAGGTGATTACCCGTTGACCTCGATGGGGCAAAGACAATCTCAGTTAGCTAAACGTATTTATATGCAAAAATTAAGTGTACTTGTCAAAAATCAAATTTACTAAGTGTAGATATCCCTTGTCTTGTGGAGCTATCAAGTGTAGATATTCCTTGTCTCCGGAAATGCAAAACTTGTCAAAAAATTGGAGGAATCAAACTTACAAAAAAATGCAATTACAAAAGTGCTTCGATGTAAACATTTTGCGCATCATTCTTTCATCTCTATGTAATCCTTCTTCTAAAAGCACCAAAACATTTTTGAGAGCCGTCGCACATGAGAATGCAACATATAATTGTCCATGCAAAAAAACATCATTTGTGATGTGAATATAAACTTTCGGAAGCGTTTAACCTTGTGACTTATCAATAGTCATGGCATACACGATGCAAATTGGATACTATTTGCGGCGTATGGGATAAGGAAGTCCGGGGCTCTCACTAACCTATAGATTCCATGGTGTAAATACAACATACCCTGCATGATTACTTGAAAGGACTTCCGCTTCAATCATTTGGGCTGAACAATGGCTGATAATGAGCCTAGTACCATATCTCACGGGACACGGCGTCGAGGGCCTCTCCGCATTGTAGTGTTTTAGCGTAGATTAGTTTGTTACTAATCTACGGGTTTAGGGACGTATGGCGGTGCACCACATTCATCCGTGGATGATTTCCATCCAATTAGGATTGAATGTGTACGTACAGTGCCGCACACGTCCTTGACTTGACATCTTTGTCAAGTCAAGCTTTGTGAGTGAATTTGAGAGTGTTTAGTATTTACCTTTGCTTGTAAATGATTGTTTATCATTGGTAAAGATTTTGCATTCTCTTATATTACTTGCAGTCGTTGATTCTCCTTTTGTGGAGTGCGATACGCTTGACTATTGTCGTAGTCTAGTAGTTCGTAATTCTCAAAGTTAACCGAAATTAACATTAAGCGAGCCTACCTAACTAGATCGTTTCTAGGGATTTTTATCGTGTGTCAAACTCTCTAAATCTTAAAGACAACTCACACTTAATATCTCAGCCCATCCCGAAGGATGACTTCCCCGGTACTTCAGTGACCGGTAACAAGTATCCACAAGTGTTTCCTTTAATCTCTGTTGAACGACAGAGTACTTTTCCAGTAAGTTTTTACAGTGCCCGGAAAGTCACTGTCCTCTATTCTCTTAGTCCGGACGCCACAATATCCACACCTAACTATACACCTTGAAAGAGTTAAAAGGTTGCAGCTAGTTTACCGTATTCACAATCTACCATAAAATAGTCCCGGTAAACCGATTATACAAAGACGGGTTCCAGTTACAACCACACCTAATGAATCAAATAAAGAAGATACAAGAATCACAACAGTCTAATGCTAAGCAAATCACATAAGCAAGACAACCTTCCACGGGGATCGTCGGACCTCATCCACTGTAAGGATAGAAACCTCGGAATACTCTGGATCCAGGCATAGCCGGGATCTCACCCGATGTACCAAGAAGGGGGATATCACTCCTCCCCACCAATCCAAACACTTTCTACTTAAGGGAGGCTATCATAAATAACCGTGGGCTGCTTGGATCCCATTCGATAACCAACTCTTCCCGGTCCCACCGGTCAAAGGTTTGGAGTAGATCTTGAATTTTACTCCACCTATCTAACTTGGATATCCTACAACCTCCGGAAGCCTCTACTCACATTCAATCACATAACACTCAACAAGCCACAACCTTGCACATCCTAGCAGAGACTCACTAGGAGGACTCAACCCTCTCCATCTCTACTCACACAAGCTCAACAAAAGACCTTAGATACAAGCAATGAAACAAAGAGAAGAATACTTAACACAAGAGCCCAAGGTTCTTTTAGTACACATAGGCTACAAACTATCTTCCAAAACTAGATTCCCAAAAGGTGGAAATGGCATCTAGTTCCTAAAGAGTGCACAAAAGTCAATAGCTACCCTCCAAAACTAGATCCACAAAAGGACAAAATGGCATCTAGATCCTAAAATCAAGGGCAGCCTAGTCATCGGCAGATTACTGGTAGACTGGTAAACGGGAAGACTCCCGGTCCGAGACCGGTAAAACATTCCCTAACAAAAGTAAGTAGGCGGAGAAATCACTCAAGAGGTAGTGACTAGGTGCGCAATGGAGCCCCATTGACATTACTACTCTCACCCTAGTGTTTAAATCTAGCAATTTTAACAACATCCCATCAACCAATGGGATAATCAACAACAATACATAACATATAACAAAGGCTCAACCGGAAGACTCATCTGGATGAGTGGAATTATCTTCCGATTGATCCATAGGGGGATTGTCAAGAAGGTTGGGAGTACCCACGGGTACATGGTCATGAGAATCCACCAGAAGGTTATATGTCTCAATAGGGAGGTCTACCGGGGGATTGGGAGTATCCACCAATAGATTGGATGTATCTAGAGATACATGAGGAGTCTCCATGATATAAAAAAGCATGGCTACTGAAGACTCAACCAAAGAATCCGGTGGTGAAAAAGGGAGTTCAACCGATTCTTTCTGGGTAGGTTTTACCGAGAGGCCTCGTTTCCTCCCGTAAACTTTCACACCCCACTCCTTGGAGGATGGAGAATCCACCCGACTCACTAGACCTTGAGTGGGTGGATCATCCTCCTTTGAAGACAGAAAATTGTCATAGACAATTCTTTTCTTCTCACCGGGCGGGCTCCGGGCTTGCAATGATATGGTGACACTCGTTTGACCGGCAAGTAACTTGGTCAATGCTACTATGGTCTCTTGAGTGGTGATCTTTGAGTCATAATGCTCCTTCTGGGAGGTCCGGAGATCTTTCTTCACCTTGGTTAGTTGTTTCCGGTTTTCCCGGGCTGTAGGCAAGATGTCGCGGTTGTCCTCCACTCCAAATACCTTCCGGAGAGTCCTCTGAAGACTCCTTGCCTCTATAAGCTCCATCTCCATCTGTTGGACATCCCGGATCACCTCCCAGGAGAACTTGGCTATGTTCTCCACGAAAGTGAGACTTTTGGATGACCGGGGTGGTGGTGGTGGTTTCTCCCGGTGAGATCGGGAGATCCCTCCCTCCCTCGAGATTGCCTCAGATGAAGAGGCTTCCCGTGAAATTGCCGGTTACACCAACCGGAGCTCCTTGTTTTGAGGAAGAGCTTGGGGAGCATGATCTTGAGGGGCCATTCCTTGTCTCCACATCCTCTTCTCTTTCAGCTCTAGACAATTGTGATGCTCATACAAGTGCATGAGATATGGAGTCAAGAAAGTCTTGGAGCATCCACCTTGTTGAATTGCGCGGAGTTGAGGCAAAATTGCCTCTTCCAACAAAGACCCCCAATCCGGGAAGGAATCTTCAAAAAACGCATGTATGCTAGCCGGGTTGTGACTCTTTCACGTCGGTTGGGGTGGAAGATTGGGTTTAGAAACTCAATCACCCTCCTCAACCGCTGGTTCGTGAATTGGTCACTCCGGTAGCACTCCGACACGTCGTAAGAACTCGACACGTGCTCGTCTAGCAGCTCTCGGTTGACTCTAAGCGTCCACCCTCCCTCTTGACGGAAGGAATACACCTCACACAATACTTCCATAGTCTATGACCGAGGATTAGCCCGATAGACTCCCCGGAGCGTCCCGGAAGGTTGCAACTCTGCCACCGCACGTCCCTTCTCGAAGACCCAAGGCTTCTCGCATAGTCCTCTGCAACCCATTCGGATGAGGTCATCCTCCAGCTGTTCACCTTTCGCAGTCTCCTCCTACTTGTTCGGGTCAACTTTCGAAAGCGTCAGTGATATCGATAGAGCCATGTCGTCCGGGATGGATTAGCTCCGTGAAGTGCATGTACCTCCACCAATCTCCCTATCAACTTATCACAAACTCCGGTCCGGCCCGGAAAACATAAGTATATTGGACAACTGGTGTACTTTCTCCGGAACACTTTACTAGACTAACGTGGATGTAGGTATCGCACGTATCTAGCAACACAAAATCGCGGTTTTGTCTCTTAAATCTTCTCGCCGTGGCTGTGAATCTCCTTGCACCACCTCCACGCCTAGGAATCTCCACCACCGTTGTCAAGAAGCCTCCTTCAACACCAAACCCTAGATTTGACTCTTCAAACCCTAGGTGCCACCAACTCTCTTCCAAAACCCTAGCTTCCGGGCCCTTCTTTCACTGCCTTCAACACCCTTGATATCTTCTTGAAAAGCCTCCTTGTTCCACTTCTTCTTCTTCCACTTCTTCTTCTACCTCATTTTCTTCAAAATTCCAACTCTTCTAAAAGAACCCCCTTTGAGAAAGAGAGAGAAACTATGAGAGAGGGAGAGAGAGAGAAAGAGGAAAATTAAAGAGGACGGAAGGTCGTTGGAGAGGGAGAAGGTTGCTGGAGAGGGAGAAGGTCGTTGGAGTGGGAGAAGGTCGTTGGAGAGGGAGAAGGTCGTTGGAGAGGGAGAAGAAGGTCGCTGGAAAGGAGAAGAAGTTCTGGAGGAGGGGGTCGAGTCTGTCGAGTGGGAGGAGGGTGATACCGGATGGAGGGCCTTTTACCCGGGTCCTTAAGACCCGGCCCTTGCCCCGCTGCTGCCCAGGTAATATCCGGGTGCCTCGGGTATCCAGCCCATACCCGAATTGATACCCAGGTATGTTTTTTTTTTGGGTATTTTTCCTCATATAAAATTAAGTGTCCATTTTCCCAAATGGCAACTTAAACTTCTACAACAACAACATAAAATCTAAACAACTACTACTAACACTACTAAGTATACTATCTAATTGATGAAGACTTTGACTAGTCAGTTTAGTCTTTAAGTGGTATTTGGACTTTTGTTCCGGAGATCCTTCCTAGGCATTCTTTTTAGGTCTTTCTGGGCACAACTTTGGTAGTTATAAGGCCAATTTTATCACCACTTTAACACTAATTAACTAGTTAAGCATTCATCCACTTTCACTAATTATTATACAACCTACTTTTACGTAATACTAATTATTTTTCCGGTTATCTAAAACTAAAAATCACAATTAAACTAATTTTTTTGGTCAGAGCAACCAAGTGGAAGTTTCAAACTTCCACAACTACTCTTGTGATGTACTAGTTATTCACTTGACTAGTTATTCACTTGACAAAGACATAAAAGCGGAATGGACAAGATCAAATACCGACAAGGGTTTTGAGTTTGCTTCATCATCGGATACCAATTGTAGGCTTTGGGTCTGGGGCATGGGCATATTTGATGACATGGGAGACAATCACCATCATGTCGTGCGCAATCGATTTTTGGGACGGGCCGGGGGCATCTCTTTACCTAGTCGACGGCTCCAATTCTAGACCTCGATAAAAGAGAAGCGCAAGCGAACGTTGTCGTTTAACGGCTGGTACGCATTTGAGCTCCTGCCCCAACATTTGGAGCTGGAAGCCCTTCAAGCATACGGGAGGCGGACCATATAGCACAAGGTAGAATTGCGCCTCATTGATGAGTACCGCGCCAACGTGTGGAGTTGGAGACTGCGCTTAAAGAGAGTGTGGTTGCCCAACTTTGACTTCCACCGAGGAGCCAAAGGTGGAAGAGAGTTTTTACGGTGAAAACTTCAGGAGCGGGTGTTGCCATTGTGGGCGAACGCGTTGGCATGGGGGCCATATCTCGTTTAGCCATAGCCACAAGTGCGGCATTCGTGGTGGTTGGCAATCCGCCAACCTTCAGCCGACTAGCACATTTTATGGCACAACTGGAGGTAGAGTACGAGGATTTCAGGCGTGATCAAATGTAGCGCATCTAGGATTTCCGCCGAGAGAAAGAAGATACTCCAGGACTATGTATACTCGGTTGGTACGGTTGTTAGCATTCCGGTGATGTGTTCTTAGAGCGCCAACTTGTCAAAAGCTTCATCTCCAAGCTGGATAAGTAGATGGTGGAGTTGATTGGTTTGCAATTTTTCATCTGGTATCACGGAAATGCGACTTTGGTGCAATCGTTTGCTGAGGTGTAAGTGCTCGATAGAGCGTTGGGCGTCAGCGAGGCCACGAATTCCGTCACGTCATTATTAGAGGCTCCCAAGCCAAAGAAGCTAACTACAATTACTTGTAGCTTGGTGGAGGCGGAACCTAAAAAGGTTGTGCATTTTTGGGCTTGTGGAGGGGTCGGGCAAACCAAGGGGATCCCAATTACTCCAAAAGAAGGAGGCAGGGGCGGGGAAGGCCAAATCCAAGACCGTAGTGGCCAAGCCAGCAGAGAAGGCTAGAGACAAGACAAAGGAGATGGTGACATGTTTTTACTCTGGCAAGACTAGCCATAGTGATGGGAACTATTTTTTTCTTCGCCCGGAGAAGCACCCAAGGTTTTTGGCTGATGGATCATATGTGGTGAAGACACTTCACGCCGAACTTGCAAAACTGGAAAAGTAGATGAGTGCGATGGCCTCTTAGGAAGCAAGTGGCAGACACACAACCTACGGTGACAGGTCATGGCTCATCTTGAGCCCTAGATCGCTACTTGTATGGCGATTGACCATCGTACCACTTCTTGGGATCACCTGGAAGCGGACGGTTTGGCGAAGCATGTGGTTCAGATCGTGAAGCGGGGCCTACAAAAGTATGGATTACTTTAGGGTGGTGACTGTGATTGGAATCTGATGATACCATCGATTGCCATAAGATAACGATTAAGCCGGCACGCTTCACTAGCTGTTTTCAGTCCGTATCAGATGTTGCACATGCGAGAGCCAATTTTACCGAGTTCCATTTAGGAAAGTTGGCTCTAGTTGTAGATTTAGATGATCTTGAGGTGTGGGCTTGATGTCTACGGGATTGAGCAAAATTCTTCAAGCAAGCCATGCCAATGGCCATGGAGACATTTTCCATCGCTCAACATTGTGACACCTTACGATACGCTTGTATTCGTAGCGGTGCCTACCGACCTCAGTTGCAACGTTTGTCCATCGGAGGTTACGTTTATCTGCAACGTAAAGTGCCTACGACGTTGGACGTCAAGGCATGGTGCACTACCCTTCGTGCAAAGGATGTGTTACCGAGTGGCATCTTGTTGCTGGAAGGCAAGGATGGGCGGGAGTGTCGGGAGCACTCTAAGAATTGTGCTCCATGCCATTTATCTATTGATGGCTATATTCATCCGAAGTTGGCCATTGTGCCAAACGGTGTTCCGTGTTTCCTATGTGGGTGAGAAGAAGGGCGCGGCTACCATGTTTTGTGAGCATTGCTAGCGTGGTTGGCATATGGCTTGCTTGATGTTGCTTCTTTCTACTCTACCGTCCGGGGATTGGACTTGCCCTCGTTGTCGGAGGTCTTCGAGCCACGTTTCACTCCATGAAACAGTTTGAATTCCTCGTGGACTTGTCATTGTGTAGTGCGTTGCCATCTAGTTGGAGTTCCTGGTTTCGGTTCAGGGATAGGCATCGTGAAGATTGACCAAGGGATCCGCAACAAAGTTTCCTAAGGTGATCAAAGATGGAGCTCACATTGCACCCGCACTATCATCTCTTTTATGCTTCTTCATATGCTTATTGATTTGGCGATGGGCGGCATCATTGATTGGATGCGTAGAGTTGTTACAACAACATCACCGTGGCATTGGGTCTTGTTAGTGTTGTTTGGTCCTAGCTGGATAAATGGTCTCTTTATCCGCTAGGGGGCACTTGAGGCTGTATTGCGTATATTTGTTTTAGTACATGTTTTTTGTTTATTTGATGTTGGTTAGTATTTTTGATCTCTGGTGGGTATCAATCTTTCTTTACACAACAGTCGTCACGGGACATGGCGTCGAGGGCCTCTCAGCATCGTAGTGTTTTAGCATAGATTAGTTCATTACTAATCTACCAATTTAGGAACGTTTGGCGGCACACCGCATTCATCCATGGATGATTTTCATCCCATTAGGATTGTGTGTGTGTTTATAGCGCCGCACATGTCCTTGACTTGATGTCTTTATTAAGTCAAGCTTTGTGAGTGGGTTAGAGAGTGTTTAGTGACTACCTTTGCTTGTAAGTGATTGTTTATCATATATAAAGGCTCCGCATTCTCTTATATTACTTGCACTGGTTGATTCTCCCTTTGTGAGTGCGAGACGCTTGACTTCTCTAGTGATTTACTGGTTATTCACTTAAGGATGTACCGCGTATATTTGTTTTAGTATATGTTTTTGTTTATTTGATGTTGATTAGGATTCCCAATCTGTTGTGATTTTTTATCTTTCTTTACACGACACATGGCATAGTCCATTTTATGGATATGAATTACAGAGAAGCATCACCGGTGTATCAACTTTATGCCTAAGCTTGTGCATTGGCAACCCCCTTACTTCCAACTTATTCCAAAACTCAGATGAGATCACATTGGTGCCATCTTCATCATCCACCTTGTTAGCGCTTAAGAAAATTTGACATCCCTCAAACACCATGTTAAGCACAAAAACGTATATTTTGACCACGTCTTCATTGCGTGCTGCAAGGAAAGCGCGATTATTGAAAAATGTCCTTCCTCCATGGCCATTTGCTATTTCTAGATATATTGCATGGCTCAAGCCCTTCGTGGTATGTTGAGGCAATACCATATTCAACGGACAACGGATATAATTCCTCTCAACAATATCGAGCTTCCTTTGTCCAAGCACCAAAAGCCAATCCACAATTGTCTAATTTCTACGTCTGCAAGTGTTGTAGAGGTTGCAATGGTACGCATACATTGATGTAAGGCGTACATTTCAACATGGCCCCACATGTAGGACTTATTGGTTGATGCTGCTATAATGTCTAGGCGCAAGCCCATCGGAACAACATGCAAAACCTATCTGAAATTGCCACATATCACAAAGTGATTCCTCCAAAGGGCACGTCTATCCAGGTTATGCCACAAAGGTACGGTCAATGGCTTCAACACCAAGCTTGTTGGTCATTGGTGCCTTCTGCCTTGTCTTTGTGCCTTGGCCGTTGCGTTGGTAGTTGCGTAATGTACGTCGTATCAGATCTGACAAATTACTTTGAACATAGAAGTCGGATCTACCTCAATTGGAATTTTAAAACTTCAATGAGCAATCATGCCATTATGTAGCAATAGGGCGACAATTCCGGACAAAGCAACTATCAACGCAGTCCAATTACTGCGCACACGGCCTTTAAGATGGAATCCTCCAAGTATGTCTTCCCGGTATCACCCAGTCCATTGACAAAATAAATCTTCTTTGAGATGGGCGAGTGCACTCGATTGCATGATTCTTTTAAAAACGTCTCGCTGCTTGTAATTCAACGTTTCAATTTGTTGTTGAATTTCTTCTTTCAATTGTGTGGCATTGTTGTTGAGCTCTTCTAAAATAATTCTACTAGCTTGCAATTCTTCCATGGAAAGTGTAGGTTGAGGCAAATAAAATCATCCAACAAGTTCTCAAATGTTGCAAGTAGTTGAACAATCATGTTTAATGCAAGACTATGAATTTGCTCCTTTGATGTTTGGTCTACTCTATTCTGTTGTAATCAATGCCCGCAATTGTCCTATAAACTTACACGAAATTGTTGGGTCTGCCGATGGTCCGTCCTTCAAAATGGTTACAAAAAGCAAATGGAGTTGAGCACCTCATTGCATAAATGTAGCTTGACAAAAACATTGCTTACACTCTACATTGGCTTTTTAAAGTCCACGCGCAACATATGCATCCTTAAGAGTGTCAAAGACAACACCTTGAAAAGTATGCAAGTCTAGAAAAGATGTCGCGCGCTTTCACCACTGTTAAAAGTGTTTGAAGACAGTATCTCTTGCCCGCCAATGGAATCACAAAGAAAAGATGCCCAACTGCAAATCCCTTCTTTTGAATTGCCCTTTTCTTTTCTAGCTGACCTGTGAAGTGGGAAGGAAAGCCAATGAAAGACGTCTTCCTGGCAAGTAGAATTGCCCAATTTGCTTCAAACCATTTCATTAGAGTTGTCTTCCAAACTTTATTTAAGAATGCTTATGTTGCTAGTTTAAATGTTCTATGTCCACGTGTTGAAATTTAAATATTACATATAAACAATAGGCCACTTAAATAAATAGATTATTAAAAGAAGAAAATACCTTTGTAAAGAAAAGGTGAACTTATTGTTTAAGAATGGTGCATTACATCAATATTGGGCTTATCTAGAAAAGTAACAAAGAAAAACTCTTTTTATCATCTTATACATATATATATATATGTATTTAATGTAAATGAGACCATGTCATCTTACTTAACCTCTAAATACCACAAGTCTTGAGCTAGGCTTCTAGTGATTTCATGTAGCTTACACCGATGTCAATTTAGATCATGAGTTTATGACATCTATATTGGGAATGTGGGTAAATAGTAGCTTTCTGGGGATTTCATAAAAATCATCAAATGCCCAAAACTAAAGTTACAAGGTTTTCAAACATAGAGAGCAAGCAGGGAGACAAGGTACTTAAGAGTTGAATAGTACCAATGTAGAACTTTGATTAGTACTTTTGTAGAGTTGAATGGTGCTATTCTTTGTGGCGGGTAGCACTGAAGGAGAATTCTTGGAAATCCTCATAGTTTTTAACCTAAAGACATGTAGAAATTAAGGATATTATTTTTTTCAATTATGTTTCTTTTCCTAATAGAAGTAGGCATAATGATTCTATCCACCGTTCAAATTTTAGATCCAACAATTATTTTTATTATGATAAAATTTATTTTCTAAGTAAATGGCTACTTTCTATACCTATAGTCATTGCAAGTCTATTTTTCTTATTCTAACACCTCCATTATTTGTGATTTTTGTCATTACACGCCAAAAATGGTAGAAAAAAAATCCATAGAATTTTCTACCTTGTTTTCACCTTTTTTTCTACCTTGTGTCATGGATACAAGGTAGAAAAAAAATCCATAGAATTTATGCAATGTGTAGTGGAAACATATGCCATTATCTTGAGTCAAAGTACGTTGACCCTATATGCATACGGGAAAAAACCGTTATTGCACTTACCTTTTGATCCGTGGGATCAAAGATTACAAAGTTGTTTGAGTGTATTTTTGTATTAGTTGACTTGAAGATCCTACGGTTGAAAGTAGTAAGAAGCTCTATAACCCCTAAAGGACCAGTTGTACCTACGAGGTACAAATCGATTGTTGAAGATAACTTCTTGAAAATTTTGGTGAGAATAGAAATACAGGTTATCTTTGCAAGGAATATTTTCTTCCTTTTCTTGGACTCACAGGGAAAAAGTTATGGTGCTTTATACATAATAAGCATGTTCCTTTTGGCAGTTGGACAGGGTACTATAGAAATGAATAGTGCTACTCCAAAGTTAATAACTGCAATTTTTTGAGGCAGGTAGTAGTGAAACCTTCATTGTTTTCACTTAAAAATGCATAGCAATTAAGAAATTATTTTTTTGAAACTATTTTTTCTATTGTTAGAATAAGTCATGATAATTCTATTCATTGTTTGGATTTTAGATCCAACAATAATTTTTCTAAATAAAAAATAAAATTGTTTCCCTAAGCAAAGAGCTACTTTCTACACTCTTAGTTGTTGCACATCCATTTTTCTTATTGTAAACACCTCCATTACTTGTGATTTTTGGCGTGCGATGACCTATCACAAGGTAGAACATAGATCTATTGAGTTTATGCAATGTGTAGTGGAAAAGTATGCCATTATCTTGAGTCAAAGTATGTTGGTCTTGTCTGTGCATAGTTGTAAAAAACAATTTTGCACTCTTTAAATGCATGTATCTTATAATCCGAATGGACAATCTTTACAAAAGTTTTTGGGTGTCTTCTTGTTGTAGTTAGCTTGAAGATCCTACGATTAAAAATAATTAAATGGATATTTTAACTAGTCTAATAATATCTCATGTCAAAGTGATAGTTTTGGGGTGATTTTGGTGAAGCACAAGGCCGGTCCTTTAGGGGTTAAATTGGACTTCCAACGTCTCACCTTAGAGAGGCAAATTTGGGGTGGTTTAGATGGAACACAGTCTTTGTCTTTTAGGAATTAAATGGTAATCAACATGTACACAACTTTATATATTGTGCATGTGAGCATTGACTTTAACCATAACATTCACTACAACGTTCCCTAAATATAGTGTAGGCTAGACTCTTTGAAATTTCCTACACTAATTGAAAATTTACATGCAATTGTTGACTGACACACACTTGCTTGAGAACAAATACCCAATCAGAACTTGGCATGCACATGCTTCGATGGAAATTAGTGTGGGTGATCTACATCAATAATCCCTCTACACTATATTCAGTGTTTATTGTAGTTGAATAAACTACGTCCTTTTGGGGAGCGGTGAATCTAAACTATATTCAGTGTTTATTGTAGTTGAATAAACTATGTCCTTCTGGGGAGCGGTGAATCTAAGATATAGCATACTTGTTTCCAATATTCATTTTCTATTGTAAACCATCTTTAGCTAAAGTTGGCACAAGAAGAATTAATGATTTGATGGAGTCCCTGCTCACTCTTTTCGGCATGGCCCCATATATTTCTTCTCCCTTTCCTAACTTATCAAATAGGTACCTCCAACATGTTATAGTGAACAATGGTAGCCAGTCTTCTTTAACCAGTAAGTTACCAATTTTCAAAGCTTTATTTTACTATGGTCCACAATTGACCAAAGTTCCGGTTATTGTATGATCCTGCCCTGTAATAAGTTGAGAATCACCTCCAGTATAATATATAGGTGAGAAATGTTACCCTGGGCAGCATCTCCTCCAACTCCCACACTTTCCACAGCAATCAACCATCTACCCGGGGGGAAAAAAAACAAAAACTCCTGGAAGCCCGGGCAACACAACTCCTTTTGTCCTGAGTTAATCATTTGAGCAATTCCGGCGAAGTTGTGGTGCTATGCAAGAAATCATACCAATGGAAGAACATTGGGTTTTGATTTCTCTGGAATCTTTGCTCAATTATCTGAAAGGGAGAACATTGGGTTTGGTTCCACTGGAAGCTATTTGAAAGGGGGAGCTAAAACAAATAATACAAGTTTAAAAATCATTTAAAAAGATGATTTTAGCCTGACCCAGATGATGATGATGCTTCTTCTACTTGTTGTTGTTGTTGTTGTTACTGACATCTGCACAATAGACAAAGTGCTGGAATCACTGCTCATGACAATTTACATGTTACAACCAACTTTGATTTGGGTCGAAACGTCTCTATCATCCTATTCCCAATTGTAACGTGTACATCATGAAATAAACCTGCGCATAAGCAGTGGCAACCATGCTATGATGTAATGAGTGGGAGCGTTTGGGAATGGAGAGTTTTTTTTTTTTTTTTTTGTCTCACAACACATGCTCTTGTCATAGTGTGATAAACACCCTCCTGTGTACATAGTAGAACTATACTATACAATTTCAACCCATTTAAAGGAGGAGGCAATACATTGAGAGTGCATGTATTAGTGCACATAGGCTGACAAGGGTGAATGATAGCCTGTTAATGCTAGAAGTTAGATTGCCCTCCAGCTACAATGGATAAGTGAGGGAAAAAAACTTTTAAACAGAGAAAATTCTTGCTTGGTTAAATTAAGCCAAGTGAATTACAAATATAGCTAGTTAATATAAACATATATAATTGGGTATCTTAGTTTTCATGTTTAGAGATGAAGCTGTTTTTATATTTTAGTTAATTTGTAATACGGTATGTAGGGGTCATATTATGCCAAATATTTAATTTCTCTTAAGGGGGACTTTGGCATAATGTGTATCACCTAGGTAGTACATGGGTATCACCTAGGCATGACATTTCATAGCCACTTTTGTACATAATAGCAATGTACAAAAGTCACTCACAAGTAGGGTATTATTGAAGCCATAAATTCTAAATGTCAATAAGATCAACCTTTGTAATTTCAGCTATTGTTGTTTTGAGTGAACCCTGAACATGAATAGGTTAGGGATTCTACCACACCGATAGCTCTTAGTCAAATGTGGATCCCACTATATACCCTTGGTTGAGTGTTGCACCAAGCCTCATGCTTGGGAGGGTGGGGATAAAATTGGCCCCTATTCTTATGTTGGAGGAGGGTCCTATTTGATCCAAGGGGGGTCTCATTTGGAAAATGGAGCCGTAGGCCCTAAATCTTGCAATTTTTTTCCTCAAAAAAAGCCTCTAGAACCTTGAAAGTGAGAAGGCCAAAATGGACCCACCCAAGGTTGAGGCTTGGTGCAATGCTTGACCGGGGGTAAATAAAGGGATCCGTCAAATGCTTCTTGCTCTGCTCAACGAGTTTGACAAGCCTAGCATTGCTTGGATACCGTAGGTGAACCTCTAGTTTGGCACCTCCATGCCAAATAACTAATAAAGGTGAGAAAAGGCTGTTCGGCATCCAAATTAATAATAAATTGATTTTCGGCAAGAAATCACAGATTGCTATATATAGCACTTTTGACGAGCATGGGGCTTATTTCTAAGACCTTGGGGTTCTAAACCAAAGCCTCCATGCATGCACGACGGAGGATGGAGGCTTTTCCAAGCCCCACTCCCCTTCAATGTCTACAAATGTGATAAAATCTATAAATAAATAGTTTCTCTAGTTTCGGCAATTTTGTTAAATAATATTCCACTTAATTCGGCAAGCATTTTTCTAATTAAAAAAACGCCGAACTAGAGGTTCATCTTCGATAGTAGCATCAGAATGTATAAGTGATTTGATGTATGTTTTGAAATTTTAACATCAAAGGTTCGGGATGATTAAAAATTATCGTTAGTGGTGTCTTTTGTCCTGACGAAAGAGCCGGCAGTAGCTGACATCCATCCTCTGGAAAAAGGTTTTCCGACCTCACGAGTCCCAGGTTGTACTATCTACAATGCTCCCTACAAGAGCCTAGTGAATAAAACGAATGGAAAAACTTACATCACAGAAAAATTGTAGACGAATTTCACTTCAAAGGCTTCACATCTCAGAAATGCAAACTCCTTCACATCACTCGAAACCAAAGAGATGGCCGAACTCACTGCGAACAAGTCACACTTCTCATTCCTCATTCATTCACATCCAGAAAAACCAACGATGTTCTATACAACACTTCATCCAAATCGACGAACGCGATCCAATCGCTCGCTGCGGATTGGACGGACCGAGGGAGATATCATCCACTTCATCCATCCGCAGGGCCCACGCGCCCCAAACCCATCACTCCGCCTAAATGGGACACGGGTGGTCCAGGTTTGCGCCGCCGAGATCTACTCCCGGCGTAGATTATGTTAGATCCAGCTGTGGTCCCGGTTTTCGGGGTGCAACCCCAAAACCGTCACCTCCTCCATATCTCAGATTATCTAGATCTGAGAGGCGCAAATCTATGCCACGATGGCGCGTTTAGGCGGAGTGATGGGTTTGGGGCGCGCGGGCCCTGCGGATGGATGAAGTGGATGCTATCTCCCTCGTTCCGTCCAACCCGCAGCGAGCGATTGGATCGCGTTCGTCACTCTGGATGAAATATTGTATAGGGCATCGTTCATTTTTCTAGGCGTGGATGAATAAATGGATGGATGATGTGGATGCCATTGACCCTGATCCGACGGCCCTCGTTCATCCGTAGCGCGCGCGTGACCGTGGGATGGGATCCATCGGACCGGGCACGGAAGAAGGTGGCCCGCCTCTCCTCCGCTCTGCTACTTCTTCTTCTCCTTCTTCTTCCCTGCCCCAACCTGCGCTGCCCGCCATCGCCATATCCAGCCCCAGCCGAAAAACGTCCTATATAGCGCTTCGGTTTTCGAGGTTTTGGCTGGGTTTTGGCGCTCGCTCGCTCCCTCGCAGCGCAGTATCACCGGCGCAGTGGCGGCAGGCGCGAGCAGAATCCACCGGAAAAGCGCCCCGTCGACGGAAAAGGGCGACGAAGGTGCGCAGCGAACTACTCAGTCTTTTTCGCGAGGTGAGCTCCAGCGCGAGCTCCCAGCCTGAGTGATTTGGACGCCACGCTCTGGCCCCCGCGCCGGGGCATGGACGGAGGCCTCCTGTAGAATTTATACTCCGCCCCTGGGAGTACTCGTTCCGGTATTTTCCAAGAGAGATAGAGGGAGAGAGATAGAGCGTCTTGTCGAGTTTCAAATACGTCGAGTCTGTTGAGAAAGAGTTTGTTGAGGAAGAGTTTTTTCTACATGTAGAGTTTGTCGAAGAAGAGTTTTTAAGAAAGTTTTTTCTTATATGTAGAGTTTGTCGAGGACGAGTTTTTTTTTTTTTGGTTTTTTTTGTTTTTTGGTTGTACATGTAGAGTTTGTTGAGCAGGAGGTTTGATACCTGAGAGGACGTGTATACTTTTGGAGTGAAGTGGCGAGGGTTTATTCTTTGTTCGGTTTTTCCAGGCCTTTTTTTTACTTGTTTTCATTTCCTAAGTTTCGTTAAAGTGTAAGTGTGTGTGTTTGTGTTTTTAGGTTGGAGGAGGAAGTACAGGTTGTAATTTTAGGTCGTGGTAATGGAGAGGGAATTTTTGCAATTATTAGCGAGGTGTAGGTTTGGTTAGGTGACTGCTCAAGGACGGACGGGGTTGGCAATCATTTGGCTTCGGCTGCTGGTGATGAATCCGACCTCTTGTCTTTAGAGGCGCCATTATTTTTTCGTCCAAGATCAGGTGGTTTGCAAATTTAGGAAGACGACAAAGACGCACCACAGCTGAAATTTAAGCTCTGGAAATCGCCGTCTGTATGGAGACGAAACGATTCTGAATTCGGGAGGTTTTGGAGCAGGCAGGCATTGCGGAAACATGGAGAGCGTGGAGATTGAGCAACATTACGTAGGGAGGATGCTGGATCCTTTTTTCCGCGAGAGGCAGTTTGGTTAATCTTTATTTCGAGCTTTTGTTTCGAGCAGCTGGAAGTTTTGGTTTCAGGAGACGTGTTGTCAAGTTTCCAAGGAAGAGGCAGAAGGCGTGGACTACTTTGCGTAGTGTTGTGGTGTAGTAAATTCACACCAGGGGAGTGGTTTCTTTTTTTAATTTTTAATTTTGATTTGTCGTAGGAGGAAGTAGTGCGCGAGAGGACGCATCTCATGTGTCGTTAGGGTGGTGTTAGAGAGAGGAGTAGGTTGTGGTTTTATTGTGGAGGTGTGCATGGGCGCTATGGCAGCGGCGGGCATCTCATCCCCAGCCCGGATCAAGCTCACGGATTTGGTGGCTGTGGATGGGCTCCCATCGGAGAATTACAAGCACGCGGTGGCGTGCCTCTCGCAGTCGCTGCGCAACTTCAACGCCGCCATCATCCAGGTGCCGCAGTCGGACGACGTGCTGCTGCGCTGCGTGCTGGACTCGGTGCGGATGTTCTTCCACTCCAAGCCCATGGTGGGCGCGGAGACTGTGCATGCGGAGGACCCGCAGAACTGGAACCGCACTGTAGGCTATTACGCCGAGCCGCAGCATTCCAGGGAGATGTTCGACTTCAGGCCCGGGCGCACCAATGTGGACGGCGCGGCCGCGTCCGAGCTGCCTCCCACGGGCTTGCCGGAGCTTTTTGCGTCGCTCGGCAACGCCACTCGTGTCATCTTGGACGCCATTGCGTGCTCGCTGGAGCTTCGGAGCTTCTCCTTCACGGATTTGCTGGACAACGTTCCTCTCAAGACCGGGGAAATGGCCACTTCAGTCCTCTCGAGTTGCTGTTATAACAGGTACAGTCAGTTGAACAGGTAGCGGGAATCGTCTCTTGGCTAATGTATCAAGATGCGACGAGAATATGACACAGTAGTCCTAAGTAGGATGCTGACTCTAGTAAGCTCTTGTATAGATGTGGGCTCTTGTTTTTTGAGGTTCACCTTTGTGATTTGATTTGGAGCGAGAAACGTCTCTTGTCTAACATATCGAAGTCGTGACGGGAATAATACACAGTAGTTAAGAGTACGAATTTATTGTCGGGGTTTCCTTTGGACGGACTTTTAACTTGATGTGGTCTTTGATGCTACTTTTGAGACTATCCTAAGTAGGATGCTGACTCTCGTAAGCTCTAGTTTGTTGAGGTTTCATCTTGTGGTCTTTGTATTGCAGACCTGGAGCTCACCACTCGGCGAACATCATGACGGTGGAGCCAGGAGCGCTGCCTCTGTACGAGGAGGATGCGGATAAAGGGCTGCTGACCTTGCTGAAGTCCGACAAGCCTGGTCTGCAAATACGAGACCTACAGGGTCGGTGGTTCGTTGTGGACGCAGACTTGGGCCCTCAGGACATGGTGCTCTTCACGGGGATGTCGTTGTATCAAGCGACTGGAGGGTACCTGAGCCCGACCGTGCACCGAACAGACATCAATGTGGATCTCAGTCAGGCACAGAGCTCTATGCCGCTGGGGCGTTGCACGGTGGCTTTTAAGTTGATGCCCCGTGCAACGGCCATCTTGCACTGCTCAGCGATGACGGCCGCAGGGCACCCTGTGGGGGGTCCGTTTCAGCAGCCTGTAGCGGTTCACGACTTTATGCTGCGGTCCCATCCCATGGATCAGCTTCTGTCTCGGCCTGGCGTGCCGACATTCTCCTTTGCTCAACCACTTGAAGGTGAGGGTGAAATACTTGCATCGTTGTGTTGACAAGTAGTTTTATTTTATGATGCCTAATCGGGAACTGCGTGCAGCTGTAGTTTTTGTCCCCGCTACGGCTCAGTTGAAGGCAGCAATGAAGCGGAAGAAGCAAGTATCTCGGGGGAAACCACTTGCCCCATCGAAGCGGTTACGGCTGGAGGCGCAGCGTGTCCTGAAGGAGCGAGTGCAAGAGATTGCGGACAGGAAAGGGTTGAAGATTCGGTACTGCAACTTGAAGGAGTGCGAGGAGCAGCACCTGAACGCGATAGACAGCCCCTGTGGAGTGCTGCGGGCGGAGATGGACTGGCCTGCTGGCGTGCCGTTCGTGCATCCTCACGACCTGCCGAATAAAGCAAAGCAGGCGTTTTTAGAAGCATATGAGCCTGGGTGGTCAGCGGCCCAAGACGGGGAGCTGGGGATGGTGGAAGGGGGCCAAGGCCAACACGGGCACATGCTTGCTTGTAAGACTCCGAACTCATCGCCTCGTTGTTCATTTGCAGTTTGATTTATTTTTTTATAACACTTCTTAATTACAAAATTAAAAATAACAGTTTATTTGATTTTTTATGTTTTTGGGCAGTCTTTAACATTCTTATGATCTCATTACCAGCATTGCACTCATTTCCTTGACTTAAGGATTTCTTACTCATAGGGATGGGGCCTGGTATTGACTGTCAGCTAGTGAGAAACGCGGATCCTTAGATGTGCAGCGCTCCAAGTAATGTGGCATAGTTCTGATGAAGTGACAGGAGCACCGCATGTTGGAGGTGAGGATCAACGATTCTCTGCCAAGCCTGTGGTCATGGAGGATCAGCGGTTCGCGGTGAAGTCAGTCTTTGATTACTTGCGAGGTAAAGGGAAGCCCGTCCCCACCGGAAAACCGCAGGTGGTTGGACACAAAGTGGACATCAGTGGTTTGGCTAAAGCGGCTTTCGAAGCTGGAGGGCGAGTCCAGGTACTTCATTTTCCCTATCGATGCAGGCTTTGTGATTTGCTGTGTTTTTTTCATAAGAAAGCTAATTAAGTCGGTAGGTCTCGTGAGTGTGCTGTAAAGCTGAATCTCGAGTGTGCTATAAAGCCTGAATCTTGAGAACGGGCTCATTTTTGTTCTCTTGCAAGCTTTCTGAATGTCAGTGTACAGAGATTTTTAATTCTCGTGTGGAAGTTTTGTTCGTAAATCTTGAGGGTGAGGCGATAAGACGGCCAATGTTGTGAAAAGCACATGACATAAAACGTTAATTGCCGTGATAAGCACATGGTATGAACCACTATGTTTTGGTATATTCTATATGGCAGTTCGATGCTGAAGGTGGGTTTCAGCGTTTTATCGGAGTTCACTTCCAGCTGGAGACCGCGCCGGAGCGCGACAAGGAGAGGGCTCTGGAGCGGCTCAAGAAACTGTACGACCAAGTTTTGTCCGACTACGTGGAAGACCTAGTTGCCAGCAGTCAACAAGTTGGACGATGAAAGCAACAACAACTTCCGCCAGTTGGAGGGTGTCACTTCAAGGTTCAGCTTCTCGCTTCTGTCATCATAACGTGGTCCCCTTCTAATTTTTCCGTCCCCGATTGCATGTGCAATCATCCAGGCAATGTAGAGAGTAGTGTTAGATACTAGCGCACTATCATTGTAGTGCATTTGTTGGTCGTGGTGTTCCATTAGCACATTTGTAATGATTCTCTGTACAGACGGGCTTTCTGACACGAATCGAACGGTGATGAAGACCTCATCACCGTTTGTGCACAGTTTAACTTGTTCCAGGTCTGTGTAAACTTCATCATGTACTTAAACTGTCCGTCACGAATTAAAGTGAGATCTGATTACTGTTTCATTCCTTCTGCTAACTCTTGTTTCCCTGTGAGAATTTGGGCAAACCGAGAGTTTCTCTTTTATTCCTTCATAGCCTAACTCTTTAGTGCTCACGAGACCCAAAATGGGACTCTGGAGGTGTTCAAACTCAATTTGAAGAATTAGGTTGTGAAATGTGAAGTTCAGATTTGTGCAAAATTACATGAACACTACAAAAGTCAGATCATGATTTTGTAGTTATAGAGCTCATGAAAAGCTGGGAATGTGATACAAAATACATCAAATACACTAAAATATAGTGAATATCATGAAGGATACCATGTTGTATTTCATACACATGCAAAAAAAAATTGGTCTTCATTGTTTTGGGATTGTTGATCTCTCATCTTGCATACAAACTTTCGTTTTAATTTGTATAAGTTTGGAACATTTCCGTATACAATCAAGTAGATAGAAGTAAAAAAATCATAAATATTGTTTACCTCACATATGATATGTCAATGCAAAGCTATCAACCTAATGCACGTGTGAACCTCTTTTATTCAAAGTACAAAAATTCTTGCAAGAATCTAACAGTGGATAAAATAGTATACCCTCCAAAGCCCACAATCGTCATTACCAAAATATGGTAACTTTATACACAATAATCTATTCCATCAATTGTTGGATGTTGTGAAAAAAATTCCCATAGTTGGGTCATGGTTTGAGTTCAATTTTGTAAGGTTGGATACTAAAATTAGGCATTCTATTTCCATCAAAGTTAGTTAAAAAAATCATCACATTTCTTGGTTTTGGAAAAACATGACCTAGGTGCTAAAGAGTCAACTCCAAAGAGCCCATTTATCCATGGGGGGACGATTTTCATTTTGGACAGGTTTGTAAAATTTGAAAAAAAAATCTTTTCTTTTTGAAAATTTTATACTAGATTGTCCCTAATAAGATCTTCATGGAAATATAATTTTTGAATATGTTTTTGGATTTATAATATGAAAGTTATTAGCCTTCAAAGTTGAATTGGGGACTTCGAGCAACTCCAAATATTTTGCTAGAAGTTTTTATTGACATTGAGATTTTTCATACATGTAGAGAATATTACTTTCGTTGAAGATGTCAAAATAAAATCTTGTCTTTAGTGTAAAAAAATAGTTTAACCCAAGTCAAACATTTTCACACATTGTTGGGCAAGGTATTAGAAATTTTCTTTTCTACATAAAACCTAGAGCTCTTCAGATTTTTCACTTAATATTTTTTCAACAACATGTGGAGAAAACCTTCTTATTGACCGTTCGGATTATCATTTCTAAACATATTAAGGACACAAAATAATTAAAATTTGAATTGGCAATTTTTGAACCTCCACTTCTTGAACACTTGTTTTGAATATGCTACACCCCTTCTCTACCTCTAAAAATTGGTGTATAAGAAACTGACATCATGCTTCAACACAATGATTTAGGATGTAGACCTTGTGTAGTGCAAAACTTTGACACCAAGTGAAGTCAAAGTCTGCTGATTTACTCAACACACGGAAGAAAATGAACCATTTGCTCAACTTCAAACACTGAAATCTTCATATCATCCATGTGGTGGATTGTAGCCAAAAAAATATGGTAAACTCATGTAGAAGTCTTTTTAAATATGTTACAGTTGAAAGTCCAAAATTTTACTTCTCAAATAGATTTTCGTGCCACTTGTTGATAGTGCCAGTTTTGGAGTATTTGCTGAGAGAAAATGCCTTGGGCTCTTACGGGTTAATAAGAATTTTTGGCTTGAGTAGGAACTCACTTCGGAAAGCCAGTCACACGAGCTGTACACGAGCTGTACACTAGGAGCAACTTACGTACACATATACTATTCACAAGTTTTACAAGACTATGACTACTAATGTAGAGAATCTTCTTCACTGGTGTGAGAATTACGCATTGCTCTGGAACAACGTCACAGTTGCAATGTGTCCATTCTTCATTACCTGTAGAGCCATGCCAGTCTACTTCAGAAAAATGAGGTGATGGATGATTACTAGAGGCTTGTGAAATGGTGAAACATGAAATACTTTACCTCTAGCGCAATGTTGCGATAACCATAAACAAATGTTGGACCAAATGGATTGCTGACAGAACCCTGCGTTTGAATTGCGGCGCGGCCGCCATCACCTAATATTCCCTGTAAAACAATCCCAATAGTAAAAGTAAAGTTACTATATATGTGTGGCACTATATAACATTCTAGAACCAATGCTTGGGTTGTTGTTACTTTCTTTTCTAATGGGTAATTTAGTGTCAATAATATAGGTAATTTAGTGTCAACTTCATTAGAAACCCACCCACTTTTAGAGATAAACTATGTAGACAGTACCTGTACTTCACTCCATTTAGTGTCAGCAGTGATACACCTTTGGAATCCATCACCATAAGCTGCTTCGTCGATTTCTTCACCATCACCTACACATCTCATAAATGATCATCAATTTGTGAAGTCACCCCCAAAGTTTAAATAAGATACCTCTTTCTCTTTATTTGTTGTTTGAAAATCACCTCTAAATAGTTCTCAATGTCTAAAAGGAGAAAAAGGTCGCGAATACTCCCGAGAGTGCAAACTCTTTTTTCACTCTCAAAAATGGCTACAGCTATATGACTTGAGTTAGAGACCACCAAGCTCTTTCACTAATTTAGAGCGAGAAAAACGTAGTTGAACTTACTTGGGGGCACATGAATAATGAAGTTGCACTTGATATAGCAGTTGAAATCAGTGTGGCCCGGAAAGTTGGTATGAAGTACAAACTTCTTGATACGATGACTCTGAAAAACATAAAGTCACACTTGTGGATGACATATTGAAAATCATCGCAACATGAATGGCGAAGTCTATTAATCTCGATAGGCAGTGTTTCAACTGTGTTAATATTATATGAATACAAGAATCTTACCTGACCATCAAACAAGATGTCGATTCCCCGGGTGAAGTAATTATAAAAATAATCACCACATAATGCAGTGCGAGGCCTCGGATCTGATGCAGAATGGATCACCATTGGATCGACCTGGAACTCAAACATAAGGAAGTGAAATTACAAGGGATACAAAGGCATTTGTAAAGACATGTTCACTGTTTGAAAAGAAGAAAATTCATGCTTTGAAGTCATTTGAGTGGAGGACAAAGTAGCGAATATCAACCTGCTTTTGATGTATACCACATGGGCGACCTAACTCAGCCCATACATCCTGCAAAAATCAAGCATGTTCAGACCCAGATACAATTTTTAGAATCTCCCAGTCCCCTACTCAAAATAATTCTCGATTAAAACACTTGGATTCATCTTAAATTTTACACCCACCTTTTTCACATGTAGAATGCATCATTTTACATAAAATTGTGGAATACACAAAAACCTCTACACTAGTGATCTAGATCCAAGGACTCCACTATCACAGGTCTCCATTGAGAAGATATTATAATAAAGAGCGAATTTAAAACTAAGTCTAAAATATTTTTTACCCTCTTTTAACATCACAATTATAAGGACATGCTTTGAATCTAGGGTTTAGTGATATTATAGAAGGTGACATAAAAGAGTTGTAAAATAGAAGCTATTAAAAAGACAACTTCCATCCTACACTAAAATCTTCATATTGTCACTTGCTTCGGACCTAAGGACTCCACTATCACATTCCCCCCATTGAGAAGATGTAATGATAAAGAACCAAAATCTGAACTGCTAATCTGTTTTTAACTGTTAGATTATTATAAGAAGCTAGATAATGAGGAGCTAGATGATTTTGAGGAGCTAGATAATGAGGAGCTAGATTATTTTGAGGAGCTAGATTATGAGGAGATGTCTCTCACCTGGGGAGTTGCACCAAATGGGAGATGCTGGCCGCCACCTGTGAAGAACAATTCTTCTGCCAACTACACAGTGGACAGCCACTTACTTGTTACAAAGTGCGCACTACTTTGGGATTAACAGCAGAAGTAGTCTCATTCATCCTAAAACTCCAGGATGATGGTCACACCTGACTCAAGTCAAATACTTCGCATGTCACACACTGAATACTCTGCCAATTCGCTACTGAATTAACAACCACTTTCATATATATATTTAGGACCAGATGCACTTACTTTTGCATGGACCTCTTCCATGTACAAGCTCCCGGGCGGCAGCTGGGGAGGCACAGCAATTTTCAGGGGCGCACCCACTCCCACTCCGCCTCCGAGAGCGCTGTCGTAGATGCATACCCGGGACATCACCGGAGTGGTTCCATCTGGAAACTCCAACGGCAACTCCGCTGCAAAAGCGTGCATCAATGTCAGACAAAGGTCCTCCTCAATTAGTCTAAACTCAGCTCAAAGGAGAGAGAGGTGGGTAATCTCATGTTAATCTCTTACTTTGCTCTCAAAGATGGCTACAAGTACTTTCAGAGACCAGCAAGCTCTTCTATTGATCTGATTAGTGTAAAGAAAGGATAGAAAAAAGAGGGGTAAGCGAGTCATTTGTAAATTGCGGCAAAAACTCTTTCTTCAATTTAAATGATTGAAATCAGTCCTAAATAGCAGCTCAAAGAGGAAAAAGGCGGCTAAGATTCATGGTACAACATGATCTCTCCTTCTTCCTTCTCTAAGGCGGCTAAAACCACTTCAAAGACCACCATGCTCTTCCTTACATAATTGAAAAATTCTAGTTGAGAGACCCCAAGCTCTTCCATTGATGTATAGCTATTAAGAGCGACAAAAGAGTAGTAGTATGAATCAAAAGACTGAAATATTAGTAAAAGTTTAAATGACTTTACAAATAGCTCACCTTCCCGGTGTTGGCAGCACTCTGTATACTGTGCTGGAATAGGAAAAGCAAATGACAATCCCTGCACACACGCAACAGACCCTGCGTCGGAACTCTGACTCTTGAAAACCTTCCAAAACCTGCTTCAAAACCAAAGATTACTCACAGGGTAAAACAAGGTGTATATACAACGCTTCATGTTGTATGTGCCTGGGAAAGTTGGTCCAAAAAGGGCATAAACGGCTACAAACGTAGCCGCAGTATTCGGACCCCTGCACATTCATGAGAAGCCGATCAATATAGACAAGAAATAACGATGAGAAGCGGATCAACACAGATAATAAATAAGAATAACAACTTGAGTTTCGTTTCATTACCCAATAGACGAAGTGGCATATCGCATGTGCAAGCGTTCCACATCATACACTTCTATCAGCCTCAGTCGCTACAAAACGCAACAATAAGAAAAACATCAGAACACCACGCTTGCCTTCTGGAAACGGTTTATGATATTGGAGTTATTTGTAACCTGAAGTTTGAATAAGATACTCCCTCTTTTTCCATATTGAAATCAGCTCTAAATACTTCCCAAAATCAGCTCACAGGAGAGAAAGGTGGCTGATATTCATGGTTCATCTCATGCAAACACTTTCTTCCGAGACCACCAAGCTCTTTCATACTTGATAATTGAAGGATTCTAATCAAAAGACCACCAAGATCTCGTACTGATCTAATGATTATTGTTCGAGTGAAGAAGAGTAGTCTAAAGAGAGGTATCTTATTGAAACTTTGCAAATAACTCTCAGAGCACATTACAAACCTGTGACCGAGATTCGAAGCGGAGATGAAACCCATGCTCAGGGAAGCTAAGAACCAGATCCATTTGCAGCAGTTCCTGCACACTCTCACGCTTCACAATCTCCTTTTGCACCTCATGTTTCAACCAAACAAACGTAAGTGGACCGCCAACCATCAAACCACATGGAAAACCCTAATTCTACTCTAAAAAGCACACCATCCACTGCTGAAACTAACTGATTTTCCGTCAACAACCAATAATGCGCCACACAATGCAGACCCCCATTCAGAAAAACTCCATCACAAACCCTCAGAATTGGATCACAAACCTTCAGAATTTCGAATCCTATATCACAAACCCTAAGAATTTCATGAAAAATTTCACCAACCATCAAATCACATGGAAAAACCCTAACTCTACTCTGAAAAAACACACATCCACTGCTGATACTAACTTATTCTCAACACTTTTTCCTTCAAAACAACCAATAATGCGCCACACAATGCAGACCCCGATTCAGAAGAATTCCATCACAAACCCTCAGAATTGGATCAGAACTTCGAATCCTATATCACAAACCCTAAGGATAACTTCATGAAAACTAATTTCACCAAGATACCTCATCGTTATATTTCACGTGCACAGCGTCGAACAACGACTTGTGCTGCTCAACGTAGGCCAACGCCTCGCACACCGGCATGCCTGCACAAACCACAAAAACAGGATGAAAGCCCTAAAAAAAACTGCTCCAATTTCAAAGAGAAAGCAAAACCCTAGTCAGATCACGACCCCCACACTGCAATTTACCGAGGTTGAAGGCGCCTAGGCCCGCCCCAGGCCTGAGGTCGAGCGTGAGGGCCCCCATTTTCCCAGCTCTCGCAATTGGCCGATCGTGATCCTGATCTTCAAGCTCTGGAAATGAACGCTTTGAAGGACGATTTGCTCTTTCTTCACGATGACGATGGTGTGCTGCTCCTCTTCATTGAGACTGTTGTGTGATGACGGTGATGAAGCGCGGCCGTCGCGATGGATGGTGGCCTTGTGATCAGTGTGTCTGTGAAGACAAGCCCTCTCTCTATTATTACGTCTCTCTCCCGCTTTGCTTTCTCGGTCTTAGGGCACCGTTCTCGCGGTCTTACGCCACTACTCCCTCGGTATTAGGGTGTTGTACTCAGAAGAGGAGAAGTAGAGCTCTAGTCTTTGGTTGAGGCTAGCATGAATAAAGTGTCTGTTTGTTCTACCCTGTATATTGTAAGTGAACCTCTAGCTTGGCACCTCCATGTCAAATAATTATTTAAAGTGAGAAAAGACCATTTGGCAACCAAAATAACAATAAATTCATTTTCTGCAAGAAATTGTAGGTTACTACTTTCAATACTTTGTACGACCACAAGGCTTGAACCTAAGATCTTGGGGTTTGAAATTGAAGCCTTCATACATGTATAGCTGAGGATGGAGGCTTTTCCAAACCCAACTCCCCATGGACGTCTCTCCATGTGACAAAATCTGCAAATATATAGTTTCTCTAGTTTCCGCAATTTCATTAAATATTTTCGCACTTAATTCAACAAGCATTTTTCTAATTAATAAACGCCAAACTAGAGGTTCACCTACGGTATGTTCACAAGATATAGGAGTATGATTAGGTTTTGGAGTACCCTACGCCGTGGTCGCTTTTGTACATAATTTATTCAAGATGGAGAGTTGTCCAAAATTTTGGAAAATATAAAGTATTTGTTTAGGTGGTTATCCATGTAATGTCAAGGTGCTAGCGTAGGTGATACCCATGTAATACTTAGGTGATACCCACTGTGTCCAAATCAGTGTGTCAAAGAAAAATAATTCCTTCTACATAGAGGTGTTGAAAGTGACCTCTAGGTACGGAAAAATTCTTGCTTTCTTGCCCTTCAGGTTTTATGGAAATGATCAAGGACTGTTTTCATTTCCCTCTTTATATTTTTTGATCTTTTGAGCTAAAGTGCACAGATGAAAAGTAGAAACATGGTTCTAAACATGTAAAGGTGGTGGATTTTTTTTTAATCTTTAATCCTTTGAGGACAAGCGAGGCCAAACTGGATGGCCATAGCTATTTTTAAAGAGTAGGTGCAAATGCATTGTTGTAGGGCCGTTCAAATCTATACCGTGCAATCCTTGTGTGTCCACATTCGTATTTCCCGATGTAGTTTTGGCCGGCTGAATTGAATTATGGTTGTGGGCAATTCGGCCCTTTTCTTGGCCTGCCATAGCCGCCCGTCGTCTTTAAAGGATTAGATGTGAATGTCTTGTCTTTAAAGTCTCTTTCTTTACCTTCTCAATAATAGAAAATTGCTTTCTCGGTTTTAAAACCCTAAAGGATCGGGCCTTGTGCTTCATCAAAACCACCCCAAAACTGCCACCGTGACATGAGATTTTATCAAATTAGTTAAAACATCCTTTTACTATTTTCAACCGTAGGATTTTTAAGCTAACTACTTAAAGAAGACACCCAAAAAATCATAAAAGTTAACTGTGCGGATTGTGGGATACATGCATTTGAAGAGTGCAAAATTGTTTTTTTCCATTGTGCCTAGACATGGCCAGCGTACTTTGACTCAAGATAATGGCATGTTTTTCCAACACATTGCATAAGCTCAATGGATATATGTTTCACCTTGTGTTAGGTAATTTCATGCCAAAAATCACAAGCAATGGAGGTGTTTTTTATAAGATAAATGGACCTGCAACGAACAGGGTTATAGAAAGTGGCCCTTTATTTAGGAAAGCAATTATTTTTTAAATAGAGAAATAATTGTTGGATATGAAATACAAACGGTGAATAGAAATATCATGATTTCTTTTATCAATAGATTTTTTTTTGAAAAGTAAAATCCTTAATTTCTATCCGTTTTAAAGTGAAAACAATGAAGGTTGCCAAGAACTTTCTTTCACTACTACCCGCCTCAAAAAAGTGCAATTGTCAACTCTACTATAGCACTACTCATCTTTACAGAACCATGCCCAACTGCCAAAAGGAACATGCTTCTTATGTTTGAAGCACCATAAAATTTTCCCTATAACTCCCCCCCCCCAAAAAAAATCCCCTCAAAGATAACTTGTATTTATTTTCTCACTAAAAATTTCAAGAAGTTATCTTCAAAAATGGATATTTAGGAACCTGCCCAAAATGGATTTGTACCCCACTGGTACAAATGGTCCTTTAGGAGTTAAGTTGTTGTTCTCTCTTTTAACCCTTAAAGGACCAAAGTCCCCTCGGGGGACATTTTGAGTTTGGGAAGGTACCACGTTCTCAATTCTACGCATTATTTTCTGAGATTTTTTATTGAGTGGACAACTTTTGATTAGCTTTGCGTAGACACAAATTTCGTAGAATTTCGACTTACGGTTCAAAAGTTACAATTTATTTTCACTTACATATACAAATAGTGCAGCAATTTAGTGTGACATATCACAAATATTGTCACTAAACTTAAATAACTTCTAAATTCAATAGAAATTCGAGTTTTTGACCATTTAAAAGAAAGAAAATGTCCTCTTGGAAAGGGAAATAAGATCTTTGCATCTACCGTACAAATTTGTGAATTTCAAAAAATTGAGAAGGATAAGATATATGCAAAATATAAAGTGTATTGTTGATTCTCAGCACATAGTTCCATGCAAGATTTTTTAGGACATCTTCTACACCTCTTCTACTTCTAAAATTTGGTGCACATGTGCCTAACATGATCCTTTTCAAGTTAACATAATAAATTCACGGCCCGTAGTGCAAAAAGTTGCCATAGAAGGTGGTCGAAGTTTGTTGAAGGTGTTTAGTATGACCTCAAAAAGAGATCATGTCTCACTTCAAAGGCTGATATATTTCAATACGTGCAGTAAAAGTTACCAAAATTTTCACCACACACTCTCATACAACTCTAGTACAAGATTCTACGGTTAAATTTTCAGAAATAACATTTTGTATCATTTCGTGTTGAATGTGCTGAAAATGGCAATCTTGGAGTGATTTTGATGGGAAAATGTCTTGGTCCTTTAGGGGTTAATAAAGAAGAAGAAGAACGCTGGTCTCCAAAGGAGGCCGGCGTGAATAAAGTGTCTGTTCGTTCTACTACTAAGACCATGCCCACAGGACAAAGAATTAATGAGCTGGAACTACTTCCCTCTCTCGAGGGTATACACTATGTAATAGGGGTTAATACATGTTGTTAGGGCACTATTCTTGCTCTTCACACTTCCTAATAATGACCAAGGGTTTATTTATCTCTTTTCTATGCTTTTGCATCTACATGTTCAAGTAAAAAGTAGGAATTCAAATTTAAACTTCTATAATTCTATATTGTAAAAGAAACATGTGTCTATCTTACATGCCAATTTTATATAAAACCTTTTGAATGATAATATCTTAAGTTAATATTGTCACAAGACAGTTTTGCTAATGTCTTTTAAATGGTGCATTCCAAGGTGCCTTTCCAAGAGGTGAAACATTCTCTACAATCTGAAATGTTTTTTCATGAATTATCTTGTTTAAACATTTCAAACATTTTCAATTAGTTTTAAAGAAAAAGTTAAACCTTTAATTTTGTAAAAACATAGACACATCAGTATATACATTTTATATCAAAATAAAAGTTACTGATATAATTTGACCTTTTAAAAAAGGTTTCAATTCATTCATTTGACATTGAACCCCTAAATTTTAGTACCAGACATGGAAGTCCTTAAAAAGTCCAATTTTAAATTATAAAAAATGCAAAAGGACTTGAATCACCTTCATAAATATTTGTTGTTCAGTAAATAGTCTTTACTTAACAACAAATATTTGAGATGGATGGATGAAAATAAAAATTTGTTGGCAAAAATATCTAATATAATAGACTTTGTCCATAGTCCAATAGGTGGATGCTTTGACGTTTAGAAATTAATGACCTATTGTAATGGACTGTGTTATTGTGGTCTTTCAAAGGCACCACGGCCTTGGTGTAGTGGTTTGGATCATGGCACACCCGTGAGGTGGTTGTGAGTTCAAGTCCTATTGCCGGTGTGGTGCCTACCACCATAGTCCACCCAATTATGGTGGGGGGTCCCAAGGCCTCGTTGTGTGGGGACCCACAAAGCCCTTGGGGGAGATGACATGTCGGTTGTCTCTAAGGCAATTAGTGTAGGGAAGCACTTAATGTAGAAAAGTGTTTACCCTCAAGAGGGGGAAGTAGTTCTATTACACTAGCCTATGTCCCATGGCCATATGTTTAGTGAAGAGAATGAACAAACACTATATTCACGCCCGTCTCCTTCGGAGACTGGAGTTCTTCTTCTGGTCTTCCAGAAAGGAAATTTTCATTTCTTAATTTTTTTATTTGTTCTCCCAAAGCCTCTTCTACTCCCACTCTCTTCTATGCAAATGCTGATATTCTTAGTGACTCTTCTTTCTTCTCATTATCATAATTTAGTATACAAATGAAAGACATACTCCTCTCCGTTGCCAAAGTTAATACACTCGGAATTGAATGTAGAAAAGGAGATGTTGACTTCAATAAGATAAACAACCAAATCAAAGAGTCCTACTTCCAGAACTCCAAGGACAGATTCCACCAAGGCATGGCCTCTACTCAACTGTCAGGCTGAGGGCCGCTTCACACTATGCCCAAGTCGAGAGGCCGACTGTCAAAATGAGTGGCCAAACTATGGCGAGAGGCCAAACTTTTTTGCCAAAAAAATACATTAAATAATATAGATTGAAGGTTTGGCCGGTCGTGGTGTGAAGCCCCAAAGACCAAGTCCAAAGTCCAAACCCCATATCATTACACCAAAAAAAATCAGCCCAAAAAAATCAGCCAATAAAAATCAGCCAAAAAAATCAGCAAAAAAAAATCAGCCAAAAAAATTAGCCAAAAAAAATCAGCCCAAAAATTCGGTCTCTTTCATCTAACGGTCTAGATCTTGTCACTTTTTGATTATTTTAATAAATAAATTCGACGGACTCTCGATTGTAGTTTGGGTCGAGCAAAGTCGGCGACCCAAGTTTTGCTCGAGGGGCCGTCGCTTTGGCGCCAAAACAACCCAAAAGTGTTGCCATGTAAGACGACGGCCTTTGGAATTTGGCCATAAGTGTGAAGGCCCAAAGTCCGGACTTTGGCCATTCTAGCAATCTCATTGGTGGAAATCGACCGCCTCTCGACTTGGCCACCAAGTGTGAAGCGGCCCTGAGTAAGGGCAAAACCCCATGTAATGCCCGACCAAATGATCAATGTAGCTTCCCTACTTGCAAAATGTAGGGAAGAAAATGTAGGGCCACTTCCATGCGTCACACCCGACCTGACACTTCAACCTAAAATGAAGTAGGGGGTAAACTTGGAGCGACCTTTATGTGTAAAGTGACTCTGACACAATCCATGACACTCTGATTTGTATGTTGGGAAGAAGGGGAGGTTGACGGGCTTAAAAAGCGGCTCCACCATCCCCGAGATTATCAGCTACACCCGACCCCGTCAGAGATGACAGGTCGGGCATTGCATGGAACCAGGCTCTAAGCCTTACTCGATCTAGTTAGCCTTGGCTTGACTTATGAGCCGATTAGGCAAAGCTCGGTGTCCAACCTCGCCTTAATGTAGGCCCTATTTTTCACCGGCGAAGATGTCTACACAGCCAAGTTGGCCCCTACTCACATACATGGACATACTAGAGAGTTTCCACCCCCTTGCCTTAAAGCCTAGCTGTCTGGCCCCACCGCCCAACAAGGAACAAATTGCTCAGCAATGGTTGGACAAGGTCAAACAACCATCAGTTGGGCCTTATCTAGTGGCTACATGTGGCACCATTTTATTTAATCTTTAAAAATGATACTTCTTATATTGATTGACTACTCTTAGTCATCCTCCCGCCCATAGTTTAAGTTATCCTCCTCTTCCTCCACCCTTTATAACCCAACTTATTGTCCTTCTCTTATAATTATTGTCCATTGTTTCACACAACTATCCATGTTGCTCAATATCTCCATTTTAACTTTGAAGGCTAATAACTTTTCAACCAAGAAAACTCAAAACAAAATTGGATACAAAACTCTCCACAAAGCTTATAGCAATGAAAATCGAGTATAAAAATCTAAGAAAAAAACCCAAATCATGGAAACGTGCCCAAAATGAAAGGTGTGCCTCACGGGAGAGAATGGGCCTTTAGGGGTTAATAATATCTCTATACCATTCACTTTATATAGTGTGGACCAGAGTAGTTCAAGTTTCTACACTAACTAGAAATGTACAGTGGGGTGACACCCAAATTGGCACCTTGTGCAATTCTAGGGGTAGTGCCCACACTGCTGCCAACTTTGACACCCTCCCGAGCGCTGGAATATTGTTATTTATACATGAAATTTTAGACACACAATCACTGTTATGTTGACAACATGTGTACCAAATTTCGAAGCTAGAAGATTGATACAAAAAAAGATATTCAAGATTTACTAACAAGGGGTAGCTATAAGAAATGTTTCACAACTGCCAACTTTGACACCCTCCCAAGGATTGAAGAAACTTTTTTTTCACAAGGAATTTTTGGAGTAGAAATATCTTTATGTTGTTTACACATGTGAAAAAATTCAAGTCCAAAAGACCCACAAAAAAATGATATTCCAAATCTACCAACAGGTGTAGTTGTGAGAAACAAAGGGGAGAATCGTTTCACAACTTCCAACTTTGACAGCCTCCCTAGGGCTGAGAATCTGATATTTCAATATGAAATTTTTGTCACATGATCTTCACGATGTTGATTACATGTATGAAAATTTTCAAGGCCAAAAGATACACAAAAAAATAGTTATTTTAAATCTACCAACGTGTGTAATGACAATAATCAATTCAAGCACATGGTCAAAATATTGAAATATCTTTGACACCTCATGCTTCCTCATTGAACTTATCCATTTGACACATTGCCTAATCATAAATGCATATAAGAAAAATGAGTAACATCCAAATGTAGAAGTGTGGAGTTGTCACATCAAGAAGAAACCACTTGCATCATACACGCATGACGAAGTTTCCCCCTCTGAATATCAATTGAGCACTATTGTGTAAACTTAAGGGAATGTTGCATGTGATTTGTGATCATTGGATGTTGGAGTAATGGTAAGAGTAGAGAGAAAGAATGTGTTATGTGTGAGACATGGAGTGATGTGTTGTATGAGTGATGTGATGCATGAGTAATTTAGTCCTGCTTGCTTATGCATGTTGAGTGATGTGTATGTTGTTATTCTTACAAGGCTGAATGATGTGCATGTGGTTATGCCTGATGGACTAAATGTTGTGATTGAGTGACTGATTCTGTATAAAATTGTTAATGTTGTTAATGAGAGTTTAATGTTGTGTTAGCCTAGTAAAAGAAAGTTCAACATATTTCAGATGGCAATTTCCGATGAAATTCGTGGACGTATTATAGGTATGAGCGAGGGAGGGAGTGCTCAAATTCAAATTGCAGCCACTATCAAAGTTTCCGTTAGAACAGTTAAGAGGTTGGCGAAAAAATTTAGAGAAAATGGAACTTACAAGCACGAACCTTGTGATGGAAGTCACACTACAAAACTTAGTGATAGAGATGTGCGTAGTATTTTGCGTTTCTCAAAAAATAACTGTTGCACGTCAGTATCAGAGATTGCTAGTGTATGCCCTACTCCAGTGTGTGGACGTATCATTCAAAGGCTCTTACATAGAAGTGGCATTTTCAGTCGAATTGTAGTCAAAAAATATTTTTTGACACCTCGTCACATATATCAAAAGCTGGTTTTTGCTCAGAAGTACCGTGGATGGAGCGCAAAAGATTGGGAGCGTATTATTTGGACAGATGAATCTACCTTTGAAATTGGGAAGAATTCAAGACAAGTTCGTGTTTGGAGAACTGCATATGAGTGGTATTCATCAAATTGTATAGTTCTACTTTTAAAAGTGGACGGACTTCTTTGATGTTTTGGGGCGCATTTGCTGGAGGCCAAAAGTCAAAACTTGTTTTTATGCTTAAAGATCGACGCTCTGCAAAGGATTTTGTGGAAGTGGTTTACGAAGGGGAATTAGTTCATTTTATGGTTAAAGTTCTACATGCAGTGCTCATAGAAGATGGCGCACCCGTCCATTGTAGCAAAATATGTGAAGAATGGAGACAACTGCGCCTTTTTGAAAAGCTCAATTGGCCTGCAAACTCTCCCGATCTCAATCCAATTGAGAACTTGTGGAAGATTCTAAAAGATGCAGTACAACGTAACAAGGCATGTCCTAGAAACATATATGGGTTGAAGGTAGTTCTTGAAAGAGAGTGGAAGTCAATTAGTGAAACAAAGCTCCTTCAATTATGTCATTCTATGCCCTCTAGGTTACAAGCAGTGATTGATGCTAATGGAGGACATACACGTTGGTAGATTTAAAATAACTATTTTTTATGTATCTTTTGCCTTGAAAATTTTAATACATGTAATCAACATCATAAAGATCATGTGACAAAATTTCATATTGAAATATCAGATTCTCAGCCCTAGGGAGGCTGTCAAAGTTGGAAGTTGTGAAACGATTCTCCCCTTTGTTTCTCACAACTACACCTGTTGGTAGATTTGGAATATCATTTTTTTGTGGGTCTTTTGGACTTGAATTTTTTCACATGTGTAAACAACATAAAGATATTTCTACTCCAAAAATTCCTTGTGAAAAAAAAGTTTCTTCAATCCTTGGGAGGGTGTCAAAGTTGGCAGTTGTGAAACATTTCTTATAGCTACCCCTTGTTAGTAAATCTTGAATATCTTTTTTTGTATCAATCTTCTAGCTTCGAAATTTGGTACACATGTTGTCAACATAACAGTGATTGTGTGTCTAAAATTTCATGTATAAATAACAATTTCTAGCGCTCTGGAGGGTGTCAAAGTTGGCAGCAGTGTGGGCACTATCCCTAGAATTGCACAAGGTGCCAATTTGGGTGTCACCCCACTGTACATGCAATCTTCGACTGGCATATACTTGCTAAAAAATGAATACTCAATCAAAACTTGACATGCATGTCTCGTGATGAAAATTAGTATAGATGATCCACATCAAAAAAATACATCCTTATTGAAGAAGGTGAATAGTGTACTATTTGAGATTGAATGACGTAGTTCATGTTGTTTCAAGGAATCTACCTAAAGAAACAACAGCCTCCAATAATTTAGCTCAAATTTAGTTATCAACTTTTAGTACATATATACATAGTTTTTGAGGGGGGAGTAGTTCCATACTACTAAACCTATGTCCGGTGCATATGGATATAGTGGTCGAACAAACAGACACTTTATTCACTCCGGCCCACCTCAGGGACCAAAGTTCTTCTACTTCTACTTACATAGTTTCAAGAGTTTTTAGGCACCACGGCCTTGGTATAGTGGTTTGCGTCATGGCACACCGGTGAGGTGGTTGTGAGTTCAAGTCCTATTGCCGGCATGGTGCCTACCACCATAGTCCACCCAATTATGGTGGGGGGTCCCAAGCCCTCGTTGTATGTGGACCCACAAAGCCCTTGGGGGAGATGACATGTCGGATGTCTTTAAGGCAATTAGTGTAGGGAAGAACTTAGTGTAGAAAAGTGTTTACCCTCGAGAGGGGGAAGTAGTTCTATTACACTAGCCTATGTCCCATGGCCATATGCTTAGTGAAGAGAATGAATAAACACTATATTCACACCGATCTCGTTCAGAAACCGGAGTTCTTCTTCAAGACCCTGTGACTGTATTACTTTAAATACAATGTTATTCCAATTTTGAATATACAGTCACAACTCTATAAATGTTACTTCTATAAGTGTTATAATTCCATATATGTTATGTAAATTTCGCTCCCATAGAAAAACGTTCATTTTAACACTAGTAAGTGTTATATGTTAAATGTTATAACATTCTCCGCTCCCTCCTTTGTTAATTCAATTCTACAAGTGTTAGATTTGGGGAAAAACAACGAAATGATACATGAAAACCATAGATTTTATACTTAAATCTTCACATACACATTATACCATATGTTTTGAGCATAACTTGTATGTTCATTCTTATTTAGAGAATCATCTCTGTGCACTTTGAATCAAGTTCTAAATTTCGGAGGAATGGTGAGAGGGCGAGAAGAGCTAGTGAGACAACTTGAGTAACCTTTCTTGCAGTGTAGGTAGGAAACTTGCAAGGTTTTGGGTCAGAGATTTAGGTTTAGGGTTCTGGGATAGAGTCCGTCAAAGATAGTCAGGCTTGGGCATTGGATTTTGAGCCAAGCATCGGGCATCGGGCATCGGCCTTGATTATTCTGGCATCGGTTTTAGCATTCTAGCATTGTGACAATTTTGGACGATTCTGGCATGATTGTGGCAGCAAAATGATTCTGGCATTTGGATTTTTTTTATTCATTTTGAAACTCTCCATCAAGTATCATCGAGACTTGAGACTTTGCATCGTTGGCATGCATCATTAGGCATGCGGCTGCAACCTAGGATGATTCTAGAATTTTTATTTTCAGTTTAATACTCATCATCAAGACTTGGGACATTTTATCAAGTTTCATTGGCATTATCAGGTACATTGATTAGATGATAGCACAATCCAGTGTAATTGACTTAGACATTTGTTGAACCAGCATCAAACTCAAACATTTAGCACCGACAACAGGCCCCAAGTTCCACAATTTTATTTTGCAAGAAGTTCTCACAATTTATTCTATTATCTACTTTATTTTAGCCACTTGGTTTCCAATTCAACCCAAATTGATTTTGCTCAAGGTTTTTGGTGGTCGAGGCACCATTAATTTTTATGAGGATTTTGTGTACACAAGGGACATTTATGTTTTGAGTATTGCATATTGGGTAGAAGCGGAGAGTTCACAATGGCTAGGAGCCGGGAGTTCTCTTTTAAGGAGAAACAAGAGATTCTATCTCATCGTGAGAGTTTGTTGGCTTCAGGGCAAAAAATGAGCAACAAGGCTTTGGCTGAATGGGCCAATGCGAGGTATGTAACTTCAGTCACACAGATGACTATCGGTAGGTTGTTGAAACGTAAGGAGTCACTCACTATTAGATACAAAACGCATTAGAAAGGTGCAGTGTCCGGAAGTGGAACAAGCCACCTTCAACTGGATTATCACAATGCAAGAGCGGGGTGCTACCATATCCAATGACTTAGTGATAGCTGCAGCAAAGCGATTGTACACTTTAATGCCAAGAGATCACAGCGAGAAGGAACTTCACTTCTCATGTGGATGGGTAGGCAAATTTAAAAAAAGATTTAACATTCGAGCCTATACGCATCACGGAGAAGATGCTTCTGCTGATACTTCAGCAGAAGTTGTATTGAGGATGGAAGAAATCAAAGCTCTTGTATCTGAATACAATAGCAATGATGTTTTTAATATGGATGAGACAAGTCTATTTTATAGATTAGAGCCAAGTCGTACTTTGGCTACCAGAAGACTCTTTGGGAAGAAGAAACAGAAAGAGAGAATTACCATAGCGCTCACAGCAAACGATACAGGGACTATTTGCCTCCCTCCATTGATTATTAATCAATTTCAAAGGCCCAGAGCCTTCACTTCCAGGCACATTTCAAATCCAAAAAACTTAGGGATTAAATGGGTTGCTAACAAGATGGCATGGATGACTACGAATATTTTTGAGCAATTTATATTGGATTTTGAGAGGAGAATGATATTGGCACAGAAAGAAAAGTTAATTTTGCTTGTGGATAATTCTTTTGGTCACCAGGTGCCAAACGTGGGTTCACGATTAAGGGTGACACAATTAGTTTTCTTACCTCCAAACACAACTAGCCGTTTTCAACCTATGGATGCATGCATAATAGCATCTTTCAAGGGACAATACCAAAAGTTATTGATTCAATACCAGATAGAATGTCTTACTGCAAACAAGGTGTTTGCAATTGATTTGTATCAAGCTGTCATTAAGGTAGAGCGGGCGTGGCGTGTTGGAGTCACAACAACAACAATTAAAAATTGTTGAAAATATACTGACATTCTTTCAAATTTCCTTTTTGAGAGGGAGATAGAGGAAACTAGACAGACAAAAGAGGTTGATGAGATTACTGCTTTACTTCATCAATTGACATTGTTATCTTCTAATATTGAAGAGAGTTCTGTCATGGGTGCTCATGAATATCTAAATTATGAGCTAGAATATGACTTAAACAATCCCTATGAACCCACCGATGAGGATTTCTTGGATATGCTTCCTACCGAACATCAAGAAGTTGATGTTGATGAGGCTATGGTTGATGTAGTGGAAGAAGTTGTGGGATTTGGAGCTGCTGAGCGTTGTCTAGAGACTTTGATAAAATACTTTCAACAAGGACCAAATGATGTTCTATCACACATTAGAACCATCCGAGCACTTCAGAAGGAAGTTTCATCTCATCGTTTGGAAGATTGTCATCAAACCACTATAGATTCTTTCTTTCAGTTAGTTTAGTTGGAAGAATCTCGTCAAGCTACTACAATATGGATTATGTTTTACAATTAGTTTAGTTGAATTATGTTATATCATTTTTATTTTCATCCTTTATTTTTATAAACGTTATATTGTTTAATTTGAGGTTTTTTAAGTGTTATTTCTATAAATGTTATATATTGTAGTTTTAAATTCTATAAATGTGAGTTGTTATAATTCTATATATGTTATAAATTTTCTGCTCCCGGCCTGTAACCTTTATAGAGTTGTGACTGTAGGCAGCTGGAATCTCTCTAATTTTGCTCGGAACAGGAAGTCAAACGAGAAGTGACATCTTTTCTAATTTTGCTTGGAACAGGAAGTCAAACGAGAAGTGACATCTTTTCTAATTTTGCTTGGAACAGGAAGTCAAACGAGAAGTGACATCTTTTCTAGTGACCCGCCTGTTGAGTGTAAAAAGAGCATGCCCAGCAGTTGCTGTATTGGCGATTTGACAGGAAACCCCCCACGCTCAGACTTACGAGGTGGGGGAGGAGGTGGTGGGGCCAAAACCTGGCCCCTATTTTGTTTTTGGATGGGACCCTAAATTTAGCCAAAGGGGGTCATGGAGACTAAACAGAGGCCGTAGGCCCCAATTTCGTAAAAAAAAAGCCAAAAAAAGCCTCTGACCCCCCCAAAATGGAAGGGCCAGAAAAATGAGCCATGCAAATAAGACGGGGCCCCACCTCGGGTAAGCCCGAGCTTGGGGGGTTTCCTGTCCGCGCCCTGTATTGAGGCCCCTGAAAGTGGTGTTTACGATGTCTATTTAACCCAAAATGGGACTCTGGAGGTGTTCAAAGATAATTTTCATGAAATCCATGAGGAATTAGGTTGTGATCTGTGAGGTTCAAATTTTTGCACACATTACATGAACACTCTACAAAAATCAGTTCATGATTTGGAGATATAAATCGTAGAAAAGGCAAGAATACAAAGCAAAATACATCAAATACACTAAAATACAATGAATACCATGCCGCATACTATGTTGTATTTCATACACATGCATAATGATTTTGGTCTTAAATTATGATTGAAATTTGTCTTCATTGTTTTGTGATTGTTGACCTCACTCATCGCATACAAAACGTCCGTTTGAAGTCCTATAAGTTTGGAACATTATTGTATACAATTGAGTAGACAAAAGTTTTAAAATCATCAATAACCATGTATAAATGTTTTCTTCATATGTCTCCACCTCATAACCACAATAGTTAGATGTTTGGTTGGCAGTGGTTGATAGATGCCATGATTACTTTGAAGGACATAGAGTGAAGCAAAAATGACAAGTTTTACCTTTAACTGTTAGTCGGGAACCGTATATACATGCACGTATTTTACTATGTAGTATGCAAAAATGTATTAAAGTTTAGCGAAAATTACACCTTTGGGTTGTAAATTCTTCAACTAACATCCTTGAGTTGGAGGCCATTTCAATTTCTCAAGCGTATCATGTTCCAACACGACATCATACATGTAGAATATTGAGGCTACTAGTGGCACCTTCTGACATTTAAGAATTAAAGCCTTCTCTCTAGCTTTGAGTTCTACATTTTGGAAGACAAACGCCACATTACAGTTTTTGGGACTGCTAGTGTGGAGTCATTTTCCACTTTTGAGACCAATTGCCTACTAGTTGTCTCGTTACAATGGTTGTTGCTATCACTGTTGGCAATGCTCTAAGAGCACCCCCACCGATGCTCCAACGTGGTGGACGGCATGAGTTGGGTCACCAACTCATGCCCCACCAACACTCCAAAGGGAGCGGGGGAGCTGACCGGGCGAGGCCCTGGCATACCTCCACGCACTCCGTTGTAGGGAGGGCAGCAGGCCGCAGTTGGTCGCCTACTTCTATGCGGTTGGTTGATTTTTCTTTAACAAATTGCTTTCTTCGCGCAGTCTCCCATCGACAACTAGGATGACAAGGTTTTTGTCAAGGTTTTTCGTTGCATTGACGGAGTACACTGGGGTAAGTTGCGGAAACGACAACAAGTTTCTAACCGGGGGTGGGTAGAATGGGGACTCGGGAGTCCGGGGACGGGTAGGGTGGGGAAGCTCTTAGGGCCGCTTCACACTTGGTGGCCAAGTCGAGAGGCCGTCGATTTCCACCAATGAGATTGCTAGAATGGCCAAAGTCCGAACTTTGGGCCTTCACACTTGTGCCCAAACTCCAAAGGCCGTTGTCCTACATGGCAACACTTTTGGGTTGTTTTGGCGCCAAAGCGATGGCCTCTCGAGCAAAACTTGGGTCACCCATTTTAGTCAACCCAAACTACAATCGAGAGTCCGTCAATTTTTTTTATTAAAATAATCAAAAACCGACAAGATCTAGACCGTTAGATGAAAGAGATCAAATTTTTGGGCTGATTTTTTTTGGCTATTTTTTGGCTGATTTTTATTCGCTGGTTTTTATTCGCTGATTTTTTTGGGCTGATTTTATTGGCTGATTTTTATTGGCTGATTTTTTTGGGCTGATTTTTATTGGCTGATTTTTTTGGGCTGATTTTTTTGGTGTTATGATATGGGATTTGGACTTTGGACTTGGCCTTTGGGGCTTCACACCACGACCGGCCAAACCTTCAATCTATATTATTTAATGTATTTTTTTGGCAAAAAAGTTTGGCCTCTCACCATAGTTTGGCCACTCATTTTGACGGTCAGCCTCTCGACTTGGGCATAGTGTGAAGCGGCCCTTAGCTAGGAGATGAAAGTACATAATGTACCTACTTTAACCCCTAAGGTACCAAGACAGTTTTACACCAAAAACACTTCAAAATTAATGGATTCTAGTGCAATGAATAAAGAAGGTAACAAAAACTTTGATTTTTAGTTCTGACCGTAGGATCTCAATAAAGGCTTATTAAGTAATACATGTACAAAATTTCATAAACTTTGACCGCACGGATTGAAAGATTATAGTGTTTGAAGTCAAGCAAATGGTTCATTTTCTTCCCTGCGTTTAGTGGATCAGCAGACTTTGACTTCACTTGGTGTCAAAAAATTTCACTACACAAGGTCTAAATCTATTACCATCTTGTTAAGCATGATGTTAGCTACTTACACACCAATTTTTAGAGGTAGAGACAGGGTGTAGCATATTCAAAACAAGTGTGCAAGGAGTGGAGGCTCGAAATTTGTTAATTCACACTTTAATTTTTTTTGAACTTAATATGTTTTTGATTGATAATCCGAATGGTTAATAAGAAGGTTTACATTACATATTGTTATGGAAAAAATAAAAAGTGAAAAATATGAAGATCTCTAGGTTTTATGTGGAAAAGAAGAAGTTTTTTTGGTACCTTGCCCGACAATGAGTGACAATGTGTGAAAATGTTTGACTTGGGTTGGTATGCTATTTTTCACTAAAGACAAGAACTTTTCTTTGACAACATGAAGGGAAATAATATTACTTGCAAGTACTGAAAATCTCACTTTCAATAGAGTGTCCTATCAAAAGTTTTTGGAGGTGCCCGCCCTCCCCATTTCAAATTCAAAACCCTAAATTTTTTTCATCAAATGTCCAATTTAGGAAAAAAAATGTTTTCCCATTGAGCTCTTGGTAATGTCTTTCTATTGTAAAAATTTCAAAGTGGAATGTTGGAAATTGACACCATAGGAACCTAACCGATTTTTCAAAAAGCCAAATTTGGACACTTGGTCGTTTAGGGGTTAACCCCTAAAAGCCCAAGTGTACCAAACTGGTACGTTTTGGATTTTGGGCATGTAATTTTGAGTTGGAAAAATACTCCGATTCTCATGAAAATTTTACACTGTATTGTCCTTTAAGAAATCTACATGGGGAATTTTTCAAATATGATTTTGGACTTTTGGTTCAAAAGTTATTAGCCTTCAAAGGTCAAAATGGGGAGTTTGGACTATTGGGGCAGCCATGTCAACCAATGCAATTTGAGGAGAAAAATGGGGCAGAATTTTGGGACAAAAGGGCGAGGAAAGGAATCCAAACTTCTATGCACGAAGTCCAAGTAGAAAATGCATTGAAAATTATTAAAAGAGTTGTTAAATTTTTTTTTTTAAAAAACAGCAATCAATCAGCCGTCAGCTGGCCTGCCAGCACCCAACGCCAGATGCAGGCCCGCCAAAAAAAAAAAAAAAAAAAAAAAAAAAAAAAAAAAAAAAAAAAAAAAAAAAAAAACTTTTTTTTTGTTTTTTAATTTTTTAATTTTATTTTTTTTTCCCGTCAACAATGTGTTGGCCACCCATAATGCTTTATTTATTCCATATATTCATGAAAATTATGGATTTTACTATTTTTAGTCGTTTCTTTTTCTAAAATTAGTGAAAAAATAAATTGAAAGTTTCCACCATTGGGATTCTCAAATGCAACAACTTGTATGAAACAAACAATTTCATATCACTTACGTAATAATTGTCAACATTTTGTTCCCCCTTTCACTAAAGTGTATATTTCTACATCTATTACCCCTCGAATTGACCTCAAATTTTGCACACAAATAGCTAACAACATATAAGTCATATTGGTAAAAGATTTGATCACATTTCAATGTAAAAACTAGAAGATATACCTAATCAAAGTAGGCTGACCTTGCCGGGCAAGGGGGGAAAATAACTTTTCTTTGCACTTCAAACGCCATAATCTTCACATCCGTGCGGTGGATTGCAACCAGATTTTTATTGTAAGTTCATATACGTGTCTATTTTAATTTTGTACGGTTGAAAGTCTAAAATTAGACTTTAATGTTAGATTTCGTTGCCTCTTGTTGATGATGGCAGTTTTGGAGTGTTTCATGAGGGAAAATGCCTGGGCTTTTAGGGGTTAATAATGCTAATCTTATTGAAGAATTGCATGGTGAAAATGTTGTCAATCTTCCTTGAAACTGACTGATGATTGCAGGAAGTGACACCTTCAATTCAGTTCCTGTTGCAGGCCAGTTCCAGGATCATTTAATCAGGGAATCAAACCAAAATATTGTTGGGAAAAAGATTGTGCATTTTGGTGATGATTATCAAGTCAAAAGAAAGAATGGAACCAGGATTCCAAAACCAGTGTTGAATTTAGATTATAATACTCTGAGGAGTTGACATATGCGGTAAGAACTTGTGCAGCAGGTTCCCTTGTTGAATATTCAGTTCCAGAGTCCATACATGCAATTTGACTTGTTCCCTTTTCCTTGTCGTCATAAAAAGTAATGAAAGAATTGACTTTGTTCCCAAGTGATAAGGTGAGAGTATCCTGTACTTGAAATTTTCTTTCTGTCCACAATGATTATGTTATTTTAGATTAAAATCGAAATCATTTTTTTGAAAATGGGAATTTTATATCAAGTGTACTTCATCGTGGTTCATACAAACAACTTACTTTTTAACCCTTGAATTTTGTTGACAATATCTCATTATAAATACTTGAAGATTGCCTACTCTAGTGCAAAGAACAAGGAAAGAAAAGAAAAAATCCAATTTTAACTGTAGGATATTTTTTAAAAATAAGATCTTCCCATTTGGCACTATGACATTCATTAGCTTGATAATCCTTCCTCTTGATAATGATGATACAATTAGCTCCTTTAAGAACAACCTTGTTTGTTCTGCCTCCTATACATAGAGGTTGCTAATTTGAGCAGCTCTTAAGGGTGGACTATGGTTAGTACATGCAAAGGAAGTCATGCAAGGTGACAATTGGGCTTGATAAATGTGGCTATAATAGGAGATTGTTGTTGTATAGAGCAATATTTGTTATGGACCCAAGGCCTCTGTTATAATGGAATTGTTGGTGTATCAGATGCTGCTTTTGCTAAGGGAACTAACTGTAAATATGGGATATAATTGTGTGATTCTCATGATTCTATTTCTACACTAGGTCATCTACAGCTAGATGTTGATCACAAGAGGAAGGGAACAAAGTTCACTATTTATTGTTTTTGGTATGACTTTTGCCTTTCTTCCTACCTACATAATCTTCCAGTTTGCTTCACACTTTTGCATTTTGGACCTAGTTTATTAGTGTTATGACTAAAGGCACCCCGGCCTTGGTGTAGTGGTTTGGGTCATGGCACACCCGTGAGGTGGTTGTGAGTTCAAGTCCTATTGCCGGCATGGTGCCTACCACCATAGTCCACCCAATTATGGTGGGGGGTCCCAAGGCCTCATTGTATGGGGACCCACAAAGCCCTTGGGGAAGATGACATGTCGGTTGTCTCTAAAGCAATTAGTGTAGGGAAGCACTTAGTGTAGAAAATTGTTTATCCTCGAGAGGAGGGAGTAATTCAATTACACTAGCCTATGTCCCATGACCATATGCTCAGTGAAGAGAATGAACAAACACTATATTCACGCCGGTTTCCTTTGGAGATAGGAGTTCTTCTTCTTCTTCTTGTAGCAAAATCTTGGCCACAAGGAAGTTTCTAATTGCTCCCCTTTTTCCCAGAGAAATTCATATCTTTTGCTGACAGTGCAACATGGAGCGCACAGGAAATGGGGAGAATAGGTCCTTTTTAGCAAATCGGCGGAAAGAGGAGGGCCTTTTGCAACGTAACTTACTTCCAGCCTCCAAATCAAGCCCTGGTGCCTTGAACACGCCACAGATTTAATGCGCGCCGAGTTGCCTCCAGCTCACGAAATGCACCGCCTGCCTCATACGCAACACTCTTGGCCTTGTCCTCATCCACTCCACCTTTGATGATCCTGAAATAGTAAAATTCACCTTGTATTTGTAACTCACATCCAAAACCTCCCGGATAACCTCTATCCTTTCCTCCACTTCACTCTTTCAGGACGAGAGGCCCATAGGTGGTCACTTTTGGAGTAATTTGCGCATATGATGGACCGATAGTTTATCTCTAGTTGATCCGGAACCTAAGTTAAATTGTGCCATGATAATGTGCGCTAGAGTCTGACGGGCGAACAATAGTGATGTTTATAGTGACCGGTCGTGATAAAATGTACCCACTGTATAGATGATGTTTTACATGATCTAATTCACTTGTGGATTCTTCCAGGTCTAGTCACCGGTCATCCTTATCCCCTAGAGGCCCATTCGTCCCTTCGGGAGACGATTTTGATTTCGGGTAGGTTCCTAAAATTTGATTTTTTGGGAACTTTCATACTAGATTGTCCTTGATAAGAGCTCCATGAAGATATTTTTATTGTTTTTTTTGGATTCATGGTTTGAAAGTTAGTACCACTCAAAGTTAGAAATGGGGATTTCGGCAGCTCCAAATTTTACTAAAAGTCTCTATTGACATTGAGAATTTTCATACATGTAGAGAATATTACCTTCTATGGAAATGTAAAAAAAAAACCTCTTGTCTTTAGTGATTAAAAAAAATATTAACTCAAGTCAAACATTTTTACACATTTCGGGCAAGTGGAGAAAACAACTTTATCTTTTTACTTAAAATCTCAAGATCTTGATATTTTTTATTTTTTATTTTCTCAACAACAATATGTGGTGTAAACCTTCTTGTTGACCGTTTGGATTATCATTCTAAAACATGTTAAATTCGCAAAAAAACAAATCCTAAATTGACAATTTTTGAACCTCCACTCCTTGCACACTTGTTTTGAATATGCTACATCCCTTCTCTACCTCTAAAACTTGGTGAATAAGGAACTAACATCAAGCTTAACACAATGGTAACAGATTTAGATCTTGTGTAGTGCAAAAATTTGATACCAAGTGAAGTCAAAGTGTGCTAATCCACTCAACGTAGGAAAGAAAATGAACCATTTTCTTGACTTCAAACACTATAATCTTTCAATCCGTACAGTCAAAGTATTTGAAATGTGGTGAGTATATCACTTAGTAAGTCTTAATGGAGATCCTACGGTCAAAAGGATAAATAAGAGGTATTATCTCCTTCCTTACTCATTGCACTAGAATCAACAATTTTGAGGTGCTTCTGGTGTGAAATTGTCACGGGCCTTTTGGGGTTAAAGGGTTAATTGATCTCACCACTCAACTTCTGACACTCAACTGGCCTCCCGGGGTTTGCTTTGAGCCTTATTTTTCCGGCAGTAAAGGTTCCCTTTATTTGTGTCAAACAAAAAAACCGATCTCACCACTGTCAACACAATGGAGATCCGGTTGGTTGACATGGCTGAGATCATTGATTGACAAATAAGAGCTGAAGTAGAACTGTACATCAGCAGATACTTTTGAACGTGTGTCCCTCCAGCAGTTTGACTTTCCTATGTTTAGCGAACCCACCAGATCCCACCGCTATTCCACAGCCCCCTTCCAAATTTAGCCCGGATTTCGAGTTGTGAACTCAACTTTCCTGTACTGTACTTCTTAGTTTATAATTCCCCAGCCTGCTTCTTAATTTAGCGTTTGGTCTGCTTTGGAGTCGGGGTTTGACATTTTCACTGGCACAGAATTGCACTCTTAGCAAGGAGATTTCTCTTCTCTCAGCAGTAGCCACCCTCTCTGATCATGGACGCCAAGCTGAGGATTCAAGTTCTCATGTGTGTGTTTGTGTTGATGTTGTTGCTTTTGACACCGACCAACGTTGCTCGAGCTCTCAAAGACACTTCAGGTGAGCTCACTCTGATCTTTCTACTACACATGGAGTTCTCAGAGATATGCAGAAAGTGGATGGGACTTTGGTTGTGAGTTTGATTTAGGCGCTGTCTACATCTGTAGTTTCCTAGCTCCTAGTCTTTAAGGATATCTCTATGAGTTTCTTCTTCTTCTAGTTTTGGCATGTGAGGAAGCTCCTTCCACACACAAGTATATGTAGTGTAATTTGAATCTGAAACCTTCATTTTAGCAAGCATGAAACTCCACTTGGGTTTAAGTTAAAGAAGGGTTTGTGTTTGGTGTGCAGAGCGGAGTTTGATATCTGAAGAAAGGTATGAATCTGAAAAGCGGTCATCAAGTTGGAGTGTTCAGGAGTCAGGGGATGATGATGCGGTGAGTTTATTATCCGAGCTTTCTCCACTGAAAATTGTGAGTATGCATCTCGTAATGTGCAAGTGTTCCCTGTTTATTCCATAATCAGGAGGTGCTTGCACACATTACAAGACACATAATGTCAATGATAGGGCCACAAAATCATTGGACTTTCACAAATAAAGTCTCTTGTCAGAAACCAACTTGTCAAGTCAATTACCAATCAAGGGGAAGGGTGCCATCACACCTTCATCATTCATTATGGGATATAATGAGCCTTGTTGTGTCAAATAGAGGAGCTCTAGTTGTTACTCTATAAACTTCAAGCCGTAGTTTTAACTCTTTAAACGTCAAGCGCGAGTTGTATATACAAGCACGTGTATTACTTTGTAGGATACAAAAAATGTATTGAAGGTTAGCAAGACTTGATTTTATGACATTTATGGAGGAATTAACTCCTGATTGTTGGTGGCCAGCAGGTCCCCATATCTGCAGGCAGACATGCATCCAAGTACCGTGAGTGGGTTCGGTTACAAGAGATTGTGACACAAGACTACTCAACTGACCCAGTTGCTGCTAATCCCAGCGTCCCATGCTGCTGATCTGTTTTAATCATAGTAGTATATAATTATGGTTGTCATGTGAGGGGATTACGGCATGTAACACGTTAACTTAGTGAGTGTACAGTAGTTTCTGACTGGAGGCTTAGTTTGCAACCAAATTTTATGATCAATTAAAGAAATACAGTAATGTTGGAGCTTGTGATGAAGGATCATCTCTTGTATGTATGCATATATTTCATATGGACAAAATATTATTATGATCATCTCTTCCTGACCACATGGTTATATTGACATGACCCATTTATGTTTTTGCCTGGAGACTAATGTCTCATGGGAGTAGTAAAATATGGAGCCTGTTAGTACTTTGTAAGTTGGGACGTGCACTGATGATGCTTGATGGTCTTCACATGATACAATTGAACAATATTTTAGGCGCTTTTAGAGATGGGCATTGAATAGTGGTTTAATGTCTTGTATTTATTACTCCTCGTCTTTCTTGCATGTTTTCACTTAACCTTTATGAATGCGTAATACGGTAGATTTGCATTCATCTAAACTTCAACTTCTCTTTTTAGCACAAACTGAATACATGTGACCATTCGTTCCAAGAATATACCATACCTGATGGTGATGTTGGTTTTTGTATAGAAACCATTCATAAACTCGATTGTTTGAAGAAATCTCTTTTCCAACAAGTAAAACTTTGATCAGTTTACAGATTGCCTACACTAGCATACACATGATAAGATTAAGGCTCACTTTTATTGAATATTAGGGTTTGTTCCAAAATCTAGAAAACACTAAGTATGGAAGGGGTCCAAAATGCCTTTTGCAGTATTCAACTTAAAACAAAGACATGTTCTTGAGCGTAGGGGACCTTATCCTCTTTACCAAATTATGAAGCAAATTCAAATCTATGTCAACCCATTCTGATGTTGGTACAGAATATTCTGTGACGCAACATTAATAATTGTGTTCAGGAAGAGAACAATGTTGGCATCAATAATGAGAATGAGTTGAAGGAAAGTAGCCAAAGTGATCATGGTCCGAGACCAAGGCATCACATTTCCAAGCACTTTTGCTTAGTTCCCTGCAATGCCAGGCTAGGCCAGCAATCATACTGTCAATTTCACTGTACACACAACTTCGAAGGTTGTGCTCAGGGTACTTTGCGCAGCAGTCAGTTTTGTACAAAATTACGACGGCGTAGGGTACCCTATTCTGAGATTTGTCTAGGTGATACCCATGCAATGCCAAGGTGATATTCATTGTGTCCAAAGGACTACAATTTAGAAAAATAATTAGTTCGGTAGGTAGTGTCCGAAAGTGACCACTTTGTACGATAACACATGCTGCCCTAATTCCTAAAGCCTGTACCTCGTACAAGATTTAGGATAACATAGTTCCATGGTTGAGTGGAGTTCAGGATTGTGTCCTATGAGCATGGAGAGTGGTGTGAGAGTAATGCCCCTCATAGCATTCCTACCTTTGGTGAAGAAATTTCCACACTAGGGTGGAAAACCTCTGGGTGGAGCGGGCACGCTTCAGTGCTTGCTGGTAGAATGACGCACCGCTTCTAAGCTTGCAACGGCATCTCTTGAAACAGGAGCCGCAATGGATGTTCGGTAGAGGCAAAATGTAGGAGAATGTACCCCGAATGAGCTAGAATTTATCCGAGAGTGCATGAATGTACTAGAATGTGCAATGGAGGTAGCCGCAACGACTCCTGTGCTGCCGGAGTGGTCCTAGACAATAGGGAAAATTAGCGTCCAGGTGGCATAAATCAAATTAGCCTGGCCACCACCAAAACAACAGACCAGGATGTTGTTTCTCTATGCGCGGTGGGGAGTGTCTCTTGAGATTAGATCCAAGATCGGCATTTCTACCAGGGCCCCATGCCCTAATGGAGATGCTCTAAGAGCATGGAGAGAGGGGTGGGAGAGTAATGCCCCTAAGAGCGTGAAGGTAGAGAGTAAGAGATAGAGTAATGCCAGCCCTAAGGCCGTGAAGGCAAAGAGAGGGAGATAGACTACTAATGCTTTAAGATGATGAAGAGAGGGGGAGGGAGAATATTTTGTATTAATACCATCAAGGTGAAGAAAGGAAAATAGAATAATGTTTTAACATTGTGAAGGTAGTAATGTCCTCTCTCCCATGTTTCTTACCTTTAGTTTCTTCAAAACATTGTCTGCTTTTAACCCTAAACCGTAGTCTTGCTGTTTCTATCCTTGTCCTGCAAACGCTGTCAAACAAACACTCCATCCAGAGTTCTCCTTCTTCTATAAAGCCGCTATTGCTTCTTCGGCTGTGCAGCTACTGTTGCTTCTTCCACTATGCAGCTGCTGTTGCTTCTTCCACTATGCAGCTGCTGTTGCAGAAGCGGGAGGAAGACGGTGGTTGAACCAAGCGATGATCTCGTCATGCGCCGTTTCGGCTCGGCTCCGGGCTTCCTCATCATGCACATCGTACCGAGTCGTCCAACCATGATCTGCTCCTTTGTAAATCTTCACGTAACTCTCGGCTCCCACCTGAAGGAGCAGCATGAGGAAAATCACACAAAACGCATCATAATCGAGTTGTTTGTGAACACTCACCTGAAGTTGAATGAAACAGTTCTCAATTATCTAAAGGAGAGAAAAGATAGGTGATATATACATCTAGGTGATCTCTTTTTTCGGCGGAAATTGTTTTGACTTGGGTTTAGAGACCACCAAGCTTGATAATTGAAGGATTCTGTTTGAAACACAACACAACCAAGCTGTTCCATTGAAGGACCACCGAGCTCTTTCTATTGATCTAAGTATAATTTCCTGCGGTGGATGATTCCATGAAATTGCACCATTTTGGAGGAATTAATGGCGAGGGATCATCTTACGACGTGTGCGTTCTTGTGCAGAATCTCGCCGTACTCCAGCACCTGTGGAGCGGCCGTCACGATATCGACTTCGGCGCCCAACACCACCAGCGGCACCTTCACCTCTGCAGATCAACAGCAATATAACCCTCTTCATCTACAAATCTGTGTACATTTTCCAATTAGTATATCATTTGACCTTATGTGACGCAAATGAGGATGTGCGAACCATGTCCCGCAGACAAATTGCTGCATATCCTATGACACAGGACGGAAAGCATCTGTAAAGTCACCCAAAGTTTCTATACAAACAACTGTAATGTGTGGAGTCAACCTTCCATTTCGGCGTTGGTGATGAAGGAGGGGTGACACATGATGGCGGCGGCGAGAGGCGTGTCGCCCTTGAGCAGGCTCACCAGGATTTTGGTGCCCCAGCAGAACCCGGCGCCTCCGATGCATGTGTAGTCCATGGATTGCACCTTCCTCAGGATCTCCTTAGCGGCCGCTATCGCCTTGCTCTGACACAATCACCTTTCAACTAAATTCACAAGATCATGGATGTTGATTATCATGTGTGGAACTAAACACTCACCTGGGAATGGCGTGCAAGATACTCAGGAAGGCCTGCGTACTCATCGTTCGGGTCGGACGAGCCGAAGAAGTCATTCTCCATGAAGTCCGGCACCACCACATAGTGCCCTGCTGCTGCAATCTTGTCGGCCAGCAGCCTGGAAAAACAGCAGTCCATACACTTCTGTTTCAACAAAACAAAAGTACACCCCACATAACCCTCTCATAACCTGTTGCCTGCTTCACTAGTAGAAGCTCTGCTGCCTGCTTCACTTTTGACATGTCCAATTGTGGCGTAGAAACAAGTCTGTTATTCCACGCATAACTGATATCTGAGTCAACCGAAAGACGTCGTCGGGGAAGGACAATCTCTTCTTTAGCTCACCAACTCCTCTGGACCATGTGTCCGTTTTAATATGTCCTCCCAGATTCAACAGTTCATATAACCTCCTCGCAACCCTCTCATAACCTCTCACAACCTCTCATAACCCTTTCATAACCAGGCTCTCGAAATCCTCTCACAACCCTCATTTCCTTACCTTGTCTGTGGAACTCGCCAACCTGTTTTCAAACCACCACAACGACGAAGTCAGTAGTAGTACTCACAGAGCAAACATTCCAAGTGCAAGAGGGGAAACGCAGATATCAGAACTGGCTGATGATCTCATACCATAGATGTCCGAGATGACGAGCACAGCTGAGGAAGTGGGGGAGCTCGGCGTGGTGATGTACACCGGCATGGAATTCTCCCACGTCTCCTCCTTGCCAACCCCTTGATAGTCACAGAACGGTGGCGGAATGCAGCATTGTCCAGGAACCACTTCCTTCTTCAAACCACTAGAAGCGTAATTACTCACCACACCATCTCCGTTCCGTTGATCTGCCATTGACGACTCTGTCGGTAGAGACAAACGTAGCAGAGTATCGATCAGTTAGCACAAACTCAAACAATGCAAGAGCCAAACCACTCCTTCCTCCTGTGCTCAATTTCAGCAAAAGATGATCTACAGTGGAAATGGAATCATCAGAAAGGAGAAGGTTTGTGCAGGTACTGTGCACCTTTATGATTAGATAGTTTTTAAAACATGGCAAGGTCTACTTTTAGAGAGTGACACATACCTTCGGTTGAAGAATTTGGAAGAGAACTGATCACAGATCTGATGTCACATGGGTCACAGCCTATCTTTTCGACTGCGGCCAATGACAGGGCGCCGCCGGACTCTGGGACAAACTCACGTGCAACGTGCGCCTGTGAGTATTAAAAGAGCGAAGAAACACCTGAGGAAGGGACCCCGTTTACGACCCACGTCGACGGATCTCCTTATTCACCCTGGTCGAGCGTGGGTCGGGCGCCAGGCTTGGGTGGGACCATTTTTCTGGCCCTGCCCGATTTAGAGTTCTATAGGCTTTTTTTGGTTTTAATTTTACAAAATTGAGGCCTGCTGCGTCAAACTACCTCTGTTATCCCATCCCTAGGAACATATTGGGCCTCCCTCCAGTATAAAAATAGGGGCTGGTTTTGTCCCTACCCTCCCCCACCCTTCCAAGCTTGAGGCTTGCTGCAACGCTTGACCGGGGTATTTAGACAAATCCCGCGTCGACAGTGGGTCGGGAGGCGAGGCTTGGGGAGCGGTTGGCTCGGCGCCCAACCTTGCCCGCGACCCGTCCCTGTCCTGGCACCGTGTCCCCTCACCATGTCATCCTCGCCACGTCAACACCTTGCCACAGAGAATTAGGGTTTCCCATCACGAGCGGCTGCCGGACTTGAGGTTGTGAGGTTGTGAGCGGCGACGTTGTGAGGTTGTGGGAGGTGTGGGCGAGGTTGTGAGGTTGTGAGCGGCGACGTTGTGAGGTTGTGGGAGGTGTGGGCGAGGTTGTGAGGTTGTGAGCGACAACGTTATGAGGTTGTGGTAGGTGTGGGTGAGGTTGTGAGGTTGTGAGAGGTGATACCTATGTGATGCTAAGTTGATACTTGTGTAATGCCTTGGTGATACTTGTATAATGCCTTGGTCATACCCATTGTGTTTGAACCAGTGCGAAAGGGAGAATATTTAGTTTGGCAAGGAGGTAGGACAACCCAAAACCGACCGGCAATCCAATACCACTCTTTTCTATATGCTTTTTAGATTCCAGGGAGGGAATGTAGCTTGTCATTACATGACTTATGCATTGACCAATGAATTTATAAGTGATGTGATGACCAACTACATTCTCTCCCTGAAATCTAGCCTCTAGGAAGGGTATAGATGGGAGTGGTATTAGGTCGCTAGTCGATTTTGGATATTCCTACCTTAAGTGCCAAAACCGACTACTGCGTACGGTAGCTTGAAACAAATCAAATATTAACAGAGATGCTTGAGCCAATTTTGCTACAACCCTATTTCAAATGTCAAATTTCTAATACAAACAAGTAACATCATTTTACTTGCGGCTGTGAAAAAAAATAACCTTGTTTAGTGTAAAACTTTCACTTTATGACAAGTCAAAGTTTTCTAACCTTTTTTGTGTAGGTGTGAAATATAATTCCATTGTTATATAAAAATTAGAGATCTCGATGTTTTTATCATTAGATTATTTTATTTTATTTTTTTGCCTCAAGAAGAAGCATGAAGTTGGATTTTCAATTTATACATTGAGAATGAATTTATCAGGAAGAAAAATACGCGATGTAAATTTTTGAAACTCTCTTCACTCCTTAATTTTTTTGTACATGTTTTACTTCTCTACTACCTCTAGAGATTGGTGTACAAGGACATAACATCACATAATTAATAATGGTATAAGAATTAAAATTGTGGCAATGCAAAATTTCAACACCAAGTGAAGTCAAAGTCTTATGCTGGTCCTTTAAGTGCATGAAGAAAAACTTATTTCTACACTTTAAACACTATTATCTTGCAATTTGTGCGGTCAAAGTTAATGAAGTTTTTTGAGCATGTGGTTTTAGTAGTGTAGATTAAGATCTTACAATAGGAGATGGACATAAAGACTTGCTTTTTCTTTTTCACCCTCTGCAATACAATGAGCAATTTTAAGGCATTTTAGTGAGAATAGTCAAGGAATTTCATAGGTTAATAGGAATAAATTTTGCAGTTGTAATTTTTACCATTGCATAGTTGATATATTATGTACTAGTAAGTGGTATGAACAGACACTCTATTCACGCCGGCCTCCTTTGGAGACTGGTGTTCTTCTTCTTCTTATATTATGTACTAGAAACTGACTTCTTGTCCCAATGAGATAAAATAAATAATTATGGGAAATCTTGTTGCTTCATGATGTTAATCACGCCTTCATTGTTTGTTGAGGCAATAGCATATATGGGTGGGCGACGGATTTAATCTCCCTAAACAATATTAAAGTTGCCTTTTCTAAACGCCAAAAGCCAATCTCCCCAAGTTCACAACCGTCATAGAGGTTCCAATAGCACGCATATTTTGAGGCAAGGCACACACTTCAACATGGCTCCATAAGCAAGACTCTTTGATTGTTGTTGTGACAATGTCTGGCAACAAGCCCTTTGTATTAAATTGTCGCACATCATTGAAGTGATTTCTTCAAAAAGCACATCCGGCCCGGTTATGTTGTGGAACGTGCAATTGACAACTTCGAAAGCAAGTTTGTTGACCATGGGCACTTGGTTGCATAGAATCAACTTTGTAAGGCACAACATATCCGCCAAGTGACTTTGTTTGCTAATATTGCACACAAGAGTGGTGTCTAATCAAATTTTAATTTTAAACCTTGTATAAGTAGTCCTCCTTTTCTCTAGTAGTAATGCATCAATTACTGACGAAGCAACCGCCAATGCAATGTCAATTTGGGCACATACAAACTTCAAGATGAGGTTCTCTAAATACGCCTTTCATGTACCTCTTGGTCCATTGACAAAATAAATCTTGTTAGAGATCTCAAGCATGTTAGATTCCATGATTCTTTCGTAAATGTTTCACTGCTCATTGTTCAAGGTTTCAAGTTGTTGTTAACCTCTTCTTCAATTGTGCAACATCGTTGTCGAACTGCTCCAAAATAAATTGATATGCGTACAATTCTTCTACAGAAAGTGTAGGTTGCGGTAAATTCTAATTGTCCAAATTTTGCAAGCGGTTGAGCAATCTCATTCAATGCAAGACTCTGAATGTGCTCCTTTGATGGTTGTTTCCTTCCATCCAACTTTCACTGACGTCGACAGTCGTTTGATAAACTTTCACGGAATTTCTCTCATAGTTGTCGTGGGTCTCCCCCAGTCCCGATGGTCCATGCGTTAAGATGTCTACAAATAACAAAAGGAGCTGAGCACCTCAGTGCATGATTGTAGCATCTTCAAGGAGTTCCTCTCATTCTATGTCGTTCTTGTAAAGATGACACGCAATGTAGACAACCTTAAAAGTAGGATGTTCAAAAAAATATTTTCTCTCTTAAACAACAATATGCTTTTAACAACCAATGTTTTTGATTGGGCAAAAATAAGCCAAAAGGCAAATATTTTTAAACCAAGGACCAAATTAGCGCCACTTAGATGGTTTGTGCTGATTGGTAATCGCCAAAAATTGACCAATAAGAGGACATGTTTCGCCCTCCATTTTCCACCTTTTCCAAGTAATCAGTGTCTTTTCGTAAGTTGGTTTTTTGTCACTTCCAACGTGCCCAATTCGATGATGCCGATGAGCACCATCCTGGCCATTCTCATTCCAAGTTGTTGCCATCTATTGTCATATCTTTCCTCTTGAAATGGATTTGCTTGATGTTGTCGCCAACCTTTTTCATGATGCTTCTTGTCTTTCTCGGCACGTTTCGCCAACCGCGTAACCATATTTTTGTTGGCTGTCACCATTCTTCGTCTTGCACTTCACGTACACTGATAGTTTCACTACTTTGTTGAAATTGCTGCCTTTCCCCACATTGCTGCTCTCACTAAGTTTGCTGGTTGCATTGTTCGCTCTTTCATGATTTCCTCGCTAGTCCATATTCTATTTCCAATAGGGAATTCTGGAGGCCTTCATCAACAACTTTGGGGACTATGTTCGGAAAAGACCGTGGTTGTCGCTTGCTTCTAAAGGTGCTCCTCTGCGGCTCAAATTCCAAGTATTGAGCGGGGACCTCAGACAAATTTGCCATGTCGTTGCTCCTTGTTTGCATTTCATCGAAGGTTAGGGAATCTGGCTCGAGGACTTCGTGATGTCTGAGGTTGTGAATCAGGGATTTGTGTCTATGCACTTCTTTCCTAACGAGGCCCCGAAAGCAGGAGACTTTCCGTAGGACGTTGACAACACATTAGAAGACAACTTCACGAAGATTTTACGAGCTTCCCATCGGCCTAGGTGCTCCACCACAAAATTGGTGAGCTTCTCTATCCTCAACCAAATATTGTTCTACGTTTTTGGAATTGCCTGCTTGCTTTCACAGTTCCTAATTGCTTGTTGCTTTCACGCACAAGACATTCCTTCTGACTACTGGCACTTCAAGGGCGCAAACTTCTTTTGAAGGCAGAATCTTCAAGCTGCAGGGGCCTCGCTAGACTAGTGAAGTCAAGTCTATCATCTACTACAAGACGAGGTAGACTGGTGTCAATTTCTTGAGCGGGTGGGCACAATTCTACCTTGCCAATGGCTTCAAGACAGGCGATAAGCTCTGCTTCAAACTCATAGGGGATTTAGAAATTATCAAGTCTGTCGTTGGTTAAATCTTGATAGCATTTCTTCCAATTTTTATTTTTTTCATGCGTGACTGGTTTTGTTGTACAGTACTCGGCAGTAATTTTACGAACAAAGAAATTTCGCAGCTCAATTTTGAAGATTGCATGAACTTTGAATTGGTGTCAAATGCTCAAAACTAAACCAAATTGAGAACCGTAAAGTGCTATGGAAAGTTTAGAGAGTCTCTTTCCATTCTTTTAAGTATTTCACATTGATAGTATTAAAAATATACAAAAATTTGGCATTTTATGGATTGCTATTTACCACCGAGTACAACCACCTCTAGCATGAATAAAAGCTCTTATTCCTTGAGGTATTGTAGAAATGAGAAGATCAACCATGTTTTTAGTCATCTCTTCCAATGCCTTGTGAATGGCAACATCCATTCCTTTCAATTGTTGTTTTGAACATGGTCTTTTAATTGCTTTGAAAACACTACATACCCCCTTTAAGTTAATTGACAATAGTCACCAATGTACTTGTATTAATCAAATGCAACGGTTGATACTTGTAAGTAATCCTTATCTCTAATCAATTCTAGAATTATACAAAGAGACCACAAGTTGTATTTAAGTTGTGTTTAGTAGAAGTTGGTTGAAGCTTTCGGTTGATGAAAGGTTGTGTTTATATCTTAGCAACTAGGTATTGTACGTAGTTATCATCAGCTTTGAACTTTGAACTTTAAAGTTTGGGTAGTTGCCAACTTTCATCTCAAAAATTTGGCTAGGCCACTAGGAACAGTGTGTGGGAATTTGGACTAATTGCCAGACTCAATATGTGTCTATCTAGGCTTGTCGTCCCCACTACCTAGAGCCATGTTTCATCTTGTGGGGAGATGTGTCTACCTAGGCTATGTCACTACCTCGGCTTAGGAATGTATGGCAAAAAAAAAACTTTGCATAGCCACAAATCTACGGCCAAAAAACCATTATTGCCAGTGGATTTCTTCCCCCCAAAAAGTAAAGAAGCCATATTTTCTCTCCCAAAAAAATTAGGGCACCACACCTACAACAAATTTTAAAAAGTAATATAAACATAGATAACATCCATTAAGCCAAAAGTCACCCCTGATGACATCCATTGCATGTAACAACCATAATCAATTGTGACTCCAATTATTAGCCGCCGCTCTTAATAGCAGGCAAATTTTGGTAAATCACACAGGCTGTTGTAAAGTAGAGGGAGCTGACTGTACCTGTACACAAGAGAAAGGTGAGACAAATCATGTTTTTAGGGGGTAACATTCTCCCCACAAGATGAAACATGGCTCTAGCAGCAGACGTGAGCAAGTCAAAAAAATGAGAGATTCAGATTCTGCCTACAATATTCCACTCTCCAGTATTACAGCAATGGAGGGACACCCCTAAACCATAGTTGTTAAAGTTGGTCTTCAGAAATGAAGGGTCAAATACTGCACTTGTTCCCAATAGGAGAGCTGTTAACTAAACGTTCAATACTAGGGAGGTGGCGCTCATGGCGTTGTAGATGAACGTTCCTTGTATTGGCATGAATTGCCTTGTCAGTAACTGCACAGCACAGCCAGAATGTGGTTTAGTTTTGTGAACTAAAGAGCCTTTATAGATAGAAATAGAGCAAACATGTCCATTGTTATAGATAGAAATAGAGCAAACATGTCCGTTGTCATAGCTAATTGAACTTCAAATGAATCACTAGAAGCTTCTAAGGAAGGTTTGAATCGAATCTCAATGGAAAGAAGAATGATTGCTCTACAACCAATGGTGTAGTTCGAATGTGTGTAAGAAATTTCTATTTCTATCTATAGAGGCTCAAAGTCCCATTTCTAATTTTGCTTGAGCGTTTAGTGCCCATGCGAAACATAGAAATCACACTTCAAACATCTACAGATAAAATTAGAAACTTCTTACGTGAAACCTTTTTTTCTTTCAATTGGTATACAACTCAAACCCACTTTAGAAGGGTGTAGTAATTCATTTGAGGTTTGATGAGCTATGGTAATGGACACTTTGTCATTCATCAAGATCATCATGGAAACATAAGGAAATGTGATTACTCATGAAGGAATGAGGAAGAAAGTGTCACCTTGATACATTCTTGAGAGGCAATTCCGCCCACAATTGAGGCCACGCAGTGGATTTCACTTGCTCCAAAGCGGCAGATTTCGCTGATGACATCTTCAGGAAGACTTGCTCCACCGCCGCCCATGTCGTTCAATAGACCTACTGCTAATGATTTCAACCTTGACACATCCTCCTCCATCTCCCTGCTTAAAAAACAGAACCATAAATGTGGCTGTTACATCACTAAAAATTCAGGTTCTGGCGTGCACATATGGAAAGAGTTCATACCTATTCTGTGCAAAGAAGTTTAGGAAAGGAGGCAAATAATAACAAACCTGAAATGATTTACATGTTTTGGTCATTACGACTAAGACAACAACCTTAGAAATTGGAAGCATACCCGTCAAAAACACCCGGGAATCTATTGTAGGTTGCAGCAAAGTGGTCCACTGCCCGAAGCAGCACATACAAAGCTGGATGACTGCACACAAATTACATGCCAAATTTTTTTTAACCTCTTGCGAACGTGCAGAAAAACAGAGATCCATGAAGTGGCCGGAGTATAAATGATGCTGCATGCAAAACAGTCATAGTAAAAATGGGGAAGTAGCTGGGCATGCCAAAGCAATAATTCAGGTGACAAACAGAAGCAACTTTCACTTACCTGCTTTCTTCAACTGCAAGTAGTCTCTGGAGTTCAGGCCCTGACCGTGTACTAAACTCGTCACTCAACATCTTACATCTCAATACCTGCATGGATGGTAAGAAATGTCAGTGAAGGGCAACGATGATCCCATTTTTTAAGGGACAAAACTACAGCCATACCCATTACCCAGCACATATGACAAATGCCAGTAGTGATGCACATACCCTCAAATTCCGAGCGTTCTTGCAAAAGAGTTTTATAGTGCTTCTAGGGATGGGAGATGAGTCTCGCCCAATTTGTTTCAATATGCGAACCACATGCCCTTCCACAGCCGCCACGTCCGCTTCTGCTCGAGCTTGGTAAATTTTTTGCAACTTGATATAGTAGCTGCAACACAAAAGTAATGTCAGAGAAATGAGATGTGAAATTTACTAAAGTCTTTTTAATTTGTCATCAGAAGGTATCATATCTAAATGAATGGGTAATAGTTAAGGACTACGCTTGAGATTGTCAGGCCTTACTCTGTAAATGAATGCATGTCTGGAATTGCACCATCCAATGGAGGCTCTCCTTGACCATCATTTGCCATGAATTGCTGCAAAATCCTTTCACGAATCAGAACATGCACAACAGAAATACCTCAAAATATCAAGAACATGCGCAAGAACCAAGAATAGGGAGATATAAGTTCTGGATTAAACCAAATGGTGAAAATAAACAGAAATAGCTCTGGCAGTGTTATTGCAGGGTCTAAAGAAGTGAAAATGAAGAAATATATTGATTGAAAAGAAACACCAGTAAAGAAAGGGGACAGTCTAAATAAACCTTGAGTGCAGCAACCATGATCCAGAAGTCAGAAGATGAAGCATCGACGTCTGATGCCTTGTCCTCAAACACAGCTCGCAGTTGTGAACCTGTCACAAAAGGCAAGTAAGCAAAAACCAGCATTCATGAACTAGAGCATGGAAGGTTTTGACGATAAGGCACATACAAATATCCAAGTGCGCTCCCCGCCTCAGGCAGCAGCTAAAAGCAGTCATTAAAAAAGAGATGGCAACAACGAGCAGCAAACGTCCGCTTAAATATGAGAATTATGCGGCTTACTAATTCCTGGAGGGAATAACATGATGTATGCACTTTTATCGGCTTCGATATAATTGTCCTCATCCTCTTCAACTCGCATTCTTGATTTGATTGCTTCCTGTCAAAACAGCAGGTTGAATTTAAGAAATGGGCACTCCATAAGATGCAAATGTCGGCAAAAAATTAGTACATGTGCATTCCAAAATGTAAACCAGCTATTCCTGGTAGTAATTGGACATACCTTGAACGATCTCACGTTCGGTGGCAACTTGCCATCATGTGTTTTTTTCCAATTCTCTGCAATTTTGATCAAGAGTATTGCAAATGGAATGTGTTTGTGTATATTATTGTCTTGAGTATCAATGTCAAACTCATCAACATAGCTGCACAACACAAGGTGCGACACTATCAAATTTGGTCATACTTCAGTAACTGACACATTTGCAAAGGGACCCTTGAAACCCTAAACCCTAAAACGAATTAGCAAAAGAAAGACACCGACCTGGGAAGCCACATCAAAGCCTTAACATTTTAAAAGTTGCAGTGAACCTACATGCTTAATCACAATGGCCCCAATAAGTACAGAACATATAACAGCAAAAGACAGGTGCAACGTAAGCATTACTATTTGACCACACATGAAAGGAAAAAGAATCCAAACCTTTGAAGTTCAGGCCACGGTTTATGAAGTCGAAGATCCTCGACTTTGTTATCTGGTTTTGACTCAATAATGTTGTGCTCCTGTAATCCCAGAAGAGTCATAATATCAATTAATGCTTCCCACAAAGACACTCTCACATATAACCTCCTGCACGGCTTTGATATTCACCCCATACAACAGGAGAAATTCACCATGATACAACAACAATGAAGTTATTTGCATAGATACCATCTGTGCAATAAAAATCAGCCATAAATAACGCTAAATATCTGTAATCAGTTGGAAGATGTCCTCTATTTCCTCATCCTCATAGGCGGCTGAAACTAGTTCTAACTTAAGTTTAGAGGCCACCAAGCAAATATGAAGAGTGAAACATTATGAATGAAAAGAGGAGTATCTTATTGAAGGACAAGGTTTTAAATAAGAAAAGAGGCATCCATACCGTGACACTGATTCGGACAAGCCCGGCCAAACCATACGACCTAGCAATCACGAGCATAACCTTCTGCTGGCGACAAATCTCCTCCAGTTTCAGCAGAGGCGCCTCAGTCATCTGTACCATAACCCTTAAACGTCAGTCGGGAACCGTATGTGTAGGCACGTATTTTACTCTGTAGGACACAAAAAATGCATTAAAGTTTAGCAAGACATACACCTTTGGATTGACATCTTTCATTTGGAGGTCATTTCAATATCTCAACCTTATCAAGTTCAAATACGACACCATACATGTAGAATACTGTGACCTTCTGACGTCTAAAGGATAAATTAGGGTTTAGGGTTTTCCAGGAAAGCAAACATGTGAATGAAAAATCAGCTTCCAGCAATAAAAAATCACACCATACATACCTGAGTTGCAATCACAAGAGTGAACTGCGCAAAGAACCCCGGATTGGACTCCAACAACGCCTCAGGCGACTCCTCCACAAACTTGGCCCCCACCGACTCGTTCAGCTCCTGCAGCAGCGCGCACACGCTCTTCGCCTTGGATTGCCCCATACTCTCCCAATCCACTGCAAACACACCAAAAAAAAAGCACATAAACATAGCAAAACAAAAAAACACTCCAAAAATCATAAAACGTAGCAATTTTTTTTTTCAAAAAACACACAAAAAATTCATAAACATATCGAAAGAAAAATGCATTAAATCTTACAAAATAAAATCCAAACATAGATAGAGAAATTCAGGAGCGTGTGGTACCGAGGAAGTTGTTGCCGAGGTCGGAGGGGGAGACTTTGGAGGCGTCGACGATGGTGAAGGAGCCGATGCCGCCGAGGACGAGGTTCTTGAGGGCCTCGGAGCCCGTGGGGCCGCAATTGAGTACGCACACACGCGCCTTCTCCAGCGCCGCCTGCCCGTGCTCGCCCCATATCCTACAAAGAGCAAAACCCTATGAAATGAACACTACGACCACCGATCCGATCCGATTGCGAGGAAACCCACATGAGGAGTGGAGTGGAGTGGAGTGGGGATGCTTCACTCACCTGAGCTGGCGATCGTATTTGTTGTTGCGCACCGCCATGACTGCTGCTGCCGCTGCTGCGACTCCTCCTCCGACGGAGGCAGCTCCTCTCTGTTGTTGTGTGTGCTTGTGTAGAAGCGATTTATTGTTTCTTGTTGATGTGTATCAAGTGCAACAGTGGCAGCGCTTGTTTCATGTGAATGACCTAGACTCTGCGAGTACTTGGTCCGGGCCACCTCGTGCTCGCGTGGCCAGTCACGTCGTTGGGATGAAATTGTTGTCGTTTGGTTCTCGGTAAGTTGCTTGGGGTTTTGGGCTTAACCCTTCACCGCCTAAGTGGACTGGAAGAATCTACGAGTGTAATAGATTAGGCTTAAGACCATTTATGCAGTGGGGACATTTCAACATGACCCACTACACGGTGATCATTGTAGTTTGCTAATGCCCTGCATGGATTGGAGATTGGAGAGATCCATTCAATAGCTAACGAGGAGCTTGAAATGCATTCAGAGGATGTGAGAGACAATGGCCAATTGTTGAAAGAGTTAGAAGAGCATAAGCACCAAAATCGACCCTACCAGGGCCTCGTAGGCGTTAACCCTTTCATGCCCAAGTTATGTTTCTTCAAAACCAAGATATGTCCTGATTTTTTTCTTTGAATCAACTTTGGTGGAAATTGAATGCCTCATTCTAGTATCCGCTCGTTCAAAATTGAACTCAAACTATGACCTGAACTTTGGAGGACATTTGCACAACATCCCACAATTGATGGAATAGATTATAGTGTTTAAAGTTATCGTACATTGTGGGCTTTGGAGGGAGTACTACTTTATCCATCAATAGATTTTTGAAAGGATTTTTTTACTTTGAATAAAAGAGGTTTATATGTGTACTAGGTCAATAGCTTTGCATTGACATATCATATGTAAAGAAAATATTTATACATGATTATTGATGATTATTTTACTAATTTTATCTACTTAATTGTATACAAAAATGTTCCAAACTTATACGAATTAAAAACATAAATTTTGAATGTGATGAGAAAGATCAGCAATCACAAAACAATGAAGAATCTCTTAAAAATAAATTTCAATCAATCTTTAACCCCTATAGGACCAAATGTAAAAAATGGGCTTTTTGAAAGTTCTGTCAGGTTCCTATGCTGTCAATTTCCAACATTCCACTTTGAAATTCTTACTGTAGAAGGACATTACTAAGACCTCAGTAGGAGAATATTTTTTCCCTTAATCCGACATATAATGAAAAAGTTATAGGGTTTCAAATTTCAAATGGGGAGAGCAGGCACTTCGGGCACCTCCAAAAACTTTTGCTAGGACACTCTATTGAATGTGAGATTTTCAATACTAGCAAGTAATATTTTTTCCATTCATATTGTCAAAAAAATTCTTCTCTTTAGTGAAAAATAGCATATTAATCCAAGTCAAACATTTTCACACATTGTCACACATTGTCTGGCAACATACCAAAAAACTTCTTCTTTTCCACATAAAACTTAGAGATCTTCATATTTTTAACCTTTTCTTTTTCCCACAACAATATGTAGTGTAAACCTTTTTATTGAACATTTGGATAATCAATCTAAAACATACTAATCTCACAAAAAATTAAAACGCAAATTGGCAATTTTTGATTGTTTTGAATATGCTACTTCTTCCTCTACCTCTACAATTTGGTGTAGAAGGAACTAACATCATGCTCAATACAATGGTAATGTATTTAGACCTTGTGTAGTGCAAAAATTTGACACCAAGTGAAGTCAAAGTCTGCTGATCCACCGAACGCAGGGAAGGAAATGAATCATTTGCTTGCCTTTAAACACTATAATTTTCAATCCCTGCATTCAAAGTTTATGAATTTTTGTGAGTATGTCACTTATTAAGTCGTATTTGAGATTCTACGATCAAAACTAGATATGAAAGTTTTTGTTTCCTTCTCTATCCATTGCGTAAGAATCCAACAATTTTGAAGTGTTTTTGGTGTAAAATTGTCACGGTACCTTAGGGGTTTAGACCAAAATCATTTTGTATGTGTATGTTATACAATATAGTATGCGGCATGATATTCATTGTATTTTATTGTTTCATATATTTTGTGATGTATTCCTAGCTTTTCCATGGGTTCTACAACTCCAAATCATGATCTATTTTTGGAGAATTTTTATGTAATGTGTGCGCAAATCTATGCAAATTGAGTTAACACGTCCAAAGTTCCATTTGGTCTCGTGGGCACTAAAGGATTGATGTTAGAAAGACAAGAATACCACCCAAATATTTCAATTTCTCATCATTGTTTGACATCTATAATTTTTAAACTTTTTAATTTTTTTTAAAGTACTTACTAGTATACTACTCTTGAAATAAAAAGGAATACCACAAATATTAAATTTCTTGCTCAATTCCAATTGCCAACCAAGGTGTTTGTATCATTAATGCCAAATGTGAATAAGGTATTAATTGGTCCAACATGGTATCTTATGTCACATATATGAATATTGTCACCTATGTAGATGAATAGGGTTAGAAAAGAATGACTACTACTTAGGGCCACTTCACACCAAAACCAAGGTCAAGAGGCCGTCGGTTTCCACCAATCATGAGATTGCAAGAATAGCCAAAGATTGGCCTCTTGGCCTTCACACCAAAGGCCGAAGCCCAAAGGCCGAAGCCCAAAGGCCATCGCCCTCCATTGTGCCTACAAGGCAATACTTTTAGAGAGTTTTGGCGCCAAAGTGATGACCTCTGAAGTGCAAACATGGGTTGCCATTTTTATCCGACTCAAACTTCCTTGTTGTTGATCAGCAAACTATAGAAACTTGCATGGATTTGTGCGCTTCCAACAAATGCAACGAGATATTGAACCACAGTCTAACGGATTTGTAGGAATGGAGATTTGGTGCAAGTCTAGCGGGGTTTTCACCATATTTCAAGAAATAAAGTGCTCATCTGATTTGTGGTTGTTGACTTTTGGAAGTGGGCCATCCACATGCAGTATATGTGGACGAGTTTTCGTGCATTTGACCATCGATGCATTCAAAGGAAGGTGGGTATGCCACATACAAAATATGTTATTTTCCTTACAGGGTTAAGTTGCAAAGCCCACCTTCCCAAGGACGACAACCTTGTACTCACATGTTTCTGCAACTTATGATGCTGCCTCATCCACTCCTCCCTGATCTGCTAGCATAACCCCTAAGGGTTTGAGAAGCCACATTTGGATTGCGACATGATTTTTTTTGTATATTTGACATACAAGGTGTAAAAATTGATGTATATAATAGTTACAAAAGTTTGTATTTGTGTTGAGCCACGTGACATTTCAAATATAAATTGCACCTACTACATGTTTAAGAAGTTGCAAAATGGTCATGTATTCTACATGTATGGTGTTGTATTTGAACATGATAAGGTTCAGATAATGAAATGACCTCCAAATGAAAGATGCTAGTCAAAGAATCTTCAATCGGAAGGTGTATGTCTTGCTAAATTTTAATACAATATTTGTATCCTAAGAGTAAAATACGTGACCGTGTACATGGTCTCTCATAGACCTTTAACCCTTTAGCGCCCAGGAAGCCCGAAATGGGACTCCGGAGGTGCTTAAACTCAATTTGCATGAAATCCATGAGGAACTAGGCTTCAAGATACGAGGTTCAGATTTGCGCACTCGTTACACGAACACTCTCCAACAATCAGATCATGATTTGGATTTATAAGACTCTTGGAAAGGCTAGGAATACAACACAAAATACACCAAATACACTCAAATACAGTGAATACAGTGAATACTATGCCACATACTATGTTGTATTTCACACACATGCACATTGATTTTGGTCTTAAATTTTGATTGAACTTGGTCTTTAAGACATTCTTCATTGTATTGTGATTGTCGATCTCTCTCCTCACATACAAAACTTCCATTTTGATTCGTATAAGGTTGGAACATTTTTGTATTCAACCAAGTAGAAAAAAGAAAAAAAATCACCAATAATTGGGTATAAATATTTTCTTCACACATAATATGTCAATGCGAAGCTGTCAACCTAGTGCACATGTGAACTGCTCTAATTCAAAGTAAAAAAATTCTTGCAAGACTCTATTGATAGTTAAAGTAGTACACCCTCCAAATTCCACAGTTTTCACTACCAATATACGGTAACTTTAAACACTATAATCTATTCCATCAACGGTTGGATGTTGTGCAAAATTTCCCCAAAGTTGAGATCATGGGTTAAGTTCAATTCTGTAAGGTTAGATATTAATATTAGTCATTGTATTTCCATCAATTCCGGTTCAAAGAAAAAAATCAGCAGAATTTTTGGTTTCTCCAGAAACATCCCTGAGCGCCAAAGGGTTAAAGGTTAAAATCAGCTGTGGATTTTGGCTTCTCCTTTGCTCCCTCTATGTCCTGCTCTACTACGGAAGCAGGCTCCGATCCCCAGCTACATGGTCTCTACGTCCACTGTCCATGAAACTTTTTAGTGACTACAAATGTGGCATGCAAAACCGTGGAGTTCCATACCACATTCATTTCAGTCATACCAAGGTTCTTGCTCATGTAGGTAAACCCTCGACACAATCTCTAGAAATGTCGTAATCATGTGCATGTGCATGTGATCGTTGAAGGGCAGTATCTAGTGTTCACTTCAAGCTACTTTGATTTATCTATACATGGAAACAAAACTGAACGACAATCATACCAATCTGGATTTCGTCAAGTGCACCGGAACTGAACTAAATTTCTGCAATTCGAGGTCTGCTCTTGCCAGACACTGTGAGAGCCAGACACTGTGAGCAGGAGCACCGTTCTGCTGCTGAGTGAAGATATTGCTGATCAAACATGTAATACATTCAATCCAGTGTATATTGAGGCACATGGCCACATCGAATTGAAACTTTCAAGATATTCAATCCATGTAATACATTCAATCCATTGAGACTTGTATATATTGAGGCACATGGCCACCGCTAAGCAAGCGTTTTAGTTCATAGTGTTTCAACATGGTATCAGAGTGATGACTTAGAAGTGCAAGTGAGCGCTGCTCCTTGCAGTGTATCTAGAGAGACAAAGAGATCTAGAGATTTAGAACTTGCTGTGACAAGTGAGCGCTGCTCCTTGCAATAGATCTAGAAAATAGAATCTAGATCTAGAAGATGGCAGAAAGTAATAGAAGCAACAACTGTGAGGTTGGTGACTCCAGCAAACGAGTAGGACCATTGAACTATAACATGTGGTAGAACAAGATGACTGCGGTGTTGAAGAGAAAGGGCCTTTGGCTGCTAGTAGTGACTAAGTGTAGAACAACAAGTACAACAACAAATCCAGTCAATGTAGGAGTACCATACAAAGAAAAGAAGCTGCCAGAGGCAAAACAACATGCACAAACCGGACTTACCATGTGAGCAGGTGACAACTTACTAGGCGCAGTCAATCAACACGAAGATCCCGCGGACACATGGAGAATGTTGGAGTCAATGTTCTCAGTTGGAAATCAGCAACAGTTCCAAATGCTCATGAACAGACTCTACGCGATGCCTATGCGCGAAGGAGAAGTTATCAACACCTATCTCACGAACGCCATGGGCGTACGCAACCAACTCAAGTGCCATGGAGAGGAGATTGTAGACAAAACTCTAATCAACCTTGTTCTCAATGGTCTTCCATAGAGCTATGAGATGATCATACAAGGTACCACCCATCTCACTGATCCTACTTTTGATGTTGTGATGGGAAAACTTCTTACAAAATCACACCAAAAGAACTTGAGAGATAAAAAACGAGGCCATGAAGAAGGACTGTTCGTGCTATATCAGAGATGAGGAGGAAGTCGACAAGAAGCACCTACGTGGGGACACAACATGCAAGGACGAGGTTGGAACTCATGAACCTCAAGTAACGGCTACGTTGCTGACAGATCAAGCGGACAAGCGTCATTTCTTTCTAACGGCCAATATTCCCCGATGGAGCTCTACGTTGGCTATGAGTCTGCGCACGGCTACGGACGTGCGAACGACTTAGGGTCTGCATGCGACAGCTACAGAGCTGCAAGAAGCAAAAGCGGTTATGGGATTGTAGCCCTCGGCTATAGGCGTGCAATGTGGCCTGTGGGTGGCCTTAGGACCTTAGGGCCGTGGGCGGCTTTAGAGCCGCGACCATGGGGGCGGCGGCTACTTCTTGCACGGAGGCAAAACATAGGCTGCCCACGGCAAGCAGCTGCCGTTTGGCTTGTGCCCAAGCCTAGCCCTGGATACCGAGGTGCAGAGTTAGGGTTTGGGTCATGGACCAAGGTTTACGACTTGCCAGGCCCCTTTCAACCCAACAGTGTTCACTACACTACGGGACCTTATGGATCCCAACCAGTACATGTGATGCCACGAGGAAGACCCATATGTTACAATTGTGGTGCACCAAGAAATTGCCCATACGACAATTACTGAACTGTTAATTATGTTGAGGGAGAAACAAATATGGAGAGTGATTGGTTGGCGGAGGCCAATCTTGCAGAATATGAGAACTCTACATGGTTTATGGACTCCGGTGCAAGTCATCATGTGACAGGAAAATATGATAACTTACGAAATGTTGGTACAAGTGACTATGGGCATATTGTAACAATTGCCAACAATAATGCCCACCATATTGCAGCAGCTGGTTCATCCAGTGTACACACTAGACCCGATTCTAGTGGAATAAACTTGGATCACATTTTATATACCCCGGCATTGAAGAGAAACTTATTATTTTTTGGTTCACTAGTCAATCAAGGTCATACTATTGTCTTTTTAGGCAATCAATGTCTTATTCTCAATGAATACAAATCGATTTTAACAATTGGGTATAGGAATATGACAAACGGACTTTATCAACTCACCAACAAAAGGAATGAAGCTATGGTGAATTTTGTCGTCTCTGAATCAACTATGCACTTCTCGCATAAGAGATTTGGACATCTCAATTATGCAAGTCTTCAACATTGTAAAATGCACAATGTGTTCAAGGCTTATCGACATTTCCTACAATTTGGAGCATTTGTGGCGATTGCATGGTTGGTAGACAATATAGGAAGCGTTTTAAAAAACTCTTTATGAATCAAACTCCTCAGGTACTTCAGCTTATCCACTCTGATGTAGTAGGACCTATCCACACACCATCACTCAGTTTTGTTTACTTCATGAGACATTAGAGTCAAATTTTCTAGAAATTTCTTGAATTTTAGGCTAGAGTATTGAAGGAAACAGGGAGGCACATTATGACACTACACAATGATCGAGGAGGTGAATATACCTCTCTCATGAATTTGACTCATATCTTATCAATCACGAAATCCAACGTCAACTCACAATGGCATTAACTCCTCAACAAAATGGTGTTAGTGAATGTCGCAATAGAACTTCAGTTGAAAAAGCCCTATCAGTGAGAGCCACTAGTCAACTTCCAAGTTTCCTATGGACAAAGGCAATCAACATGGCAAACTACTTAGTCTATATTAGCCCTACACGCGCTAATCAGGGAATGACTCCAGATCAAATATATTATAATGCCAAACCTTCTATCAAACACTTGAGGATTTTTGGGTCACTAGCATACGTTCATATCCTTGGTAGCAAGCAAACCAAACTTAACAGTAAAATTGTCAGATGCATTTTCTTAGGCTATGACTTGGAAAGCAAAGGATATAGGTTATTTGATCCACAAACAAGGAAGGTTTACAAAAGCAGAGATGTGATTTTTGATGAAACACAAATCGGTTACAATGTTGCCTCTTCAAAGACCAATCTTCCCCATAATTGCTTCTCTAACATTTTTTCTAAGACAATATTTTCCCCTCTTCATATGAACAATGTAGCACTGACCAACTTGTACATCCTCCAGTAGAGGAATCTCCTACACCTGTAGCTAACACGCCCATACTACCTATAACAAAGATTTAAGTGGCACCACCACGAAGACATCCCACTCGTGACCATAGACTGAGTACAAGATTCAGAGGTAGTTACTTGTTTTCTGCTAAAACTAGTACGTTCACAGAATCTAGAAGCTTTGTAGAGGTAGTTAAACAACCAGGGTGGAAAGAGGCCATTCAACACAAAATAGACTCGATTAGAGAAAATGAAACATGGACTATGGTTGACCTTCCCGCAAGCAAAAAACCCATCTCAGCTAAATGGATAGATTCAAGGCCAAATTATGATTGAATCGCACCATTGACAAGCTCAAAGCACGTCTTGTAGCACACGGCTTTGAACAAACTGAAGGTATTAATTTCTTTGAAACATTTGCCCATGTTGTCAGATGGTCAATTGTTCAAAGTGTGGTAGCCCTTGCCGCACAAAAGAAGTGGAAATTACATCATCTGGATGTTAGATCTGCTTTCCTCAACGAGAAAATTGACGAAGACATTTACATGACTTTAACTCCCGGCTTTGAATCTGATCAACAATATCCAAATCAAGTCTGCAAATTACTATGCGCCTTGTATGATCTTCGTCAAGTTCCACGGGCGTGGTATGGTGAAATTGATGCATACTTTCAAAAACAAGGTCTTACGAAAAGCAAGGAAGAAATAAATCTCTATTTTTCAGTGTGCAATGGCACGTATACAATTGTTCTCCTTTATGTAGACGACATCATTGTCACTGGAGATGACACTCCAAATTTAAATCTAATCAGTGCCCATCTTAAAGCCCCCTTCAAGATGGTAGATATGGGAGATGCCCAACTCTTTCTTGGCGTTGAATTTTTCTATACTCACAATGGAATTTATTTCCATCAACCCAATTACATTGAACGGCTCCTGGAAAGATTTGGCATGCAAGATTACAATCCTCTATCGACTCTGATGAATTCCAAGCTTATACTCTGTAAAGACCCAAACACCAATCCTGTTGACAAACTCATTTATCAAAGTCTAGTTGGGGGAGTTTTATATGCAACAATTAGTCGATGGGACATACAATATGTGATTGGTTGTGTCTCTTGCTACATGAGCAACCCACAACATGTACACCTTACAGCAGCTAAGAACATTCTCCATTACCTCCAGCTAAGAACATTCTCCATTACTCTATTTTTGCCATCTTTTAGCGGAACTCCAGATTGGCTCTATAGAACCTACGCCTATTTTTTGTGACAACCTAAATAGTATCAAGCTTGTCAAGAATCCAAACCATGCATCAAAGGACTAAACATATCGAGCTTGAACACCACAATATTCGTGAAAAATACAAGGATGGCACTATCGTAATCTTATATGTCCCCACAAGGTCACAATAAGGTGACATTTTGACCAAGCCCCTCGAACCTGGTCCTTTTATTGGTAACAAAGAGATTGTAGGCCTTTGCTGAGTTCCCTCACAACACTCACACGACTCGTCTTTGGCTTGAGGGAGGCAACTCAACTCTTCTTATTAGCTCCTACGAAGCCCTTTGCCTCATCTTTTATCAATTATGATATGGTTTGAGAGGGGTGTTGGCATACCAAACCACATCATGTATCTGTTCAATACTGTAAATACATTCTTTCACTGTAGCAATATTGTTACCCTAGTTTGTTATGTCAAGGGCGACTTGCGCCTCCTCTCCACTTGTATAAGGTAAGCCCCCCCATAACCAACCAAAACCCATAGCCAACGCCTATAAAATTGGGGTATATCCAATCCTCTTCCATCCCATTACCACCAACTCACCTCCAAATGGAGGTCTGTTATTAGTCAAGACCCTTACTTTTGGTCGTTGGTTATGGAGGTACCTATTGCTAGCCACCCACTAAACATGGCTGCACGGTTTGAAAATTCATAACTAATTCAATTTTCATTGGAAAAATATGAAATCACTTGGGTTGGATCCCACTTCCAGCGTCTCCAAAGCTGGTGCTGCCTCTCAACTCATTCCTCACCATCTCCCGCAGCTTCTCCTGCGTCCAGAGCTCCACCTGCCTTCGACAGCTGCACATCATGTCGTTCCCTTCCCTGCCCCACTGAAAACTCATCCGCACGTGCTTCAAGGTCGTGCTCCGTGCCGACATGGAAGCCACGCTCGTCACATGAACCAAGAGCATACGGTCTCTGAAGGTCTGCACCCACTCCCGATTGCATGAGTCCACTACGTAGTCTAATGAGAGACTAGATGCAGTGTTGAGAGATCATTGCCACTGAAAAATTTGTCATCCGGTTTATAACCTAGGGAGAACTTTGCCGCGAGAGGCTCTATCAGTCCCGCTGCGAAAAACAAAGCCAACCCAGAGTATTTGCCTGGAGCGCTCTGCCATTATTCTCCGATGTCCATGTGTATGTGACATCCTTCAACTGGGACCAGGACTTTGTGGAACACAGCGTCAGCTTCTCGAGGGCTGACTCTCCAGCGCACCAGATTCAAAACAGTAGCACATTTGTTCCAAGGCGCGCAGTCTGGAAACTGCAGCACCAGCTCTTTGACACTGATCATGGTATTGGATGTGAAGAGAACCCCCAGCGACTTTACGTCCGCTAAATAGCAAGATTGATGCGAGGTATGCAGCATGAGCGACTTCAGAGCAGAGTTGCGCGACACGCCGCCTGCTAGGGCCTTTACTAACGCCCGGAAATGCGTATAGAATCCGCGCTCAGGAAGCGCATCGTGCACCGTGAGCATCTGGTGACGGGCGCGTGAGTATGCCACGTTGCAGCAAACATCCAAACAGAGCAGACTGGGACTCGATCTGTGGAGATAATAGACTTCCAACATGCGATGCTCAAACACTAGCTCCGGCGACTCATCTCGGGTGCCTAACCCACCGCATCTGAACTGGAACTTGGCGAGCGTCTATGTTGAACACTTCACCAGTGTTGTAACGACTCCCACGAGAACTTCCGCAGTTGCAATGTCGAAGGCGAGAATTGCGTCCCACAACTCTCTGTCCCACAACTCTCTGCGCCTCCTCTCCAACTTGAAATAGAAAGATAACGGGATCGATGTACTGCTCCGTCGTTGGACGTTCGATCTCAGAGGAGTAGAATATCGACCCTAAGTTGCACTCTTTTAAAAGAAACGATCGGACCTCGCCTTCAGAGGTTACTATGCTCCTGCCATGATCTACTTCCCTCACACTCCTGCTCTTTAGTCACGGCAAGCATAGAGAAATCAAGCCCTAACACCCAAGGAAAGGACTCTGGCGAAACTCCGGGTGGTGCCGTGCCGACAAATGACTGGAAGTATCCGTGGTGGCCCAACCCGGAACATGTGCCGTGTTTGGTCCAGATCGTGTGGCTGTCGCTGGAGGGGCAGCTGGAGGGGCAGGCGAGGGAGCACCAGTCGTCGTCCATCTTGTTGATCACATCCCACAACTGCGGCAATAATTACACATCCGGTTATCATTTCCTAAGTTTGTGAAAGAGAAGTTGCACCATGACGTGATTTAGTTTCTGAACAGAAGACTGTAGCAGAACAGAAGGATCATTGTTGTGGACTTCGAAGGAGAGAGTGAGAGATGGTACCGCTTTAGGGTTGAACGGTTTGGATGGAAATTTAATTAAGTCATATTATCTGAAGGATTAGGTACATTACGTAGCCTGGATCTAATCATTATTAAGGACAACAATTTGAAACATCATCGTACCTTATCGACCTTTGTCGTGTTGTTCGTACCATATCGTGTCGTCTCTATCGTTGTCCTCCCAAATCTAAGTGTAGAGCAGTCGCAACATGACCAGAAGTAGACGTGGAGAGGAGAACAAGAGTTGAAGGAAAACAGTGGAAGTGGAATAACCGAGGAGAGTTGAGAACATGAAATAAGAGTTAATATCCAAATTTTACATCTTCTCCCTTCATCATGCCAACATAAGCCCTAATCCTCAAACCTCAACCATGCACACAAACCTACATATTCTGAGCTGCTTCTCCTATCAACTGACAAAGCCATTCTTCACACTCTCAAAGTCTCTTCATCCCGAAAATGGATCCAATTACACCATCTCCTTAATCATACCAACACACCCTAACTTCATGATGTGACCTGAACAAATCAGGTTCTCCCAAAACACACCGTCGTCCACAACCTCTCAAAATATCTTCCCCACAGCAACATCATCTCAACTTGCCTTACAATGAACATGATAATGGTGTAACAAGGTGAAGAGGAAGCCAGTGCTAGTCTCAAATTTCTCTTCACCAAACAAGATATCAATGAACTCCAAGAAAAATGCCATGTCCTCTGACCAGCGACGTCCCAAATAACACCTTGATGAACGTGAGCACCGGCCTCATTCCTACATTATTAGCTCAAATCGATGGACTTCACCGAACACAAGCCATCCGTGAAATTCAAAAATCAGTCGAATTCTACTCTGGCCCTAAGACATGGAGCTATTCAACATCAGATGGCAGAGTCCATGTTCTGTTTACTTCGGCACTTCGGAAAGCGCTTCCTAGACCTGTTGAAAACCTCAAACTTTTCGGACCCAACTGCCAGAGTTGATAGAAACCAATATTCCAGCACGTCTCTAGGAAACAAGCAGGTTGAGGACGAGCAGTGCTCCAGACACCACGAGCGACAAGACACTCGTCACAGGCCGCACAAACCCAGCCGCATTCAGGATGAAGACGCCGCGCGGCGCCGGAGGCGGGAGGACGGTCGGCGGCACAGTAGCACCAGGAGGCGTCGTCGAATCTGTGGGTGGTGAGATCGTCGGGGGTGCGACCAGAGCAGGCGGCGGAATGGCGGGGTCCTCAACCGGCGGTGGTGACGCAAGTAGTGGAGGCGGTTCAACTACAGTCGGCGGAGTGGCGGGGTCCGCGAGTGGTGGTGTGGCGGGGTCCTCAAGCGGTGGTGGTGCAAACGCTGCAGTCGGCGTCGCGGCGGTGCTGTCAATTTTAAAGCAGCCGTAGAGGCAGAAGGAGGTGTTGGTGCTTGGGTCGAAGATGTAGGGGGTTAGGGTGTAGTACTGGTAGGGCTCAAGCTGGCCGATATACGACGAGTCGGAGAGTGTCGCGCGCGTCATGTACAGGCACTGCTCGCCAGACGAGGGCCAGTCGATGTGCGCCCACCCGTACCACTCGCAGTCGACTGCCTTGTTCGTCGTCGAGTCCATGCAGGGAGGCAACGCCCCGTACGCGTACGTCGGCGAATTCGGGTATCCCACAGGTCGAGGCAAACCATCAGGACTGCGCTGCTGTGCAAACACTGGCGATATCACAACAAGGATCATGACAGCTAGAACGCAAACCCCTCTCATCCTGACAACCATGCGATGACTCCACTAACTGAAACCAACTGTCACCTCCACAATGTGGTGTAGGTGTGAAGTTGAGCTTTCAGTTCTAGACCGTGACGGAAGAATGGTGTTGCAGTGGTGTGATGGAGGACTTTATGGTGTGGGTGACCTCGGATCGATCGGCGGTTTCTCTGATCCCACACCTGGCTGTCGAGATCCGCGGATGCTATTTACAAACACCGGGCGCGTTTTCGATTACTTCACTCTGCTGAATTTACTTTGTCACCATAATCTTTCCCACATGCCAATGCTACACCGTTCTGTGAATATAGTGTAGACTAGACTATTTGAAATTTCCTACACTAATTGAAAATTTACATGCAATTGTTGACTGACACACACTTGCTTGAGAACAAATACCCAATCAGAACTTGGCATGCACATGCTTTGATGGAAATTAGTGTGAGTGATCTACATCAATAATCCCTCTACACTATATTCAGTGTTTAGTGTAGTATTACTCGAGAGGTCTTTTGCTAATTTCTCTCTCTAGAACTTGAGACGAACCTACGATTCAGAGCATGAAACCTAAAAATCGTAAGTTTCCTGCAGTATCGGAAACCGGCACCCTCGCTTCCAAATGAGTGCTTCTGACACGACGGGTATCACATAGGTATTACATGGGTATCACCTGGTCAAATCTCTTGAAATTTGTATTACTAAACCATGCATATGGTAACATGTTAACCCTTTAACGAGGATGTCATGCACGGGGTCATGAAATTTTATGATTAAATAGATTTTGCACAACAGCAACTACACAATGAGTTCATTGCATTGTACATTTTTTTCACAGAAATCATTGTAGTCTGTTATGCCCTTGACCAATTGTCAGAAAGTTGAATTAGATGGAGGAAAGCACAGCGCACAACCGCTTCGACTAGTGCAAATCAATCCAACGGTTCAATCAACCGTGGCTCCCCCAAAACTAGTCTCATTGACCACATTCCGGTTCTTTCGTTGGTAAAGGGTTATAGTTCACTGTATGTAACCATGGACTGGACCACAAACAGAAGACCTAGGAAAAATAGTGATTATTTCTCTGCTACGAATCACTGATTCATGCACAAAGAAATCAATTCAAAATTTTGCCTAATCCGTTATTTGTTAGGGACAGATTATTCTCCCGCCTCAGCAATAACACGGTATTACAGTAATATTACCATACTCGGTATTTCGGCAAAGTTTGCTTAGTCGGGAAAGTAAAATTTGATTATCTGAAAAGGGAGCTGTCTGTGGAATATGTATTGTTCACACACCCTGAACTATTCATGTACTTTCCGACATAGGTTCCAGGTATCATCCCGGCTCTGGCGGTGTGGACTCTCAACCCTATCGGTGGGGTTCATCTTACTTAACTTTATCAATGTACGAGCTGCTTTCGCTGTTCATGAGAATACCCTATTTTTTAAAATCTGAAAGCACAGTTACCTCCGAGTGACTTTCATTGTCAGTTGTAACAGTTTCACATAGCATTGACATTTTTGAGAAGTACCGTAGTGCCGAACAAAGTAATTGCTATTTCATTGATATAACTTCTTACACTTTTTTCCAAACTGTACTCTCTTGTATGAGTAGTCGCCATGGTCTTTTAAGTTGGTAAAATAATTCACCTTGAGTAAAACGATGTAGATATAAGTACATAATTAACCTGTAAAGGACCTTTTGTACTTCCGAGGTACATTTAACCCCTAAAGGCCCAGGGGGTAGTAAGCTTGAACTTTCCTCCAAATTGTGCAAATCAATGTTAGATTTTTTATGTTTTTTGAGCGATGATCTAAAGAATTCCAACCGTAGGATCTTGTAGGGTACTAGTATAGAAAGGTTCACAAAAAAATTCAAAATTTTTCATGGCTTAGATTGGGAGATCTATTCAATTAATTGAAAACGTGAAGTTGTAAAAGTTTCGGGCAGCTGACTTTGAGCACGCACTATGGCTTCATATAATATCAAAAGTGCAGCCTCTCTTGAGAATACATTAGGAAATAAGATTACCTACCATTCTTCAAAATCTTAATTTTTTTGAAAGTCCACAATAATTTTTATTGGGGCTTGCAATGGGCAGAGGTGCAAAGAAACTCACAGCTTTTTAATACTTATGAAAAAAAATACAAACATATTGGGCAATGTGGGAAAAAAGGGTCCCGGCCTGACCCTTTATCTGACTTCCAAAATAAATGAGACATGCCCCAAAAAGATGGGATACAAATGCCATGTGGCATGTGGCATGTGCCATGTGAAAAAGCAGTCACATTACTGAAATAGATTCTCCCACTCGGTGAAAACAAGATACCGATCTGGATATGCTACCCCCTAAACGAGAAGCTCTACAGTGACCTCCATTACGGCCATACCTGAAATCTTGAACAAAGCTTTTTTGAGTTCGATTATGGGAAATCCAACCGTAGGATCTTGTTCAGAGCCGTCCAATTAGTCTACCTCCCAAGTTTCATCATTTTTGACCGTACGGATCTTGAGATATATTCAATCAAAGTTCAGTTTTTATAAAAACAACATTTCTAATTTCAGGCAGATCGACCACAATGTGGTCGATCTCTCGTTTAGGGGCTACACGAATTTATTTTTTGGTACAGTAGTGAGAAGAGAAGAGCAGATTCCGGCTTTGATCTTTTTCAGCAGTATCGTCCAGCACTGAGAGGCTTCCCAAATCTGCGGACAAAGTTTTGAAGCTTTCATATCAAGGGTTTCATTTTCACATACTATCATTACCTTAGTGACAAGAATAATTTCAATTGCAAAAAAAAATTACACATAAATAATACTTATATGCAATACTATGAATGTAGGGGAAAAAAAAATTACCAAAAAAAAATCTCACCATTCTATGTTGCGGTAGGTCGGTGGATTTTATGAAAGCAACCCCGGTCGTAACATTGCCATTGGAACCCACAAAGTTCGCAAAGGCTATTAGTCCTTTTTTGGCAAACAACACATACTCTCCTGAACGTGCTCTTTGATGGACAATGTATACGTGCAACCTTTTTCGCCAACGTCGAAACTGACGCCTTCCGCCCTAAAAAGTTGATTGTCAAAGCTTTGCACATCTCCCTCATAAATTGAAGATGTCCATATGCATCATTGGGTCGACCTCTAACTTTGAACACTTGCTTATGAATTATCCAAAGATTTGTCATAGTTGTGTCTAATAAGAAGAAAAAAAGTCGGTGCCACCATTTGTGGCTCCGGACTTGACTAGTATAATTCCCTCTCAAATGGTCCGCCACATCTACACCTCGCATCATCGTGGTGTATTCTAAATGAATTGGTGATGTTTTTACCATTTTCTTAGATTGTCCATCACGGCGTGGCACCTCACAAATTTCACATGGGAAAGTCATTGGCCTTGAATGAGTCGATAATAAGCACACCGGTTTTTTGTCACGCCACATAACAGCACATATTTTTCTACTATCGTGCATTCTCCATTCTAATGTCCCTTGTGGTTGTTTTTTGAAAATAGTGGTTTCCTTCATCATTCTGGGCAAACCAATCCTATTGGTTCTAACGGTCCCTGTTGCATAAATGCCTTTCTCCAATAATTGCTCAAATAAGTCTATACTTGTGAAGAAATTATCCATGACCACAACATGGCCCTTTCCTTCAAGTCCAACAACCATCGATTGCACTACTTTGTGTCCTTGATTTGCCCCTTCAATATCTTCATCATCTATATAAGACGAAGACGCTCCGGCATAAACCTCAAATGTAGACACAAATTTGGATACGGAGTCCGCCAGGCACCAAATTTTTAGACCCCATTTCTCCGGTTTATTTGGCATATATTGCCGAAGTGGGCAATATTTGCCTTTATAGCGCACCATCATTTCATCCACCGTTATATATTGTCCCAATTGCCAACTTAGTCCACATTGCTCGCTAACCCAACTCAATAGCCACCTCATTTGCCATAGTTTGTCAAAATTGGGGGAACTTCTATCTTGGCAAACTCTATTAGGATTAGTAATATGAAGGCATCTACGTAATGCGATAAATCGGTTCCGGGAGAACATACCGGAAATCACCGGGCAATGAAATAAGTCATCTGAATTATTCCAATAATATCGAAAGTTTGGCACTTTCTTCATGCCCATGTACATTGAGCAAACCATGAAGGCTTTCAATTCCCTTGGAGTGACATTCTTCCAATCATTTCCTCCCAACGTGTAAATCACTTTATTAGTCTCCTCCCCATTTTTCTCCAACCGCTCCCTCTTCTTGTTAGCATACCTATACAAAAAATCTTTTGTTCAATGATCTCAAAATAATACAAGGTTCAATAATATAATGTGATGTATAGAATTTAATTATGGAAAAGCTACTCTTGGTACATAATTATGACAAGAAGGAAAACATTCTTTCAAGCGTACATGAAACTTTAAATAGATTGAAAGGTGAGTAATTGAAAAGTACCTATTTGTTTCCTTGCAAATTTTGACAATAATTTTTTTTGGCCAAAATATATTCCAAAGTTGCATCAAACTCGGAATCTTCTCAAATATTGATCGTGATTCAGTTGGCACACCCATAAACTCAATAGGTTCTGGTTTCAAAGTATGGAAAAACGTGCCCCAATGGTCCTCACTATACCGCATTTTTATGTCTATGGCTCTCTTTGCCTTTGCATTGCCCCTCACTGGGCCACCATTATGCAGTAAGATTTTGTCTCTCCCAATATGTGTGCTCCCAAAAGCAGGCTTCGCCTTTTTTGTGTGGGTGGTGGACGCTCCCGTCCTTTCTACATCAGCAACGAAGTGCAATAGCAGCTTATGGGTGAGTGCTCTAAAATGGAGCAGGTCCAATTATGGAGCTCTAGTAATCTTCACTCTAAGGTACATGATAGCTTCCCAATTCATAGTACCATGTACTGGGGACATTAAAGGGTGCCATTTTAGGGCACCATTTTAGAAACACCTATCTATAAATACAGCTTCAAAAATTCATAAGTAATTGTAGAAAAGTTCAAAAATTATGATTCCACTTATACTATCTTTCCACTTACTTTCACCATGCACAAAAATTGATTGCACTTTTTAGTTCCCTATAGATTTACGGTGATGAAAATTGAGCCATTATTGAGCACCTTACCATATACTAAGACAGGAAAATGCTTACATTTGGTGCACTAGAGAACATTTGTGCTTCGAGGATTTCAAGCCGAGTTTGTACTTCATGCGATTGATTATTACTTCGTTTCAATTATGCTTGCAATGAATGAACCTACAAGAATGTACAACTCAAATACTAGTGTGCTCACCCAAGATAAAAATAAAAGTATAATTTCAATTGATAATACATTGATTGGTTCAACAAAAAAATTAAAAAAAAAAATAAAAATAAAAAATAGTGTACCTGCAGTGTCATCCAGGCTGGCGGGAGCCGTTGCCTCCGTCGATGCTGCCCTTCGCCGGGAGCCGTTGCTGGCGAGGTGCTTCTTCGCGTTGCTGTTGAGGTCCTTCTTCGCGTTGTCGCCCTTCGCCGGACTCGGCAGTTCGCGGTCGCTGGCTCCTGTTGCGTAGTAAACGTCGCCGTTCCCATTCTCGCCATCGCAGGCCTTGTCCATGGCCTCTTTTCGCTTCCGTGACCTAGTCATAGGCCTTGACATTTGTTGCAACGAAGAAGGTGGCATGGTGAAGGTTTTCTGCTGCATCAACACATGTGTTTCCTGCATCAACAATGGCGGAGATACAAGCTCATTGCAGTTGTCTTCGTTTGATTCACTGCCAGAGGTGAAACCTAGGTTACCATAATCACTCTCAGAGGTACGCGAGTCTGTTTCTGATGTCAAAATTTCTTCAGTTTCATCATCTGGGTCACTTTCTAAGACCTCATTGTCACTGTTGGACACCCCTCCAGCACTTGCAGCGGATCGCAAAGCGGAGGCGGGTCCTTGCCGTTGAGGAGGTGCCGGGGCTAGTCCATGCTGTCGAGGAGCGACAGTAGTCGGCGGCGACAGAGCGGCGACAGAGCGGGAGTAGAGGGGCAGATCCATCTACGAGGGCTTGCTGTAGATGCAGGTCGGTGGTCTGCAGGTCGGCTCTTTGGCGATGGTTGGCCCCTCTGCATCGACAACAGGAGCTTGCCTCCGGCTGGCTGCAGACGCTCGTCCCCGACTGGCTCAATGAGCTCGCCCAGGACCAGGAGCTTGCCCTCGACCAGGAGCACTAGCAGCACCGTGGCCTTGCATTACTACGGTGAGCAACTCTCCTGTACAGTTTTGCTACAATCTGCTTACACTCTTGATTGCTTGAACACTGGATTCAACTTGCAATGCTCTCTGTTGGAATGTTGCAGAGTACACAATGCACAAGGTGGAAGAGATGACTGTGGCTGCATTGATTTTTTGCAAATTTTGTAACTTTGAATAAATGACTAGCAATTTCTTGTCAATTTGTGAGTGGTTGAATGATGATCTCTCCAAATTGGAGGCTCCTATTTCAAGATTGCAATAAATGTGTTGTATACTTAGAATCCACTTGTTGTGTTGTGATTGAGTTTGTGATGTGATCATGGTGTCTTTGTTATGTTTAGTTTTTAGAATAAATGTGTTGTATACTTAGAATCCACTTGTTGTGTTGTGATTGAGTTTGTGATGTGATCATGGTGTCTTTGTTATGTTTAGTTTTTAGAATAAATGTGTTGTATACTTAGAATCCACTTGTTGTGTTGTGATTGAGTTTGTGATGTGATCATGGTGTCTTTGTTATGTTTAGTTTTTAGAATGGGTAATTTGAGTCTCAAAGGGACCGCAGACGTTGTCATGGTTTAGGAAGTGTGACTGTGCATAACTGCCCTTCAATTTCAGCTGATTTTGACACTTTGGCACAATTTGAATAAAATATGCTGAGTATGTGAACAGTAGAGTGGGGGGGGAGGAATCATGGGTGACCTCTAAACCCTTCCTGCCCCTCTCACTAATTTCTAAACTTTCAAATTCAAGCTACTGCCCAATCAATGGCCAAGTTCACACTTGATTGGCTCTAGATGCTGCCCACAAGCTGCCCAAGTCCAAATCTTTGCCCTGTTTGTGTTTGAAGCTTTGTAGAAAAATATCTATGAATTCAAATGAGATTTTGTAAATTGGATGTGGTTCTCAACTCACCAAACTCCTGGTAAAAACAAATTACTTTGCAAAAAGTTACTTTTTTAACCCACTGCAGCCCCTCAAAAATCGGCATCGACCAGAATATGGTCGATTGGGCTTTTAGGGGTTAATTGAGTTTGAGCAAATTTCCAAAAATCTAATTTTGAAGATTAATCTTTGAGAATTTTACTAAGAATAGAAATATGAATTATCTTTGCAGGGATTTTCTTTTTCTTTTTTGGATCTATAGTTTAAAAGTATGGTGCTTCAAACATCATAACATCAAAAAAATTGTGTACATCTATTCTCCTTGTTCTGCTCTGAGTGACCGGTAAGTAGGGTAGTTGAAAAGGTACTTCCATTGCTTTCCAACTAGCCTATTTGTGCGTCATTTTCATACAAAATTAACTTATAATGGAGAATGTCCATTTTTTTGGAAAAATCAAGAGATTTGTCTACGTGATATTTGTGTAATGCCTAGGTGATACCCATTGTGAGGAGGTCACTCTTGAAGAAAAAAATAGTTATTCCACGTGCCAAAACTGAAGTAATTTTACACATATTCATATATATTTTTTAGTCCTCATATTGAAATCATGTGATATTATCCTTCAATGCATCATATCAGACCAATTTGCAGTTTCATGAGTAACATTATACATTTAGCATGAAAACCTAAGAAAGACATCAAGTTGACCTCTCAATATGGAATCAAAGGATTCCAGTTTTCTTGAGCCATAATTTTTAAAATAAAAAAATAAAATCAATGGATTGACTGAACCAGTGATATATTATTACGGATTGCCGGTAAGGTAGCGCAGCCGTGTTGGCAGGCAGTTGGAGTTGACTCTCATCCGAGAGTTCTGACAGCATCCGGCGATCAAGTGGACAAGTTGTAGTTGTTTGTCAACGTTCACTCGGTGAATCCTTCGATACCACATCCACCAACACCCAGAGCAGCCCACATCATTCCGGTGCATCTCATCCAGATTCCAATTTCTTCAAGTGACATTTCTATTTGTAGGAGAAACAAGTTGGAAGTGGTTCGCGTTTATGCTACTTGTTCTGTTTTAATTGATCTCGGCTCCGTCCATCTGGCCCTACTTGGCCCATGGAGAACTAGCCCCTCGCTCGTCCCGATGGACAACGGATGAGCGGGTGGCCTGAGAGTGAGTTGATTGAAGGGTCCTAAGGGCGAGTTTCCATGCTCCTCCCATCCCGTCCAAAAGACTGTAGCTTTTCAACATGTCAGTTGAGGTGGTGATCCCATTCAACTTCTTCCATGTAAATACCCATCATGCTAATTTGGTTGCACATTTGTTAGGTCATTAATGGCTTGGAATTAAGGTGGGAAAGCCACAGAGAATTTTCTGATCTAGTTGTCTAGGCATATCTCATGAGAACGTGTTCTATGTGACTATTTCTTCTTCTCCCATCGTTTCTTTACAAACCTCTCCCATAAGAGGCTTCTTCCATATGACAGACTTCTTTTTGCACTTGATTTTGTAGTTATTCTTCGAACTCTTGCTTGTTCCACATTCTCTCGAATTTCATGCAAAGTTTGTGTCTCAGACTCCACATGTGCATGCATGTCATTGCCAGAGTGACCCTCCGGTTCATCTTCCATTTGAGAATTGAAATTCAAGTCAAAAGGCGGTTGCGATGCAGAAGGTGGAAAACTTGAGCTTCCTGGGGTGGGCTCCATTTCTCCACTTCCAATATTCTAAGAAGTGGTACTATTGTGCCACCATCCTTGGTTGAATGAAGACATAGTAGAAAAACCCTCTAAATACCACAACCAAAGACATATAAATTAAATTTGCTCTTAGTTCCAAAAACTTAAAATTACTTTGATGATGTTTGAAAATAAAATAAACCATAAAACAAAACATCAATAGTTTTTTACCTTACAAGGCTTGAAATAGAGCTCTAAATGAAAATGCTCCCAAATAGGTTTGTTCCAATAATCCCTGTGTCAGGTTCGACGCGTTGGAGGGTTTGTGGAGGTTGGTTTACGCGTTGTAAACCAACTAGGAGGTTAAATGGCCCAAGGAAACCCTAGATGCTAGCTTTAATTGTTAATTAGAGTTAGTATTAGTGTTATTTGACTTTTAGGGCCTTGGTGGTGTCTTTTGACACCTCATTTGGGACTTGGAGTCCAAATGACCTCCACGTGTAGTGTGGGGAGACTCATCTTTCTCAAGTTGAGTCTCCCACGTGATGGAGTGAGAGAGTGCGTGCGTGCGTGCACTTCTTGAACTTCATTGTTATTATGCGTTCATTCTTTAAGAAGGGCATTGGCTTGACTATATGTAGTTTATGAGTATTTTCTACTTGTTTATTACTTGAGAAAGATCATCACTAAGATATGAGTGTATTCCTAGTGATTTAGTGACACTTAAAACCTTCAAAATCTTGTGTTTGAGGTGTTTTTGAGCAATGTTTTAGTGCTGAAATTTTGTTGCAAAACCTCAAGTGTGCTTAGCTAGCTGGATGAGGATCATTAGATAAGATAAGAAGGGTGAGGTGGAGGATTACCTTTGCTAATATTTATGGATGAAAGTACGTTGACTTTACGTACTTCATCCATTGTTTGGTCACGAGTAGTCTGCCTCAGATCCGTTTGGGAGGAGAGAGACGTCGCTGGACGCGGGGTCTGTGCGATGGCGTCGGAGTCTGTGTGCATGGTGACGTGAGGAAAGGGCGCGTGTGGTATGGTGCGCTGGACTGTGGAGTGCGAGGTCGGGAGCTAGAGGCTGGGGCGTGGGCGATGCATCGTGGGCATGAAGTGCCGTGCAATGCAGCATGAGGCCGGGGTTTGTGGGCACGAGAGCAGGGGAAGGAGCCGGGAACTCTAATGCTGCTGCTGTTCGGAGCTTTGAGCGGGTGGCAACAAGGCGATGGAGGGCCGGGTCGAGCACGAAGTCACGTTCAAGGCGAGGAGGTTCTGTTTGTTCGTGTGCAGGAACGTCGTTGGACTGTTCATAGATCCCGTCCAGGTTTTCTGCAAGACTGAGTGAGGAGCGACGGTGCAGTGTTCGCGCGTTGGGTGGGAGACGGGGTTGAACGGCTTTGGCGCAACTCGGGGTGTGACTTGGAGAGCACGCACTGGCAGCAGTTTCACACGGGGGACAGTGCCGGGCCTCCTCACTCATAGCAGCCGTATTTGCCAGACAACACTTGAGTGTGAGTGTATAAGGACGCACTAACTGTCTTGCTTTGCTAGACAAGTTTTGAGTAGTATATGGGAAACGTGGGGTTGTTAGTGCTGGAGTGAATTGGCTGGTTTTCGGAATGGAGAGTGTAGACTAGGAGAGGTCGAGGAATGCAGGGGGGCTTTGTGTCTGGTCGGGAGAGGGGACAGAAGATCACCGCCTGTTGGTGCGGTACCGAGCGACGTGGTACAGACATGATTCATCTCGGCGCAGACAGGAATCACGTCGGCTGTCTACTACCCGGGTTATGATACTGCTGCCCGGCACCTACTGCTACTTGGCACTTATACCCTGAACCTAACCATACCCTGATTTGCTGTTGATATCCGATTCCTATATCTCTGCCCCGTTCTCCTGTTGACAACCGGTTTCTTGTTGATAACCTGTTACTTGTGTTATACCCTGTCCCTATGCTGATACCCTGTCTTCTGTTCCTACCCGGATCTGATGCTCATAACCGGTTCTGATACTGGTACCCTGTCCTGATCATGATACCCGGTCAGCGGCTTATACCCAGGCAGAGAGTGGGTATCCGGGCAGTTGGATGGTACCCGGAGCAGTGATTGGTACCCGGTTACTTTAATGGTACCCGGTCTTCAGGGTTGATAACCGGGACATAGGATTTATATCCGATAGTTGGTGCTTATACCCTGGATTGGCTCTGATACCCGGTTGAGAGATTATACCCGTATGTTGAGCTGATACCCGCCTTTTGGACTGACCCTGCTTGTGATTGATACCCGCATGTCTCTACTATACCCTGTCTGCCTGATACTTGTCCACTCTAATACTCTGGTGTGGGGTTGATCCTCGGTCCTCTACTTATACATTGGCAGCAGGTTGATAACCTGACCAGGGTTGATAACCTGGTTAGTGTTGATAACCGGCCTAGGGATTGATACCCTGGACATGCATGGTACCTGTGCTGCTCGGTTGAAACCGGCCCCTTGGTTGTTGACCGGTTGTGGGATTGATGACCTGCAATCGGGTTGATAACCAGCAGTCGGGTTGATGACCGGCCGTGGGGGTTGGCAACCGAGCTTGGGACTCATAACCAGGAGTAAGATACATTCGCCTAGTTGCAGATACACGAGTTTATGGTATATGCTCAGATTTGAGCACGATAGCCGCACTGGGACCGCATGTGTTATTGCCATACTCGTATAAGGCTTGGAAGGCTTGCATGTGAGAATCAAGGTTTATTATGAGGGGTGATTGCATACACAGTGCCTGGTAGGAGCAAAGTGGACGTTTGGAAGCTCGTAGGAACTCTATTAATATGGTTTGAGAATCTCAAGGGTATTTAAAACTCAAATTATGGACCATGGAGGGAAGAGGTAAGGCTAGAAAACCCGAGAGGGCTAGTGGGTCGAAGGTGGAAATTAATGGCGAGGTGTTGGACACCTTGATCGATTGTTTGCAGAGCTTACGAGTGAAAGGTTCTCCAGCCACAGCAAGTGGTAGCCACGGGGACTTTGAACTTTCTCCCATAGCAAAATCTTGTTCGGGGCCTCAGAGTTTGCACAAACCAGGCACGAAGGTGTTGAGTGCAGAATCAGTGAAGTATTGGACTTCACTAGGTGGGGTCCAGAAGATTCGTTCACTTCGGACAAATGAGGGAATTCCAGCACCACTGTGCCGTGCTCGTGGGCAAGTGGGGGTCGAAGACTTGGTAACTGGAAGTAAGGCCGTGGTTCTTCGAAATTCTGGATCCAGATACGGTATAAAGGTTGAGGACTTCTCTTCAGGAATCCAGTTACCCACCTTCTCCCTCATTTTCACCGAGTTCGAGAGCGAAGGGTTTTTATTCCACACTACCTGGCAGTGGGAGATTAACACGTGGCAGGAGCGTGCCTCGAGTGTGTGGGATACTCTTACCTTAGAGTTATTGGACTGGGAAGTCACACCTACGATTTATGCTCCAGAGATGAGAGGAACCCATGAGGCTTGGCATTTGTTCGAGTAGATCACGAAATTACCAATCTGGAGAACTGGAAGGGTCCCGGGTTTACACGTAGAAACACCCCCTTCTCAATAGATGCTAGTGAGAGAGTGTTGTCTGAAATTCGTGGTCAATCGGAAGAGGTAGAGGAGAGTGTTTTGCCACTGGTGGAAGAGGAGGAATTTTTAGAAAACTCGCAAGTGAGTGTTCAGGTTCCAGTTTTACCCATAAAGCCTTACCAATCATATTTTGATTGGGAGGAAATGGCTTCACCATATAGGGGTGGGGAAAGAGGGGTACGAAGATTTTCAGGTGCCACGGGCACCATCGAAGTCGATGACTTCAAGAGGGAGTTCACAATGTGGTGTGAACTCCAGAAGTCACGTAACCCCAACTTCAATCCGTATATGGTGTGGAGAACCTTGTTTGGGTGTCTGGAGGGAGCACCACTAGCAGACTACGGAGAGTTCGAGGCGGCTCATTTCACCGAAATCATGGCCTGGAGGGACTTCTACACCCCCAACTACGTGGATGTGTTCGGTGGAGCACCAAGGGTGACCCCCCCACTCTTGTCCAAGCGGAAGATGGAAGAAGGCACGAGCTCAACGGAGGATGTGGAGCAGCCGGAGGTACTGGTAAATCATCCACCTCCATTCAATCCCACCGTGGGATTCTTCGTGTAACTCCATAGAGATTACCAAGGACAGAGGGCGGATAAGATGAAGGCCCTTCGTTCTTTCACACGTGGAGGTGACGAGTCTCTGAGAGAGGCTCATGCGAGATTAAGGAGACTAATTTCAGCCACTCACGGAGTTACAGAACAACAGGCAGTGCAACATTGGTACAATATCCTGGATAAGGAGTTGAAGACCTTGGTTCGCAATGAGGCATTGCGATTGGGTGTACCCACGATACTACGGTTTGTTTTTGAGACTTCGGAGCGGATTGAGATAAATTTACTGGAAGAGAAGGCAGCCATGGGCTTTTTCAAACGTGAGGAGAAGGTCCCAGAGAAGGTTAAGGTGGCCAAGGTGGCTATTCCTTCGTATACTGCGGAGTCTGGTGCCTTGTGCTTCAAATGTGGGAAGCCAGGACATCAGAGGAAGGATTGCAAGGAAGGCAAGACTTCCACACCTCAGACTGGAGGTTTTTGCTCAGATTGTGGTGCCAAGGAGCATGCAGAGGCCAGCTGCTGGAAGCTCCATCCAGAGTTGAAGCCCACGGGGAGCAAGGGAGCTAAAGGAGGCAAGGACAAGGAGTCCAAAACCACTGGAGGGGAGAAGAAGAGCTGGAAGGCCAAATTTGCAGAGTTGGAGGCCAAGATGGAAGCTATGAGTGCCAGTACCAATGTGGTAGGTAGCAAGCCTCAGGTTACTCCCAGTTTTCATGCTGGGGGCGGTTTTAGCTCAATGGATGATGAATTTGGAGATTTTATGTTGAGTGGCATGGCACTTGCCATCAAGGATGGCACACAGGAGGCCTATGCCCTCACACGGAGTCATACTCTAAGTTCCAAGGATGTTCCACGTGGAGCTAGTCCAACCTTGGATCCCCACCATGGAAAGGATAATCGACAAGCAAGGTTGCCTCAATCCTTCACGTTAGAAGAGATGGTACCGACGTCATCCATGGTACCTCGACCACGACCAGTGGCAACCCCCACACAAGCCTTACCACGAGCTGGAGGACTCACAGGAGGTTCTGGAGCACTTATGGAGGCAACTACATCCGTGTGGGAAGCCTCGTTATTTTCTGCTAAAATGTTGTCACAGGATGGCTTCAGTGTGGCAGAGGTCTTCAAAAGTGTGGCCTCAATGTGTGAGTTGGATAACTCCACGGGGGTTAATGTATTGAAGACAGAGATAATCCAGACAGAGGAGAGCCAGAGTGACAACGTGGAGGGGCTGCTTTCAGCAGCCATGCGTGTGAAGACAATGGCCGCTAGACCTGCGATTGAGAGATCATCCATTACCCCTGGTGTGGTAGTGGTTGATAATTCCCAAGGTATTTTCCAACTCGTTGGGCCTAAGGGGAAGATATTTGTACCTCGACGTGTGCTTCTGGATTCGGGAGCTCAACCTTTGATGCTGGGAGCGTCTGCTATGGAAGGGTTGGGATTAACTGGGGATACTTTGGAGAAGTGTCCCTGGACCATTAGCACATCAATGGGGGGTACAGAGCACGCGACAGGGATCACAAGGGCTGAGTTGGTGTTACAACTCAACCAAAGTGATGTGGCAGATGCCAGTTCTATGAAGGTGAAGGCAATCATTACGGAGGCCAAGTCGTATGATGTCTTGGTGGGCTCGGCGGTGCTATACCCTATGGGATTCACCTTGGATTTCTGGGAGGAGTCAGCAAGCTATAGACCAGGATGGCAAGCCGGAGATGGGCGGAAGGCTCAGCTACCAGCTCGATTTGTTCGAGTTCTTACTGGTAACTTAGCTGACGTGTTTGCCTTCTCTGGATGTATGAACATGAAACCTTCATGGTTTCAGGCAGGTTTTGAGGATCCTTCTATGGTTGACCACATTTCAGAGAAGGTGGATGCCTACATGGGCAACACGAGTGGTGGAGAGGAAGAAGAATACAAACCTGGGATTGAGGCGGCATGGAGTAACACCACCCAGTTGAGGGAGGCCGCGAAGTTAGCAGTGGAAGAGGCATGGCAACAATCTATGCTACCACAGATGCAATAGGAGACTGGAGTTGACCAAGACATGGGGCCTCCGTTAGACACTGCTACTATCCATTGGAAAGCACCAATGGTTGGTATCGTATTATTGGAGCTCTTCGGAGGAATTGGCACAGGCTTGGCAACTGTTTTACAAGCTGGGATCAAGGTTAAGCGCTACATTTACGTGGATGTACATGAAACAGCAAGGCATGTGGCCAAACGTCACACACGGAGGCTGAGGATTCAATTCCCAGAATTGTTGGGCACTAGTGCCATCAAAACCTCCTTCTCTACACTTGTGGGTGATATTTCCTTGTTGTCAGAAGATGACATTTACCGAGTGGGTCATGTGGACCTTGTCATTGCAGGATGGCCTTGCCAAGACATGTCTATTGCAGGCAATCAGAATGGGTTAAAGGATTCCCGTTCTTCCAGGTTCTTTGACATGATTCGAGTGCTTCGATTGCTTCAGACTTCTCAGAGGCAACCGCCTGGTTATATTGTGGAGAACGTGCCCGTGGTGAGCAGTTCGAGGTCCAGGACACTCGAGAGTATGCATAGGGTCGATCAGACTCTGGGATTGCCAGTGTTAATTGATGCGGCTGCAGTAGGGTCCAGGGCACATAGACCACGCTTGTGGTGGACAAACCTGGCACCAGCCGAGTTGCTACAGTCCGCGGTGGGTCGTCTTAAACGCCCAGATGTGTATGTGAGTGACATTTTGGATCCTCACAGGACACCACGGCGCGTGTATCACGATGATCAGGCACCATTAGCGGTGGTTAACCGCAAGGGAGAACCACGTAGGGCCTTGCCCACGTTGGTTAGCTTTGCACGGTCTTATGCCTTCAAGGATAATGGACCTGGACTTGTATGGGATTCATTGTCCCAAGAAATGGTGGAGCCCAATGCAAATGAACGAGAGAGAGCCATGGGGTTTCCCACAGGCACCACCGATGTGCCTGGGATTTCAGAACCACAGAGACGATTTTTACTTGGTCAGGCCATGGATTTGAATTGCTTAACTTGGATTGTTTCCTTAGTGGTTGCAGAACAGAAGCGGTTAGCTTCTAGTTTAACTAGTTACATGGGTTATTATGAGTAGCGGGCGGCAGGAGAACCACTTGCCTCTGTCAGGATGACAAGCAAGGTGGTTGGAGGCGAGAGGGCCTTGGCACCTCATCCATGGAACACGTGGGATAACGTAAATATTTTTGCGACCACCAAGGCAACAGATCTTTATTATGGAAGGGAGAACTGGAGTGAAGGGAGCAGATTGGCTCACCAGAGGATGGATTTGGGGGATGTTGTGGAGAAGATCTTCTTGGAAGAACACACAGCTCTTCACATGGAAGAAATTGACAAATTGGGTCAATTGGAAGGACTTGGGAGTGTTATTGAGGAGGAAGGAGGAGAGTCTCCTCCACAGGGGATTCAATAGCAACCAAGGGTGGAAAACCCTGCTCCAAAGGAACCGAAGGAGGTGGCGACTAAGAACACTTGGAAACCAAGAGTAGGCCTCGCGGATGGAGCAGTGGAGGTGGAGGAACATGAGTTCCTGAAGGAGTATGTAGATTGTTTTGCTTTCAGCTTACATGATTTGGGAGTGTTGAAGGGGCAAGAAGTGCGTATTAACTTAACCGACGAAGCACCAATTTATCGAAAGCCATACAAGTACAGCGACATGGAGCGGAAGATGATTCGTGCTCGCACTGAAGAATTGATGGCTGCAGGATTGGTGGAATTGGCTCCTCCAGATTGTGAGTATGCATCAGCAACGGTTATGCCATCCAAGAAGGACATTTACGGTAATTGGACTGAGAAAAAGATGTGTGGTGACTATAGGAGAATTAATAAATTCACTAAGTCAGACCGTTATGCAATGCCAACTCCTGAAGCGAATTTTGAGGCCATTGGCCATGCCAAGGTGTTTAGTACGTTGGATTTACGCTCTGGATACCACCAGATTGGATTGAGAGAGGAAGACAAGGAGAAAACCGCGTTCTGGGGCATTGACAAGGATGGGAAGGACCGGTTGTTTCAATGGAAGTTTCTACCGTTTGGATTGAAGAATGCTCCAGCAGAATTTCAAAGGGTCATGGACAGAGTATTCTCGGGGTTGGATTTCGTGAGATGCTATATTGATGACATCATTGTCTTTAGCTGGAATCGAAAGCAACATAGACTACACTTGATGGAGGTTTTTGCTAGATTGAGGCTCCATGGATTAAAGTTGCACCCTGGTAAGTGCAAATTCTACTTTGATCGCATTGAGTATTTGGGCCACATGATTTATCCAAGTGGATTAGGTGTGGTAGCTAGCAAAGTGAAAGTAGTGATGTCTATTCCTAGACCACGAGATGTTAGTAGGTTGAGAGCATTTCTGGGGTTGTGTAACTATTATAGAAAGTTTGTCAAAACTTTCAGTGCTATTGCCAAGCCATTAACCATGTTGACAAGGAATGATCAACATTGGATCTGGGGAGATGAGCAAGAGGCGGCCTTTCAACAATTGAAAGACCGTTTGGCATCAGCACCAATACTTCGGAGGCCTATAGCAGGAAGGACATACCAGCTACACACAGATTGGAGCTCGTTGGGGATTGGGGCAGTATTGACGCAAATGGATGATGATGGCAAGGAATTTGTGATTGCGTATGCCAGCCGGTCCAACAACAATGCTGAGGCTCAGTATAGCTCGTATGAGGGGGAATGCTTGGCTGCGATATGGGCAATTGCTCATTTTCGGTGTTACCTTTACGGTAACGAATTTCTGTTAGTTACAGATCATCAGCCGTTGAAATGGTTGATGGAGTCTGATAAATTGACGGGAAAATTGGCACGGTGGGCCTTGATGTTGATGGAGTATGACTTCAAGGTGGTTCACAGGGCAGGTTTGGTTAATATGGATGCAGATGGCCTTAGCCGCAATCCAATTCCAAACCAAGAGGATGATACAGGTGCTAGGTGGCATACTGAAGGTGAAACCGACCCGTTGCCAAGTTGGCATTGTTCGGGTTTTCTGGGAATATTGGCATTGAATGGAGACACCACCGGGGAAACTACTGTGGCCACAGTAGATGAGGATGGAGGTGAGGAGTCTGGGGGCGCCAGAGATATTCACGAAGATACGAATGTGATACAGTTTTTGCAAGATGGAGAAACGGTGGCTTCATGGTCTCATAAGGAGAGAGATAGGGTTCTACAACGTGCTAAAAGGTTTGTGTGGGAGAGGACTCACCTTGTGAGAATGTGGCCAGATGGTACTAAGAAGGTAGTACCAACTCCAATAGAAAGAGTGAAACTGATTAAAGACACACATGAGGACCTTGGACACTTTGGAGTGCGGAGGACTTATAGTCTACTTCAGATTCACTACTGGTGGCGTGGAATGTAATCCCAAGTGCAAGCTTTAGTGGCTCGGTGTATGGTGTGTGACCGGGTACGAGCGTCTTTTAACGCTCCAATGCCTCAGTTACAACCTTTGCCAATTATGGGCTTAGGATATAGATGGAGCTTGGATTTTGCAGGTCCATTGCCAGTGACACCTCGACACAACAAGTATGTGTTGGTAATCATCGAGCATTTCTCGAAATTGATAGAGTTTGTGGCATTACCTTATAAGTTTAGTGAGGGAGCTGCATATTCATTTCTTGACCGTGTTCTGAGTCGCTTTGGAGCTCCAGCAGAGGTACTTACAGACCAAGGCAGAGAATTCTTGGGTGAGTTTCAGACGTTGTGTGAGCAAGCGATGATTGATCATCGCACTACTTCGAGGGATCACCCCGAAGCAGATGGATTGGCGGAGCGCATGGTGCAAACCGTCAAGAGGGGGCTCCGGAAGTACAGCTTGAAGAAAGGACACCACCAGGATTGAGATTTACAGCTACCATGGATAGCAATGGACTATCGGTTCAGCAAACAGGCATCCTTGGCGTCTTTTTCACCTTACTATCTATTGTTTGGAAGGCACCCGGTTTTACCGAAGGCCATTCAAGCAGATGCTGACACCGTGTTGGCTAACATGGACAATCCAGACACGTGGGCTCAAGTGTGTAAGCAACGTGCAGAGTTGTTCAAAAGGGTGATGTCTATGGCATTGGAGAACATCTCCATTGCTCAACATCGAGATACGTTGCGCTATGCTACGATACGGGGAGGTGATTATCGACCGCATGTGCGGCGTTTCACACCTGGAGACTATGTGTATTTGCAGCAAGCAGCGCCCACCACCTTGGATGTGACAACAGGAAGGGTAATCTTGAGAGTTCGTGAGGTGATGGACTCAGGAGTGTTAGTGTTGGAGGGTCGTGATGGCAAGAAGTGGAAGGATCACACACGTAATTGTGCACCTTGTCACTTGCCACACATTGATGGGACAATACACCCTGGTCTCTCTCACATCTCTGCTGGATTACGTTGTCGGTTGTGTGGTAGTGCCAAAAGGGCAGCCACTATGGTTATTTGTGACTTATGTTCTACGGGGTGGCATTTAGAATGCTTAACTCCACCTCTGTTGGAAGTACCGGTGGATCAATGGTCTTGTCCTGAGTGTTTAGCAAGTTGAGGGTCTGAGTGGACAAAGTCTAGCATTAAAAATATGTTAGAGGCGATTAACGATGGGGCTCTACATGCACCCGGCCTACCCTTTGTTTGTTAAGTCTTTTAGCGCCTTTTCATGTGGATTACAGTGATTCTATGGTTTTGAGAGGTTTTCATTCGCGGTTATTATTCAGTTTACATTTAAACTATGTGGTTCGCCGGTGTGAAAGGGGCTTCAGCACGGGCGAAGGGGGCGAGTAAAGGGGTACTTGGAGACCGCTTACTACTTCTTGGTGTACGAGGTCATGGGTCATTTATTTCTTTTCCCCAAGTCTGGATTGCTGAAAGTGTGTAAGTGTGCATTGTATTATTGTTCTATAGAGGTAACGGTGGTGGTTATGTCACCGTTACTCTTGAGTTGTCTCTGACTGTGTGTTCTCTCCTGATTAGCACGATGTTATCTTGGCACGATGCGGTTGTGCACGACAGCTGTCAGGTTCGACGCGTTGGAGGATTTGTGGAGGTTGGTTTACACGTTGTAAACCAACTAGGAGGTTAAATGGCCCAAGGAAACCCTAGATGCTAGCTTTAATTGTTAATTAGAGTTAGTATTAGTGTTATTTGACTTTTAGGGCCTTGGTGGTGTCTTTTGACACCTCATTTGGGACTTGGAGTCCAAATGACCTCCACGTGTAGTGTGGGGAGACTCATCTTTCTCAATTTGAATCTCCCACGTGATGGAGTGAGAGAGTGCGTGCGTGCGTGCACTTCTTGAACTTCATTGTTATTATGCGTTCATTCTTTAAGAAGGGCATTGGCTTGACTATATGTAGTTTATGAGTATTTTCTACTTGTTTATTAGTAAAGGGGTACTTGGAGACCGCTTACTACTTCTTGGTGTACGAGGTCATGGGTCATTTATTTCTTTTCCCCAAGTCTGGATTGCTGAAAGTGTGTAAGTGTGCATTGTATTATTGTTCTATAGAGGTAACAGTGGTGGTTATGTCACCGTTACTCTCGAGTTGTCTCTGACTGTGTGTTCTCACCTGATTAGCATGATGTTATCTTGGCACGATGCGGTTGTGCACGACACCTGCATTCATCCATAAAACAAATATCATTTTACATGATTTGGAACAAACAAATAGACACAATTACTTGACTTTACATGTCTGAGAGTACACAACAGTGATGTGAATGATATGAATTGCTTCCGCTCCAACAGTAACCATGTGAATGGAAAAAATCAATTTAGTTGCATAAAATGGGGGGGAAAAAAAACTTTGCATTTTTCTGGGCCAGAAAGAGACTACTGAATAAAAAAATCAAATGAAATAAATAGATCCTGAAAGAAACAAAAAAGAAATCACAAAACATGCACTCAGTTTGGGCTAGCAGAAAATCACAAAAATTCCACTATTTTGGGCCATCGAAAAAATCACCACCTCAAGCACTCTTTTGGGCCACTAAAAAAACACAAAACATGCACTCTTTGGGCCAACAAAGGACTGTTTCAAAAAAAACTAAGTAAGCAGCCATCATGCTGAAGAATAACTTGAGGGAGCAACACAAACCTGACAAAATCAAGTGCAAAAAGAGGTCTGTCATATGGAAGAAGCCTCTTATGGGTGAGGTTTGTAAAGAAACGATGGGAGAAGAAGAAATGGTCACATAGAACACGTTCCCATGAGATATGCCTAGTCAACTAGGTCGGAAAATTCTCTGTGGCTTTCCCACCTTAATTGCAAGCCATTAATGACATAACAAATGTGCAACCAAATTAGCATGACGGGTTGTAAAAATACATGAAGGGCTTGTAAAGCTTACTTGACATACCTGGTCAATTGGAGAACACTCGTTAGACTAATAACGGGTCGGGTGCAATATTCTTTGCATGGAACTGACCCGACCCCGTCAGAGATGACGGGGTGGGAAGAACATGGATAGAGGCTCTTACTCGGGTTGGGTCACTCCCACCTCGACGTCATCACCCACGTCCATGCGGCCTCCACACCCCCGCAGCCTCCACACCTGTCAGTGACTCGTTAGTCAGTCCACTATGATCATAGCAGGCATCAAGGGCAAGTCGTGGCAGGTGGATCGACTACTACGCGTGCTGTAGGGATTTGCCTAAATACCCTGGTCGAGCGTTGCAGCAAGCCTCAGGCCTGGAAGGGTGGGGGAGGTTAGGGACAAAACCGGCCCCTATTTATATGTTGGAGGGAGGCCCTATTTGATCCATGGAGGGGCTTGTGAGGGTAAATTGGGGCCACAGGCTCCAAATTTGGCCAATTTTTTTTCAAAAAAAACCTCTAGACTTCTAAAATAGATAGGGCCAAAAAAATGGACCCACGCAAGGCTGAGGTTTGGTGCAACGCTCGACCAGGGTCAATAAGGAGATCCGTGTTGCAGTACGAAGGTGTTGGAGACGGCGTTGGACGCGCCTATGCAGACATGCAACGAGCAGTGCAAGGCCGCGAATTAGATCCTGCTGCACCACGTAATCACAACCACCAAGGACGTGGACACGCAACTGTTCGGGCTCCACCCGGAGCTCCACGACAACCTCCACTATCGTGGGTTTGCCACCGGCAACCGCATCACCTGCAAACTATGCCTACGCCTCCACGAGAAGCTCTTCAACATGGCTAGAATTGGGTCCGTCATGCGCGCCATCTTTGACACTCAAAACCTCGTGTAGTAGTTCCTCCTCAAGCTCTTGTAACCGATTCCAACTTCGATTCAGGTACTTTCTCTTCACCTACTTTTTTTTGCTTCCTTTTTCAACTGTTTCTTTCATCACCATTCACTCATTGTTTTCTATTTTTGCGGATTGTTGTTGTTGCACATTGCAAATTGCAGTTTAGGACCACGTGAGCACGAACTGAACCTGGTTGCAGCTTCATGACCGATACGCATAGTTACGGACATGAGGAAGGATCAGTTGATTGTTGAGTAGACATCATAATGTATTGTTTGGGAAGCACAATCTTGTATCAAATGAGTGGTTTTGTGATGGATCATTGAGTTTCTTGTGCATCCCGTTACCTTTTCCATGTTGATGTTCATGATGAAATATTAGCGTCAATTTTTAATGGGGTTTTGGTGTCAGGTTTAGGGTTTTGCTAATCAGGTTCACCGCTTGCAGGAGATTTGAACGCAAGGATTTCAGGTCTCGTTTAACTTGGCCTTATCAAATTCAAGAGCTTCGACAAATTCAAGACCTTGGACTAACTTGTTGTGCCTATGTTCTACATTTCATTTTGCTCTTTCAAATGAGTATCAAACCTTCTGACTGGATTTGTGATTGCCGACCTCTGTTTAGTCTATGTGATGTAAATTTTTCATTGCTTTGACAAGGTTTGTGTCCTCATGCGTACTAAAAGATTCTTTGAGTAGAATTGTTGTTTAGATTTTGTTGAATGAGTTTTTAGTTGGTACTTGGGATCTGTTTGGAATGGAGTATGTGCGGGTGTTGATTGTGAATTTGGTTGTGTTGTCACTGAGAACAGTCCAACAATCTGGCCACAATTTTTATTTTTATTTTCAAAATTTATTTTTATTTATTTTGAATTAATTAATATTGTTATTTCATCTTCTGAAATTCTCTTTGCATTTCTATTTCTTATTGACAACAGTTGGATTTTTTATTTAGATTTATGTTTTTCAAAGTTGGGTTTCTCATTTTGGGTTTAGGTTGCACTCCGGTTTCCTAAAGATGGGTGTTCTTTGTGCCTCCCTTCCATGATGGATATTGCTTTCTACATTACATATTTGCTAACTTCTTATATTGCTTCCTAGTATGACAAAGATGGCTATTGTTCCGTATGTGTCTGAAGATGTTGAGAAGGACAAACAATATAATAAGGAAGACATCGATTGGAAAAATATACAAAGGAAAGAAAAACCCCATGAGTGCTTGATTTGGAAAACTCTTTCAGGAAAGATTTGCAGGTTTGACATGTATGCATACCGTCATCACTTATCTGATCATATTAGGAAAGCACATGAAAAGACATTGCCTGAGAAGAAGAGAGTGCCCTCTTCATCAACTACTGTTTAAGGTAATAAAAGAAAGCGTGTAAATTCCAAAAAAATGAATTTGAAAGTTTTAGGATCCCCTTTCAAGAGAGCTCGTTTGGACCTATATAAGATGATTGACCAGTGGACTACAAGGGCTAAGGAGGAGTGACTGAAGCTTGAGAAGAAGGCATTGTTGAAGATCTAAGACAAGAAGACTTGCCTTATTATTGTTACACTTCTAAGGGGAAGAACCATGGAACTTCTTGGAATTTCTAACTATGGTGAAGGTATTTTAGATTCCAAAAAATGTGATGCTCTTCATGATTGTGATAAATTTACAAATTTGGTGCTTATTGCTTCAAAGAAGATTTTTTGGTACCTTGCCTGACAATGTGCGTCAATGTATGAAAATGTTTGACTCGGATTAACCCCTAAAAGCCCGTGACGATTTCACACCAAAAACACTTCAAAATTATTGATTCTAGTGCAATGAGTAAGGAAGGAAACAAAACCTTATTTTGACCGTAGGATCTCCATAAAGACTTACTAAGTAATATATTCACAAACATTTATACACTTTGATCGATGGATTGAATGATTATAGTGTTTGGAGTCAAGAAATTGGTTCATTTTCTTCCCTACGTCGAGTGGATTAGCAGACTTTGACTTCACTTGGTGTCAAATTTTTGCACTACACAAGGTCTAAATCTCTTACCATTGTATTGAGCATGATGTTAGTTTCGTATACACCAATTTTTAGAGGTAGAGAAGGGGTGTAGCATATTCAAAACAAGTGTGCAGGGATTGGAGGTTCAAAAATTGTCAATTCACGATTTATTTTTTGAGAATCTAAAATGTTTTAGAATGATAATCTAAATGGTCTATAAGAATGTTTACACCACGTAATGTTGTAGTAAAAATAAAAAGTGGAAAATATGAAGATCTCTAAGTTTTATGTAGAAAAGATGAAGTTTTTTTCCCCACTTGCCCAAAATGTATAAAAATGTGTTAAAATGTTTTTTTACACTAAAGACAAGAAATTTGTTTGACATCACCAAAGAACGTAATATTCTCTACATGTAAGGAAAATCTCAATGTCAATACAAACTTCTAGCAAAATTTTGGAACTGCTCGGAATCCCCATTTCTAACTTTGAGTGGTACTAACTTTCAAACCATGAATCCAAAAAGATAATAAAAATATCTCCATGGAGCTCTTATCAAGGAAAATCTAGTATAAGAGTTTTTTAAAAATTAATTTTTTTGAATTGTAGGAACCTGTCCAAAATCCAAAACATACGCCCCATGTACATGTGGGCTCTTAGGGGTTAATAGGCTATTTTTCACTAAAGAGAAGATATTTTTTTGACAATATGAAAGGAAATAATAATAATTTCTATTATTGGAAATCTCACATTCAATAGAGTGTTATAGCAATAATTTTTGGAGTTGCCCGACGTGCCTGCTCTCCCCATTTGAACTTCAAAAACCCATAACTTTTTCATTACATGTTGGATTTAGGAAAAAAATTGGACTCACACAAAGCTTTTAGTAATGTCTATCTACAATAGAAATTTCAAAAATAATTTATAATCACATAGAAATTATGCTAAAAAATCTATAACCATGCAGAAAAATGTATTATTATTGTTATGTGATGCACATACATGTTATCAATCAATAGGAGAAACATGAATGCTCAGAGATGTTAGTAAGGTCCATCCATGGCACTTACCATGTTTTTGTATGCTCATGCCGCTTATATTTCCATTAGAACCCCATGGCTATTGGCTGCGTAATAAAGGTCAAGAAGGAGTCTAACTCAAAGTTTAGAACATTCTTTACTTTTCTCTTTCCATGGTATCTATGGAACTTTTTTTTCCATTTTGTTTAATCATTTTACATTTATATAAAAATTTAGTGCTACATAGTAATATGATGGCGTTTTCATCACTTACAACTTCAATATTGTACTTGTGGATCAGTTTCAACATACAAGTGTTGAAATGGTTAGAGTTGGAGACTTTAGGCATTATACACTTAAAACTTTCATTCAATGTTTTCAGCAAAGCTCAAATTAAATTATCAACAATTTGTGCAAGTTTTTGTAGAAGCTGAAGTCATGACTACCAGTAGGGCCAGCACGGGCATAAAGAGCTCAATGTTATCCAATTCTAGCGATTGCCCATCAAAAAGTTGCAATATATTGTAGGTGAGAAAAAACTTACTATTGTTTCAAAAGTAGTATTGTAGAGTTCAATAATGAATTTTTTGAGGTAGAAAGCAGTGATAGATAGGTATTGGCAATCCTCATTAACTTTAATTAAAACAGGTATAAATTAAGGATTATATAATACTTGAAGATATTTTTTAATCCTACTAAAAGAAAGAATCATGATTCTATCCATCATTTGGACAAGGCAAACTACTATTGTTTTCTTGTTATAGAAGTTAATTGTTTTCCTAAAGAAATGAGTACTTTTTAGAGTGCTAGTCATTGCAATTCCACTTCCGTTTTCATAAACACCTCTATTACTCGTGACTTTTGGGCATGCAGTGACCTAATAAAATTTAGAATATACATGCATAAAATTAGTCAATGTTTACTGAAAAAAAATATGCCATTAGCTGTATTCAAACTACCCTAACAATGTCCACGCATGGAATTAAAACACTATAAAGCACAATTCAAACATGTAACTAATGATCCGTGCGGTTAAAGGTTATGAAAATATTTGAGTGTCTTCTTGTAGTAGTTAATTAAAATTCCCTACAATTGAAAATAATAGTAAAAAGTTGTTGAATCGATCATGGAACGTCTCATCTAAGAAGGGAAATTTTAAGGGATTACTAATTTAACAAATTTGTGGGAATTTGAGATTATCGTATTATTGTAGCTAAATTATTTGGAGTGCGTTAATGATTATCACCACACAATATATGAAGGGTACGCGTAGAACTACAAAGTTGACAAGGACTACTAAGACAAAGCAAGAAGAGGCAAACTTATGACAATCTATCATGCATCATTTTTGGAAGCCATTTGGCGAGAGCCATAGTTGGATAGAGAAAGAGACATGCATATTTTCATGGGTAGACAAACCAGAAAGAACCATGACTGGCGCTTGCCGGTGGAGAAAGCGCAATGTATTTGGAATGTAGGTTGAAAGCAGGGTTTACATTCTTCAATTGGCTAAGGCTCACATACTAGAGTATATTGCAATGCAAACCGAAGTTATTGACAACGACCGCTTCCAAGCAACCTGAAATGCTATGTGATAGATAATGAAAGTATTATGAGTGTATTGTGTACATGGTAATTGTATTTAGTGTATGTGCAAGGGTAGTATATTGCAAGGGTTATATAAGACGTTGTGGAGCAATCCTATAGAATAAAGAGGTTTTTACTATTGGTAAATTACATCACTAAGTCCATGAATAGATGCATCTATGTTTATTTTCTTCGATTTGTTTAACATGTACTATGTAGAGTATCTACTTATAAATTGGCAATCATTGTTTACTGTATAATTATTGGTGATTGCTTCTCTTCGTACACTACAATCTTTGTAGTTTATCTTTGAAATTTTGCACAATGGTATTAAATAAATATTATAAAATTAACAAAGTGCCACCAAAAAGTTCAATGGATGGTTGACACTCAACAACGATTTTACAAAGGGCTCCAAAACAAAGTATATTTCTTTTGCCCAAACGTGAGTAACCTTAGTGGACTTCTACCCCAGGACTCTTCTTGAGAGACAACTTCTCAGTGAAGCGATGAGGTTTATTCCATGCCTCACATGAGATGTAGAATCATCACCACCAGATACATGTTTCTGAGGGCATTCGGCTGAAAAATGTCCTTTCTCTCCACAGTTGTTGCAGCCAGAGATGGCCTTCAGCTTATCCAGACGCTTTGCCTTCTTTTTCTTCTGCTCTGTTGTAAGAATAGGTTGTGAAGAGGACCTATGGCTTTAGGTACTATGGGTAAATAATGCCTTCTCAGCCTGAACATCAGTGAGACTTGCATGGTCTTCAAATGGTTCTCGCGCTTTACAAGCCGAATCTTGCTGAACCTTGACTAAACCTTGCTTACAAACATCGCAATGGAATCTATCTCACCAAGCTTGCAGCTATAGTAGTTTTCTTGTAAGGAAATAATGCACTCCTCTGAATGTATATGCTTGTTAGCAGCTAATTGTTTCCATGTAGCATTAGAGGTAGAACAATTGATGACCTCATCACGATACCTACTGGAAATAGAAGACATTGTCGCTACAATGGCTTGCTTGTTGCGCTTCTCCCTTTTCGCTCTCTCTTCATCAGTCGTGCAGGCACTCTTTAGTTCTGTGCCGTTAACAATGCTAAGTAGTTCTCGGGATTGGAAAATGAACTACATATGCATCCTCCATATATATTGGAAAGTTGGAACCATCGTATCGCTCGACACTGGCGGCATCGGTGCCGGCCAATCTCTCATCGATGTCTGCCATGCTTAGGTGACTCGAAAAATACTGGACAAATCTCTTACAAATGCGCTGAAGAAACCCTAACGCTCAACCAAAGCGCTCACAACTAAATCCTTACGCTCAACACAAGCGCTAAAAACAGCTGTGATGGAATCAAGAAAAGGCCCTTAACCTACTAAACTAATAAGAGTACCAGGCTACTTTCACACACGCACTCACATTGCTCAATGTGTACAACAAATTATGGCGCCAGGCCATTTGTGCTCTGGACACATCTTCTTGATTCACTCAAGCGGTACACGAAAAACGACAACGACGACAACGACACAACATGCACACAGTAGGACTTATCTACAGCGTCATGAGAGAGACGACATGAGTACACCCACGTATGTCGTACACAAGTGCCGCGCTGATCAGAAATGTACACCTAGGTAAAGAATCATATCTACGAATGATCTGAATGATAATTTATGCACAACAATGCTACATCGAAGTAATGTGCACCTAAGTTACATGCTCCAATATTGCTCCTGCAATGATCTAATCCCCTCACACTCCTGCTCTTCAGTCACGGCAATCATAGAGAAATAAATCCCTAACGCCCAAGGAAAGGACTCTGGCGAAACTCCGGGTGGTGCCGCGCCGACAAATGACGGTCACAGGAGCCATTTAGAGGTCAACAGTGGTTGCAGACGACTGAGGTCAGAGGGGTTACCAAGGACCGAACTCCAGGCAGCAGACAGGGAGTAACTTAGTCAAACTTTACATCGAATTGTATTGTGAAACGCGAGAGCCGCTGTGATGTCGTGTTTGCCATACAGGTCGATTGCCGACTGGAAGTATCCGTGCTGGCCCTACCCGGAGCATGTACCGTGTTTGGTCCAGATCGTGTGGCTGTCGCTGGAGGGGCACGCTAGGGAGCCCCAGTCGTCGTCCATCTTGTTGATCACATCCGACAACTGCGGCAATAATTACATATCGAATTTTCATTTCCTAAGTTTGTGAAAGAGAAGTTGCACCATGACGTGATTTAGTTTCTGAACAGAAGACTTTAGCAGAACAGAAGGATCATTGTTGTGGATTTCGAAGGAGTGAGAGATAATCCTAACAACTGGCAACGCCATTCTTCATACATTCTCGAAGTCTCTTCATCCCCAAACTGATTCAATTACACCATCTCCTTTAGCATACCAACACACCCTAGACCCGAAACCTCAGTTATACACACACAACTACATGATGTGAGCTGAACAAATCACATTCTCCCAAAGCACACCGTCTTCCACAAACTCTCCGAATACATCCCCCACAGCAACATCATCTCAACTTGCCTGAACTATGAATAACATGAACACAAATGCAATCAATAACGACCAATACTTGACAAATACTGGTGTAACAAGGTGAATAGGAAGTCGGTGCTTGTCTCAAATTTCTCTTCACCAAACACAAGATATCAATGTTCACACCAAGAAAAAAGCCATGTCCTTACTCTAATCAGCGATGTCCTAAATGACACCCTGATGAACGCGAGCACCGGTCTCATTCCTAGTACATTATTAGCTCAATTCGGTGAACTCCACCGACCACAAGCCATCAGTGAAATCCAAAAATCAGTCGAATTCTACTCTGACCCCTAAAACATGGAGTTCTTCACTATCGAATGGCAGAGTCCCTGTTCTGCTTACTTCGGCACTTCGGAAAGCGCTTCCTAGACTTGCTCTGAACCTCAAACATTCGGACCCAACTGCCAGAGTTGATAGAGACCAGTATTCTAGCACGCATACACGGCTTTAGGAAACTAGCAAGTTGAGGACGAGCAGTGCTCCAGACACCACCAGCGACAAGACGCTCGTCACAGGCCGCACAAGCCCAGCGGCATTCAGGCTGAAGAAGCCGCTCGGCGCCGGAGGCGGGGTGTTGGTCGGCGGCACAGCAGCACTGGGAGGCTTCGTCGAATCTGTGGGCGGTGAGATCGTCGGGGGTGCAAGCAGAGCAGGCGGCGGAGTGGCGGGGTCCTCGACCGGTGGTGGTGCCAAAGCTACAGGCGGCGGGGTGGCGGGATCCTCGACCGGTGGTGGTGCCAAAGCTACAGGCGGCGGGGTGGCGGGATCCTCGACCGGTGGTGGTGCCAACGCTACAGGCGGCGGAGTGGCGGGATCCTCGACCGGTGGTGGTGCCAACGCTGCAGGCGGCGTCGCGACGGTGCTGGCGATTTTAAAGCAGCCGTAGAGGCAGTAGGAGGCGTTGGTGCTCGGGTTGAAGATTTCGGTTCTGAGGGCGTAGTACGTGTAGGGCTCAATGAGGCCGACTAACGACGTGTTGGACATATACGCGCGCGTCTTCACCAGGCACTGCGCGCCGGTCAAGGGCCAGTCGATGTGCGCGAACCCGTACCACTCGCAGTCGACTGCCGTGTTCGTCGTCGAGTTCACGCAGGGAGGCAACGCCCCGTACGCAGTCGTCGGCGTCTCCGGGTATCCCACGGGTCGAGGCAAACCATCAGGACCGCGCAGCTGTGCAAACACTGGCGATATCACAACAAGGATCATGACAGCTAGAACGCAAACCCCTCTCATCCTGACAACCATGCGAGGACTCCACTAACTGCAACCAACGGTCACCTCCACAATGTGACGTAGTTGTGGAGTTGAGCTTTCAGTAGACCGTGACGGAAGAGTGGTGTTGCAGAGGTGTGATGGAGAACGTTATGCTGCGGTGGCCTCGGATCGATCGGCGGTTTCTCTGATACCGAACCTGGCTGCCAGATGCTATTTATAAACAGTACATCGACCACGCGTACCGGGCGCGTTTTCGATGAGTTCACTCTGCTGATTTTACTTTGTCACCGTATTTTATCCCACGTACCAATGCCAGTAATACTCGAGAGGGGTCTCCATATTCCACTGCTACGCTTGCTACAGGCTCCCTCCGGCGGGCCGCTTGGAGTGCGGGCAGCTGCGACTTGAAATTTCGCCCTTAGGTGATACCCCGCCCCAGATACCCGCCATTAGACCCGCCACTCTCCAAAGTCGTCGTCGTCTCCGTAGTCTGTCTGCAGCCAAGCTCCGTCGTGCAGTCCCCCTCCCGCAACCGATAGAGACAGTCCCCCTCCCTACACTGCGCAGCTTGTGAGTGCCACAGAGTGAGGGTGACCTGCGCTTCCGGATGAGCGCAGTAGGGAGAAAGGCGACCGAACCGGCTCAGGCGGCACGCTAGGCGACGAAGGAGCAGAGCTGCGGAATCGAGTCGCGGAGGGCGACAGAAGTAGCGGTGCCGGAGGTTGATGCCGCAAGAGCTAACGAGGCGCACATCTTGATTCTTGTACCTGAATATATGACCACTGGCATTGCGATTCACATCGCGTCTCTAAATGAGACAACATGCATTAAACTCCATTTCTTTGTTGGCCTTCCATCGATCACTACGACGAGCTCTAGAGCTTCCCGGGGGCATTGGAATCTCAGTGGTGATCTGAAGTTATTCTTGATTGATTTTTTCCTGGTTATAGGTTCATGCAAGTTCTCCAGAGTCTCCCAACCAAAACAAAGCCACCTATCAAACTCTACCACCACCTGCGTCGTTGTCACCACCAGTTTCAAGTATACTTTACACGTGAAGAATCGGCTCCTTCACACATCAATGACTAGAGATCCACTCTCGAAAAAAAGAATCTAGCAGGTTCACGATCCATGTCGTAATATCACTTCTCGCGGTGTCAACTGGCAGACCGAATATGATCATGTGCACACAACTCATCTGCTCAGAGAAAAACATCCGAACATGGCCCATTGTATAAGCTTGTCGACGCCCAGTGTATCTAAACTGTATGGCCGCCTGTTTCACCTTCACGCTCCAAGCTTACGGACCAAAAAACTTACGTTAAGTACACCTCCGAGCTCGGCGTCCATAAGCATGGAAGTTGTGGATCCCGAAATGACTTGGGGGGGAGATGACGGGAGGGCCGCTGCGGGGGCTGTGCTTAGGGTTCTGAAGTGGGAAAGGGGGGCAGAGCGGCTGCGGCCATCGGTTGCAACGGCGTTCTCTATCGGTTGCGGGAGGACTGCGCGAGGGAGCTTGGCTGCGGACAGACTACGGAGACGACGACGACTTTGGAGTGTGGCGGGTATCGGGGGCGGGGTATCACCCAAGGGCGAAATTTTAAGTTGCAGCTGCCCGCACTGCTGCGCGGCCCGCGGGAGGGAGCCCGTGGCAAGCGTAGCAGTGGAACATGGAGATCCATCGAGAGGTCTTTTGCTAATTTCACTCTCTAGAACTTGAGACGAACCTATGATTTACTGCATGAAACCTAAAAATCGTAAGTTTCCTGGAGTTTCGGCACCCTCGCTTCCAAATCAGTGCTTCCAACACAATGGGTATCACCTAGGTATTACTTGGGTATCACCTATGTATTTTATGGGTATCATCTAGGTATTATATGGGTATCACCTATGTATTACATGGATTTCACCTGGGTATCACCTAGACAAATCTCTTGAAATGTGCATTAATGAGTGATGCGTACGGTAGCGATGTGTATGGTAGCACTTCAGGTAACATGTTAAACTTCATTGTATGAAACCATGGACTGGACTACAATCAAAATACCTAGGAAAGTTAGTGATTTTTACTCTAGTACCTACCGTACGCTACGGTCAGTATCGGCACACAAGTGCCGAAGCATTTTTTTTTTTGGGTCACATTGATTCGACACAATGGATATCACATAGGTATTGCACGAGTATCACCTTGATCTTGCACGGGTGTCACCTTGGTATTACATAGGTATTGCCTAGCCAAATCTCTTGAAATTTCCAAAATTTTAGACAAGTCCCCATTTTGAATTAATTATGTACGAAACTGACCATAGCGTAGGGTATCCCTGATTCATGAGCAAAGAAAGCAATTCTGAATTTTGCCTGATCCGTTAATTGTTAAGGACAGCTTATTCTCCCGCCGCAGTAATAACACGTTATTCCAGTAAATTACCATATATTTCGGCAAAGTTTACTTAGTCGGGAATGTAACTTTTGATTATCTGAAAAGGTGCTGACTCTGGAACATGTATGATCCCCACAGCCTGAACTAACCACGTACTATCCACGCAGGTTCCTGTTGTCATCCAGGCTCTGGCGGTATGGACACTCAACCTAATCGGTAGGGTTCATCTTATTTTTATCAATGTACAGAGCTGATTTCGCTGTTCGCCACATGTTTGTTCATTAGAATAGCTCATTATAAACCTGAAAGCATATTTTCTCGGAGAGGCTTTTATTGTCGATTGTTACAATTCCACATTGACTTATATTTTTTAAACAAGTAGTGGCGCACGAAGTAATTGCTTTCACGTTGAAATAACTTTTTATACTTTTTTTCCAAACTGTACTACCCTACGTGGAGATCTACTTCGTACATAATTAATTCAAAATGGACGGTGTCCGAATTTCTTGGAAAATATATACATTTTGTCTAAGGTGATATCCATGTGATGCCAAGGTCATACTCGTGTAATATCTATGTGATACTTGTGTAATATCTAGGTGATACCCATAAAGTCCGAACCACTGTGTGAAGAAAAAATAATTAATTCGACACAAGTTTGTTGAACTAGACCTTGGGGTATGGTATCTTGTATGAGTAGTCACCAATGAACATAATCTTTTAAGTTGGTAAAATAATTCACCTTGAGTAGAACGATGTAGATACAAGTACATACTAAACCTCTAAAGGACCTTTTATGCATCATTTAGCTAAATCTAGAAAATTCAATGAATTCTGGACTTTGGACTGAATGCATCATCCGGAGACCTCTGGTTGAATTACACTAGAATCATCTGGAGATTTATCAAATCATCGGGAGATGTGATCAACGGTCATGATTTATGGACTTTGCAGAGTCCAGTTCTAGTTAAAAACATTAATTTTGTACTTTCGAGGTACATTTAATTTAGTTTGAGCAAATTTCTAAAAACCTAATTTTGAAGATCAATCTTTGAGAATTTTACTAAGCATAGGAATATGGATTATTTTTGCAATGATATTTTCTTTTTTTAGGAACTATGGAGAAAAGGTTATGGTGCTTCAAACATCATAATATCGAAACTTTGTGTACATTTTTTCTCCTTGTTCCCCTTTGAGTGACTTGTAAATAGGGTAGTTGAAAAGGTACTTCTACTCCTTTCCAACTACAATACCCTACTTGCGCGTCAGTTTCATACAAAATTAATTCATAATGGAGAATGTCCAATTTCAAGGAAAAAATCAAGAGATTTGTCTACGTGGTACTTGTGTAATGCCTAGGTGATACCGAATGTCAGGAGGTCACTCTTGAAGAAAAAAATAATTATTTCAGTTGCCCAAATTGAAGTAATTTTTGCACGTATTCGTATATATTTTAAAATATAAAAAATCAATGGATTGACTGAATCAATGGAGTTAAATTATTATCGATTGCCGGTAAGGTAGGGAAGCCGTGTTGGCAGGCGGTAGGAGTTGACTGGCATCTAAGTGTTTTGACAGCATCCGGCGATCAAGTGGACAAGTTGTAGTTGCTAAGTTTGTCAACGTTCACTCGGTGAATGTTCCGATACCCACGTCCACCAACACCCAATGGGCCCACATCATTCCAGTCCATCTCATCTAGATTCCAATCTCTTCAAGTGACATTTCTCTTTGTAGGAGAAACAAGTTGGAAGAGGTTAGCGTTAAACTTTATGCTACTTGTTCTGTTTTAATCGATCTTGGCTCCGTACCATCTGGCCCTACTTGTATTTACCGGAGTTTTTCCCGAAAGTGAAAAAGACGTGACCCCGCATGTCAACCCCACTTTATGGACTTTATTTCCAAATCATTTAGCGCGGTCATTGTTCGTTCACTCAAAATTAACCCCTAAATTTCTATGACAAATTCCCACCAAAAACACTTCAAAACTATTGATTCGAGTGTAATGAGTAAGGAAGCAAAAAAATAACATTTTCTTTTAGTTCAAACCCTAGGATCTCGATAAGAACTTATAAAGTAACATACTCACAAAAATTTTGTACACTTTGACCACATGGAATGAAATATTATAGTCTTTGAAGTAGAGAAAGCAGTTCATTTTCTTCCCTGCATTTATTGATTCATCAGACTTTGATGTCAAATGTTTGTACTACAAAAGGTCTAAATTTTATATCATCATGTTAAGTATGGTATTAGTTCCTTGTACCCCAATTTTTAGAAGTAGAATAGGGATATAGCATATTCAAAACAATTGTGCAAAGAGTGGAGGTTCAAAAATTGCCAATTCACGTTTTATTTTTTTGTGAGCTCAATATGTTTTAAAATGAGAATCCAAACACTCAACAACAAGGTTTGTACCACATTTTACAGCAGAAAAAATAACAAGTATAAAACATTAAGATCTCTAGTCCTTGTGGAGAAAAGAAGAAGTTTTTTGGTAGCTTGCCCAACAATGTGTGACAATGTTTGAAATTTTTTGACTTGGACTAGCATGCTATTTTTTTATTAAAGACAATAAATTTTTTTTGAGTGTATGGAAGGAAATAAAATTATTTGTTGATATGGAAAATCTCACATTCAATTGAGTGTCCTAGCAAAAGTTTTTGGAGTCGTCCGATGTGCCCGCTCTCGCAAGGTTTTGCTTCAAGATGGCATAACTTTTGCATTGAATGTCTGATTTAGGAAAAAATTGTACATACATAAAGCTTTTGGTAATGGCCATCTACAGTAAAAATTTCAAAAAATAATGTTCTGAATTGACATCGAAGGAACCTGTGCAAGTCCCCTGAGGGGACTCTTGGAAATTTAGGGGTTAACCTTCAGTACAACTGCTACATTTCAGCTCTAAAATACGGTAAACATGTTGACCACTCAAGGCCATCCACCATGTCAGAACATTCTACCATACTACCATACTGTAACTCGTGCGATCCAATTTTCGCATGCCATATAAATGTGAATATTTTAGAAATAAATGAGGAGTACCGTAGTGGTCTGTACGTATTAAAATTTAAAATAAATAAGTACAAATGAAAGATTCACTCCAAATACACAAATTGCTTACCATATATCAACTTGGTGGATATGTTTTGTTCTGCTCTGGCACACCCGTGCTTTGGTTAACCCAAAAAGGACATGGGGACTTTTAAGAATTTGGGTATTTTCCTTAAATTTGAGTTTAAAATTTATTTACAAAAGAATTGAGAGTACATATGTAAATTAACAGGGCCTAAAAAATGACCCCATGCCATTAACCCCTAAATTTCCAAGAGTCTCGTTGGGGGACTCTTGAAGGTTTAGGCAGGTTCCTACATTGCCAATTCATAACATTTTTCCTTTCAAGTTTTTACTGTAGATGGACATTACTAAAAGTTCCTCGTGAGTCCAATCCCCCCCCCCCTAAATCTGACATTTAATGAAAAAAATATCATGTTCTGAAGTTCAAATGGGGAAAGCGCGCACGTTGTGCAACTCTAAAAACTTTTAATAGGACACTCTAGTAAATATGAGAATTTCTATACCACCAAATAATATTATTTCCTTTCATATTGTGAAGAAAATTCTCTTGTCTTTATTGAATAATAGCATATTAATTCAAATCAAACACTTTCACACATTGTCACACATTATTGGGCAAGGTATCAAAAAAACTGCTTCTTTCCACATAAAACTTAGAGATCTTCATTTTTCCTTTTAATTTTTCCCACAACATTATGTGGTGCAAGCCTTCTTATTGACCATTTGAATTCTCATTCTAAAGTATATTAAGTTCACAAAAAAATATAACGTAATTGCCAATTTTTGAGCCACCACTCCTTGCACAATTTTTTGAATATGCTACATCCTTTTTCTACCTCTAAAAATTGGTGTACAAGAAACAAATATCATGCTTAAGATAATGGTAATGGATTTAGACCTTGTGTAGTGTAAATTTTGGACACCAAGTGAAGTCAAAGTCCGTTGATCCACTATACGCAAGGAAGAAAATGAACCCTTATCTCTACTTCAAACTCTATAATAGTTTAGCAAGACTTACACTTTGAATTGAAGATTCTTCAACTAACATATTTTATTTAAAGGTCATTTCCATATCTAGACCTTATCATGTTCAAATACGACCCATACATGTAGAATACTATGGCCACTGCCCTCGACTACTACCAATACTACGTGTTTTTTTTAACTTCAAGAGTTAGAAGCACCCCACATGTCTGCAAACTTGGAGCACAACGTGCATCCAAACTGGGCAATTTCCCATCAAATCATAGACAAGGCCGGATGGGACTCCAGACGGGCCTTTGTGCCAGCCTCCACCCACTCCAATGCTGCAAGCGCAACATGCTGAGGTCGGCCGCTTGGTGGTCTGCAATTGGTTTGTTTTTTTTCCAAAAAGTTATCCTTTCCGAGTTGGTCTCCTCATGTTCTTGTCGACATAGATGGCAACAAGACATTCGGCGTTCGCTTCACAGGTTTGCAGGTTTGCAAGCCAGTCTTCATCAGAGCTTCTAGCCTACTATTATTATCCCGATCCAAACCTCCCCTTTGTGACCAAGGGAGGGCAAGGGTGGGGATTCTCTAAGATGAAAACCCACCCACCGAAAAAAAGGTCGTTGGGGCAAAATATGGGCGTCCAAATTATTATACCATGAACCCTTGTTGACGGCCCAAGGTGAACTAACCCCCTCGTTGGCCCACCGTGGGATGAACGGGAGGTCAGTTCCAGACACTCGCCGCAACGAGCTCAAGATGGCGGACCTCAAGCCAACCCTGAGCAACGAACCATGACAAGCTGCTGCCTTCTCAAAACCTCAAAACGTCCTCAACCAAATCGCAGGAGATGAGCGCAAGAATTGCACTTTCGTGAACTTATGGCAACTGCGTCGGTTGGATCTTCCACAATCGTCCTCTGAGGTAGGATCTTCTTTGCCCACACCAAATTCCACAACCGGCATTGCACCATATGTTGCTGACTACCAGATGAACGCCCTGGGCCCTACATTAGAGTCCAACCGCAAGGATTGTTGCGAGGAGTCCCACATGATCAATGCGCAACAATGTGGCACTTCCAATGCCAACCATGCAAAGATGGAGACCGAAGACTAGCTTGAGGCGATGTCGCCGCAACACAATGATGATGAAGACAAAGTGCAGAGCTTGTTGCGTGGATTGCATGAGATTTATTTTCCATTGTTGCCCCACACCGGCCTCGCGGATATCATCAATCAGTATAATGTGCCATCTGAAGTATGGGAACACGACAACCTCTTGGATTTTTGAGGTTGATACGGATTCCGGCTACTCACCATACACTTACACGTTTTCGATTCTTTTGCAAGAAGTTATTATATTCTTGACTTGATTGATTGATAGCTGATTTTCTACGAGAAATCTTAATGTCGGATAGATTGTGGCAACTCCGCTTATTTGATTGAAATTGCTATGTTCCTTTGAGAAGTCTTGTGAGACCAACAACTCCTCAACATGAAGAATGATACAACTAAAGACGCCAATAGGACTTAAAATGTAGAAGCAAGAAACCCCATTGCATGAAACCTTAATAAAAGCAAACAAAAAACCAATAGTTTTGTCAGCTCTAAAAACTTTGCTAGACCTCAACTTCTTAAATTTCACCCACAAGCAAGCCTCATTGTTGATTCAAGATGTCTACTCTCAAGAAGAGGCAATGGTCCTAGACCACTACCACTCATGTTGATCTTCTTTAAAGAAGAGAATATAATATAATCCAACTTATACTTGTTACTAGCACATTCAATCTCAACCAAAAAAATCCTAGCACAAGATACATTACAAGCCGCCCGTGTTAACCTCTTGGAAGGCGTTACATATAGCGATAATCTCCTCAGGTTCCATGTGGGAGCTGATCTTTTGCAGGCACGGCGACAACATCTTCGAAGGTAGTGCAAGTGTATGAACTTAGTTGTGTAGAGGCCGTGTATGGTATCCTCGAATAGAGGTTGTTGCCTTTTTCTTCCTTTCCACTCACTTGTCAACTCACCATCCTCCGACTTCTAACTCTCTGAGGCTCAAAACAAAACTAAGGAACCCCAAACGTCACAGAGAGTTTCTTTGAGTGTTGAAGAGAAGGCTTGTATCATTGCAATGAAGATCACATGTTCAAAAACACCTGAGATTGCTGCTAAAATGGGGGTTTTGGCACGACAGATCCAAAAGATATTGAAGTAGGCCCGAGAAGGGAGTCAATTCATTCGAAGAAGAGCCAAGGTAGACCTCCAAAATTGAGTGAGAGATGTTAGGACTTTAGTGCACAAGGCAATAGGCATGCTACCTTGGCCGAGATCACAAATAGTATGCCAAAAAAGATTTGCCCTAACACTGTCAGGAAGGCTCTTCAATCTACTGGATTTTTTGCACAAGTGGCACCAAAGAAGCCTAACCTTAACAATGTACAGAAGGTAAAGAGGTTGGAGTTTGCCTTGCAACTCAAGAAGTGGACTGCTCAAGATTGGAATCGTGTCATTTTTAGTGGTTGAAAAGAATTTTAAGCATGTATTGGTTTGGTAAACAACCCTCAAGAAGTACAACATGGATTGTATTGCGCCAACTTTAAAGTTGGGCCACCCTTTGGTAATGGTCTTGTTGTGTAAAGAAAGATCGATAACCACAACAGATTAAGAGTCCTATCCAACATCAAATAACAAAACATATATACTAAAACACATACACGTAGTACACCCTCAAGGAATAACTAATAAATCACAAGAGCAGTTAACCCCTAAAAGCCCAAGAGTTCCCTCGGGGGTCTCTTGAAGGTTCGGGCAAGTTCCTATGGTGCCAATTTATAACGTTACCTTTTGAAATTTCTAGTGCAGATGGAAATTGCTAAAAGCATCGTGTGAGCCCAATTTTTTTCCTAAATCCAACATTTTATGAAAAAATTATAGGGTTTTGAATTTCAAATGGGGAGACAGGGCATGTCGGGCAACTCCAAAAACTTTTGCTAGGACACTCTATTATATGTGAGATTTTCAGTACTAGCAAATAATATTACTTCCTTTCATGTTTTCAAAAAAAATCTCTTGTCTTAAGGGAAAAATAGCATAATAATCAAAGTCAAACATTTTAGCACATTGTCACACTTTGTCAGGCAAGGTACCAAAAATCTTCTTCATTTCCCTGTAAAACTTAGAGATCTTCATATTTCTTTTATTTTAATTTTTTTATTGCAAGATAAGGTGTAGACCTCCTAGTTGACCATTTCGATTATTATTCTATAACATATTTAAATCACAAAAAAAAAACGTGAATTGGCAGATTCTGAACCTCCACTCTTTGCACATTTGTTTTGAACATGCTACATCCCTTTTGTACCTCTAAAACTTGGTGTACATGGGAACAACATCATGATTAACATGATAGTAATGTTTTCAAAGCCTGTGTAGTGCAAAAATTTGACACGAAGTGTAGTCAAAGTCTATTGATCCACTCAAAGCAGGGAAGAAAAAGAACGGATTTCTCTACTTCAAACACTATAATCTTCGAATCCGTGGAGTCAAAGTTAATGAAATTTTGTGAGGACGTTAATAAATAAAGTTTTACTTAGATCCTACGGTTATATGTACAAAAAAGGTTTTGATTACCTCATTACTCATTGCGCTAGAACGAGCAGTTTTGAAGAGTTTTTGGTGTGAAAATGCCTTAGGCTTTTGGGGGTTAAGCGTCTCGCACTCCACAAAAGGAGAATCAAGGAATGCAAGTAGTGTAAGAGAATGCGGAGCCTTTACAAATGATAAAAAATCACTTACAAGCAAAGGTAATGACTAAACACTCTCTAATTCACTCACAAAGCCCCACTTAACAAAGATGTCAAGTCAAGGAATTATGTGGTGCTATACGCACATACACAATTTTAAGTGGATGGAAATGTAGTGCGCCGCCGTACGTCCCTAAACCCGTAGATTAGTAACAAACTAATCTATGCTAAAATACTACGATATAGAGAGGCTCTCGACGCCACATCCCGTGACAGCTGTTGTGAAAAGAAAAATTGATAAAATCCGGATGAACGTATACCACTTGGCAGACAGCTCGGCAGCGTCCGCCTTGCCTGCGGTCTTGAAATGGTCACTATGTTCTAACTCACAATGATTATTTTCGTTTGCCATGGCCCATGAGTATAAAGAATATGGCAGATGGCGCCTCATTTCACTTCTAAACTTTCATTTTCTAAAGGCTATGAGCTGCACTTTGCATCCATTGCTTGGTAATTATTGAGTTTGGAAGTCAGAGGTGTCACAGTTTCTTTAGAAACTCTCGACTCCTTATTTTCCTCGTACTGCATATCACATTCATTCATTGCAAGATATTTAATTCATCAAAATGGTTACCAAGCCTTGGTCTCCTTCGTACACGGAAATAAGAGAAGTAGCCGGGAGAAAGACTGATTTATTGACTGTAGTCTTTGTTCTCGCATTTTTGCAAGAAGACTAGAACAACAACTTAGTCATCTTGGGTACAAAGTAGTCCCCGGCAAGCGCAATAGCCGTGTTGCATCTGCACCAAATTAATACCTCGTATTCATAGTCTATTCAGAAATTGTGGTGGTCATTATCCTCGACATGTTAGAGAACTATTTTCTGAACATTGTATCACCCCAACCATGAAAACTGTGTCTACCGTAGACCCACATCTACTAGTGGAGATTCATGAGTAGGATCCACTCAAGTTCCCATCACAATCTCAGAAACAAATAAGGTGGCACCAACCCCCACCTTTTCCACATCAATCAAACATGGAAGTATAGGTGGCACCCTTCCTCGATTAATGATGCAATCCGTGCTCTATGAAGGATTTCAAGAAGTAGAGCAACGAGAGCTAGATAAAGTGTGGGCTTGATTATTTTACCAGTCAAGTGTTCCGTTTGTAGTAGCACAGACTGTCCCATTTAAGGAAACAGTGATGAAGACTGTTGCCTTCAAAAATCGTATGTTCCACCGTCTTACCATGACATTCAAACAAGGTTGCCGGTAGAAATAAAGACAAATATGGAATGAGATCTAAATAGTAGAATGGAGGAGAGTGTCCAAAAGTTTCAAAGAACTCTAGCCCTAGACAGATGGAGCTCTGTGACTAGTATCCCTTTCTGCAATGCAATGCTTGTGTCTCTTGTTGGAGAGCTTTTCTTGGGATCACTAGATACCACTGAGAAAAAAAAGACTGCCAAGTATATGGCATCAATTATGAAAAAATTCATTGACCAAGTTGGCCCCCACAATAGTGTTCAAATTTGTTCAGACAGTGCAAGTTCAATGCTCAAGGCTGGACAATTAATCACAAAAAAATGTCCACACATATACATTTAAGGATGTGCAGCACATGCCATGGACTTATTGTCGGAGGACTAGGGGAAGATAACATGGATAAAAGAAGCTTTGGGAAAGGCTAAGCAGTTGGTGAGGTTTGTGAAGAATTGACAAATGCCCCTTGTTGTTTTTCGTAAACGCGAGCCAAAGTTCAATTAATTGTTGCCAGGGCAACAATATTTGCATCAAATTTGCTTATTGAAGGTCAAAGAAGCTTTAGAGCAAAGTGTTGTTGATCCACACTGGTTGGTGTATGTCACAAACCTTCAAGATCATTGTAAAGATAAAACTACGAGCTTATCTCGGAACATCAAAAGACTTGTTCTAGATGAACACTTTTGGGAGCAATGTACAAACTTTCGGGAGATTGTAGCACCTGTAGTATATGCTTTGCGGGAATTTGATGCCAAGGAACCATGCATAGGGAAGGTTTTGCACATCCTCCGCAATCTCGAGAAGCATGTTTTGGCTCTACGTATTGAACCATTCAATCTTGATAGCGATTCAGCAGACGTTGCTAAGCATCGCTTCTAAAACCGGAAACGGATGATCACAACTGACTTACACTACGCCGGTGCACTCCTAAATCCTTATTTGCTCTGTAACAATGAATTCGCCGATGATCTAGATGCCATCACCGCGTGTAAATGAGTGCTAAGAAAGCTCTATATACTACAGACTTATCCAGACGTGGTTAACGAGTTCTCAGCTTTTCGACATAGGACTACCATTTCATGACATGTTAGATCCCAAACTCCAAAAGTGTTCTCCATATGCTTGGTGGGATTTTGAAGGTGCTTGTAGAAAATTCCTTGTGCCAATTGCAAAAAAAATATTAACGCAAACGCTATCATCTTCTTCTTGCGAACGCAATTGGAGTAACTATTCTTTCGTGCATATCAAGAGACAAAATAGGTTACTACCTCAACAGACAAATGATTTGGTGTTTTTTATACAAATTCAAGGTTGCTTGCAAATGGAAGGTTGACGGATGAGAAGAAATGGTACGCAGAGAATTTGGATTTAGAGGACCCCCAAGCCCTTGAATCAAATAACTCCAAAGACTTTGACAATTCAAGTACCGACTTGGGTGCGAACTATGCTATCGAATACCTAGACGATGACATCGACCGTGGCTTTTTCATAGGTACCACAAATATTCACCATAACTTGGGAAATGAGTATGATTTCTCTGATGATGATACTGCTGGAGAAAATGAGGATGTCTTGCTGCCCATAGCGCGATACTTGAATGGGGATGGCATTGTCAATAGTAAAAACATCCTTAGGAGTGGACCAGCAACAATTTCGGAAGAAACTCAAGATGCAAGTCCATGTGGAGGCAATGATAGGAAGAACAGAGTACAAGGACATATATCATCCTCACATGCAACAACCCTACATGGATATAAAACTCAAGAGCTTCAAAAGAAAATGTTGTGGAATTCAACATCCATAGTCCCAGACTTGTTAATAATCTGAACGAAACAACAACCGCAATATTTGAGGGATATACCACACTTCTCAAGGGAAAGGCTAGAGAAGATGATAGTCTCCACGACACTACAAGTCCCCTATACTTCACGGAGAAAAACACTTCCTTTGTTAAGGAACAACCCTTCTTGCATGGTGGTGCGTTGCGGTCTCTATTTAGAAACTCCGCCACAAAGGTAACTAGAACCAATTTGAAATCCTTCCGTGCTTTGTTGTCCCTTTCAAAGCAAGTACGACCTCGGACACCAGAAGCCCTATTTGGCAATATTTCTAAAAATAGGAATGTACCTCTTTCCATGGTCTTCAAAAATCATTCCGAAATTCCTCCTCGGCGTAGTTTGTCATCCTCAAGGGCAAAAGTTGCCTTAAAGATGAAATGAAAGACTTTCAATGTCAATGTATCTAGTACAATAGGACCCAGACAGCCTCCACAATCAATCAAAAAACGGCAAGCTCCTATGCAACCATTTGCACGGTCCCCACGTCATAGCTACACGTCTGTAAGAAATCCTCTTCAGGCCATCGAGACTTTCAAGAGGTTCAAAACCATTCAGTCCATGTCGAACAAACGGAGAATCAAAGAAGAAGACATTGCGGATGATGAAGATGACCCCTCGCGATCTAGTAGGGCCGAGGTCAAGGGAGATAGTGATTATGAACTTACTACTGATAACAATGAGTAGAAACACTATACACATGTATATCGTATGCTTCACTTGCACTTCTTGTATGGAAAAGAAGGTGGCCCTAGGTTGATGCTAGTTCATAGATGCACTATTCAAAGTTTTAAGTGTTTGTTGCCTTATACATTACACTATGGATGGTTTGAGATTGCTAATTCTCAATTGAAAAACATTTTTATATGTGTTTATAGTATATACAAGCTATGAATAAAAATATTTTATGTTTTTATCTCCAAATTATTCTTTTTCCTAAGTACTTTCTTGGCATGTATTTGATATTGGTTTGCTTCATCCATTACAATATTCCTCCAATATCATATTATTTCCCGTATTATGTATAGTCATGGGACAAGAATCTCCTCACAATATTGTAATCCATTGATATTTCACCTCTCATTGCCTTCTACTTATGTCATCGCTTAGCAAGCACATGATGCTCGAAACTATTGCTATCATCACCAGATAAAGGATGAATTAACAATGTAACATCACATTCCACAAAACCTCCATATGAATCCATCATTTAAGAAGTTGTAAATTCTTGTTTTGTTTATAGACAAACTTCATACTACGCTCTTATTCCACATCTACAAGAATCACACTCTATTCATGACAAAAACTCCAACCATCCTCTATAATCATACACCTAAAGAGTGCAAATTCCAATGGAGACAATGTAAGGGCTCATGCGCGACGTAGATATGCTTCCAAGCAGTGGCCACTCCCGTGACAGTGCCGAGATAGTGCCGAGATGCGGCCTCACTCCCGTGACAGCGGAATATTGTGCTCCGTGCGTTGGCCAAATCACTGTACCATCCCGGAGTGGTAGCCGCATTGGTAGCGCCTCCACCAACAGTCGGAATTCATGGTGCAACGTCTCTAGAGACCAGGACGAGAGAGGTGAGAGAGTGGACGACGGCGGGCTGTTGAGGTTATGAAGATGGCGGGATTTCGGTTGCTGTTGCTGCTGCTCATGCTGACATGCATTGTTGAAGTGGCGATGGCAAACCCCGGGACGAACTACCCAGAGCTTCCCACGATGAGCTACGGCCCGAAGCCGTCGTGCTACCAGAACGGCGCGGTGGTGAACTGCGAGTGGTACGGGTACGCGCACTTGGATTACCCAGTCGAAGGCAGGACGTGCCTGGCTTACGTGCGCGCGTTTCTCTTAAATGCCACGCTCGTGCCGCCCGGGATCCTGAAGCCCAACATCTACTACACCCTCGATGTATTCGTCTTCAACACGACCACTGAGGAGGCCTACTGCTTCGAGGGTTGCTTGAGCGGCGCCGGGACTCCGCCGGTCGGGGCGGGTCCGCCTCCGGCAACTGTCGCGACTCCACCTCCGGCGGCCCTTGCGGCTCCGCCTCCAGTGACCATCACTGCGCCTCCGCCTGCACCGACTGATTCAGCGCCTCCGCCCGTTCTGCTCGCGCCGCCCCCTGCCAACACGCCGAGCGTGCTAGCTCCCACGAGGGTGACTAGTCCTCCGCCTCCTCCGCCTCCACTCAACACGCGTGTGGTGATCGCAGGCGCGGGATTTTTGCAGCCGCGCGGGATCCTATCATTCGTGATATCGGGAGCGCTCCTCGTCCTCCACGGCATTCTCGGTTTCTAGGTTCAGTTCCTCGCTTGCCGAGTCTATTATTCGTTGATCGTTTCTGCAATAAGTATGTTGATAGCAACAGCAGCTTGTGCAATAAGTGTATAGATAGCACGACGGTAGCATTCTCAGTTTCTAGGTTGAGTTCCTCGCTTGCCGAGTCTATTCTTCGTTGGTCGTTTCTGCAATAAGTGTGTTGATAGCAGCAGCACTTGTGCAATAAGTGTTGATCGATAGCACGACGGTAGCATTTACAATACTTACACTGTAAATCATTAGAGTTTAGACGGCATCATATTGTTGCTCGGTGCAAATGATTAGAAGCCGTAAACAGATATCGAGTTATCAGATGAGAGTTCTGCTTCTCTGACGGTACGTCTGAGTGACGATCGCTTACGAGGTGGATTTTAGAATACCAAATCTGTGAAGTTGGAGCTATCCCGAACGTTAACAAAGATGGAGATGATACTAGCTACTTCTCCTGTCATCTTCTGTTTACAAATGTGTACATCGATATTTCAAGTTAGTCTCCGCCAAGGAATAAAACAACAATGCGAACCGATCTACATTTTAGGTCATTATGTCAAGGTTGTGTGCATCTAGAAACATCCATGTCCTGGCCCTATGAAACGTCAAACAAGTCCAGATGAACGTCTCGATGGATGATTTATTGTTTGGATATCATCCAGTTGTCCTCCTGCTGGAATTTGGGAAAGTCACGGTAGGTATTGACGTTGGAATTGGGAAAGTCAACGGTAATTTACAGAGCAGAGTTAGGTCACTACGGTGAGTGATTGGGCCAGGGCAAATTGACCCCTCATTGGAGGGTCAGTGGATGGACGGAGGTGGACGAGGACCATTTCCCTCCTTGTTCCCCATGTAACCTAGTTTTAGGGTTAAGAGAACGCTCAGGGTTTGGGAGTTAGGGTTCCCCTTGTAGAGTTTAAGGTTTATAGGTGGTGTTTAGGGTTTACAGTTTGAATGAAGCTAGGGGAACGGGTAGGAGAATGGGGCTGCGGGAACGGGCTAGGGAACATGGAGGGGATGACCTTGTCCACCTCATTCCATCCACTGACCCCCAATGAGGAGGTCAATTTGCCTTGGCCGAGTGATTGTCGGTGAATTTATCTCTGCCAAACCACGTCCACAAGGCACAGGGTGAACTAACCCCGTCGTTGGCCCGCCATGGGATTAGTGGGAGGTCAGTTGCCCAGAGCATTTGTCAGCCTTCTTTGGCATGGCCTGCCTTTGCACGGTCGGTGGTCCTCGTCCCGATCGAGCCCCATCGCCCGGCTGTACAATATCCTTTAATAAAGGTTGTCGTTTTTTTAATTTTCAAACTATTTTTACGGTCGTTTTTAACAAGAAAAATAGCCATAACACACACACTTCAAGTTCAGTGGCTATGTAACTCCACACACATCTTCTCTAACATATTGAGAAGCCTTAGTAGAAGTATCAAGATTGTAAAAGTACTATTAAATACATACTAGGATTTTAAGCTGGAGGTATGCTACCATCGAGTCGACCCTCCTTGCAACAAGCACAGTTTGAATTCGATCAGGAAGCATGTCTACAAAGCTTTGCAACCATTCTAGATCAAGGCCTTTCCAAAGCGCTTGCAAATGTGCTCAGATCTCATTGTCACTATGAGCTCTAGGCCACTTTTGCAGGTCTATTTTCATCTTGGCCCAAACATTCTCAATAGGGTTCAAATCTGGGCTATTTGTTAGCCATTCAAGCTATACAATCAGATGCAATTTCCTCCAGAGCTTCGGTGCCTTTGATCGGTGGACTGAGGCACCATCTTCCATCAAGATAGGGTTTTTGATGGCTGGTGAAAAGTGGATTAACTCACCATCATAGATGAGGTCCACGAAGTCAAGTGTTGTACGTCGTCCTTTCGCCATGCGAACAAGTTTGCTCTACTTATAACCTGTAGAAGCTCCCTAGACTGTCACGGGATATGGCGTCGAGGACCACTCTATATTGTAGTATTTTAGCATAGATTAATTTTTTTATTAATCTATGGGTTTAGAGACGTACGGTGGCACACCACATTCATCCGTGGATGATTTCCATCCACTTAGGATTGTGTGTATGTGCGTATAGCGCCGCACACGTCCTTGACTTGACGTCTTTGTCAAGTCAAGCTTTGTGAATGAATTGGAGAGTGTTTGATAATTACCTTTGCTCGTAAGCGATTGTTTATCATTAGTAAAGGCTTCGCGTTCTTTTATACTACTTGCACTTGTTGATTCTCCCTTTGTGGAGTACGAGACGTTTGACTACACTTGTGATTTACAAGTTATTCACTTGACAAAGATGTCCATTTTTATTCTAGTTTCTTGCCACTTTTGCAATGAAAGAGTTTGTGAAAAAGTAGGAAATGATGGGTTAGTAAATGGGTTACAATTTTTCTAGTTTATTATCCAATAATTGCGTGTGGTTTTATTAAGTGTTGGGTCTTAGAGAAGGAGCTTATGCTTATACTCATGTTCTGGAGGAGCTGCGGAGGTTGATTACTGTGAAAGAGTGAGAAGCCCAATTTTTCATCGATACGTTATTTTGTACCTGAGCAGCCGTTTTCATTCGCATGTAGGATATCATCGCTACGACGGAGTACCAACGGGCTTAGGCTTTAGCGTTCATCTTCAAAGGGTGGGGCGGTTGACTTACGAGTTCCCGACGTGGACTGTTGGCGTAAAGGGCAAGTATGGGTTGAAATTCCAAGAGTCGGACGTGAGCTGCAATTACAAGAGTCGGGCTTACCAATCGCTAGATCATATTAGCGAGACGTGTCGCTCCAGCACTCAAGCAGTACGAGGTGCATGGGCTTCAGCGACGCGGAACTTGGACAACAAGAATCGGGATAAGCCCGATTCGGGACTCCAGGAGATAGTGGACGGCGTGAAGGGACGCCGACTTTGGGTAGCGGGTACCTGACTATGGACTTGATGACTAGACATCCAAACTGGACAGTTCTCCATGACGAACAACCCATTCAAAGTGGGGACACGTGGCGCGTACAGCGTCGGAGATCTAGAGCCATTAGCACCAAATTGCATCACCACCAACAGATACCTTGTTGCATGCCGAATCTCTCAAATCCGTGAGTTTCAGTGCAAATTTTCAGATCATTCATGAAATTGATCACTAAATTTTCAACTTTTGCACAAATACTTATTTTTTGATTTCAATTCCGATTGAGTTTGCTATGAAAATTTAAAACTAGTGGTGTCAATAATTTGCTAGTTTCCAAAACGTGAAAAAACAATCACATTATTATGTGATTTTTTGTAAAAAAAAAAAAGATCAGTCTCTTAATTTTAGAGGTAGTTTGGGAGGGCATTGCTACTCAGTTTTGAGAAAAAATTGCACCTACAACTAGGACATTCCGCCATTTATCCATTTTTGTATTAAATTGGCATATCGGCGCGTTTGTCACCCAAAGTGTATTTTTTACTTGGAGGCCTCGTATTTTTAAACACTACGATCGCAACAGCTTTCTACTTTCTTAGTTTTTAGACTTGAGGAGACACCATTGAGTGTTCCCCTTGTATTGTTGCAGGTTTTTGTGACTAATGACTATCCACTACAGGCGGGTGCCAGTGGCTCTCTTCATTTTCAATTTTGCTTTTATGTTGTCGGTGGAGCAAATCCGGTTTTGATTTCTGAATTCTTGTGCGGTACCTCCCCCGTATTGCGGGCTTATTGCCGGTGTTTTCCATTGGCCTCATTTTTTTATTGTTTGTAAATTGTAATAGAGTACTGTAGGGGTGAAGTCGAGTTCATGGCCAACAAGACCTCCTAATGTGGGGATTGTGGTTGGACCTGTGCTAGCCGGAGGTGATGACCGGTGAACCACAAAGTTTGGTGGTTTTGTAGGTATAGGTTGGCTATTTGTACCCTTACTCCTTAGATGATATCCGTAAATAGATCCTCGGGTGATTTTTGTTTATGGTGAGTATCCGGAGTCGATATTACCATTGCCCTCAACAGACCTCCCGGAGAGTGTTTCTACTAAAGACTTTGGGCCAAGGTCAGATATCAACGAGGCTTTTGAGGATGTTTCGGCGTTAGATATCGATCGTAGGCTTTGGGTCTAGGGCGTGACCTTTTTTTACAACATGTAGGACGATCACCATCATCTCATGCGCGATCAGTACTTGAGATGGACTAGGAACATCTCCTTGCCCGTTTGGCAGTACCAGTTCCAGACTGGGACAATGTAGAAACGCTTGCGGACGCCGTCGTTAAACGAGTGATATGAGTTCGAGCTCTTGCCCTAGCATTTAAAGCTAGAGGCCGTTCAGTCATACGGGAGGTGGACCATGCAGCACGACACACAGTTGTGCCCCATTGAGGAGTACTAGGGCCAACGTGTGAAGTTGGTGACTGCGCTCAAGGAGAGTGCGGTTGTCCAACACCAGATTTCCATTGAGCATCCCAACGTGGAGGAGAGTTTCTTCAGTGAAGGCTCCAGGGGCGAGGACATTTTTGTTGAGGGCAAACGGTCTGGAATGGGAGCCATGTCACGTTTGGCCATTGCCACATGTTCGGCATTGATGGCGGTTGGCAATCCGCTAGCCTTCGACCCTCTAGCATAGTTCATGGCACATCTGGAGGTCAAATATGGGGTTCATGCGTGATCAGATGCAACACATTTAGGATTTTTATTGGGAGAAGGAAGATATCCCACGCACTATGTATATCTAGTTGGCACGGTTGTCAACGGAGGCTGGTGGTGTGTTCACGAAGTGCCAACTAGTGAAAGTCTTCATCTCCAAGCTGGATAAGCGGATGGTGGAATTGATTGGTCCATATCTTCTTTTTCGGTATCATAGGAACGCCACCTTGGCGTAAGAGTTTGTCAAGGGGGGATCGCTCGATAGAGCGTTGGGCGTGACCGAGGCCACGGATTTAGTCATGCCATTGTTAGAGGCTCCCAAGCCTAGGGAGCTTGCTAGAGTTACTGGTAGCTTGGCGAAGGCACAACCTGAAAAGGTTGGGCATTGTTGGGCTGGTGGAGAGGCCGGTTATACCAAAGAGGACCCAAATTGCTCCATAAAGAAGGGAGCTAACACGGTGAAGGCTGGCCTAGGATCGAGGAGGCCAAGTCTACAGAGAAGGGAGGGGGCAAAGAGAAGAAGGTTGTGACATGCTCTCACTATGGGCCATGGCAAGACTTGCTATAGTGATGAGAACTATTTTGCTCTTCATCCAGAGAAGCGCCCAAATTCTTCAGCTGTTGGATCGGATGTCGTGAAGACACGTCAGATCAAACTGATGGAGCTGAAGAAGCAGATGAGCTCAATGGCTTCTTTGAGGCAAGTGATAGACACACGGTCTATAGTGAGGATTTGGTACACATCTTCAGCCCAAGATTGATATTTGTATGGCGCTTTGGAGGAAGTTGTAGCAGCGGTTGCTACTCGTGCTCAAAGTACCGCACTGGCAATCGCACCTCCTTCCACTATGCCGGATAGTAGTGGCCGTCCACACCACACGAGTTTGCCAGACCACAATGGCTAGTCCCGGCTACCTATTTCTTTCAGCATTGCGGATGCAACAACTCTTTCTTGTCGCTTGAACTCCGACTCACGTCCCACAATTTTCTTCTAGTCGTCAAAATGTCGCACACACCTTGGCGTATAAGGTGTTGCACTTGCAGATTTTTGCCGATAGGGATTTTCTGACATCGGCTTTTTAACCATCCGGAATATTCTATTGACAGGCAGTATGATGGAAGACTTGGTATCCATGCCATCATTGGAGGTGTCGTAGGTAGTGACGGCTCTACCCACCAAAGACGATTTAGTGGCAATGCGGGTCAAATTGGCGGGAGTGGCTGTTTCCGCGTTTGAGGCCAATGCCACTTCCACACCTATGGAGCAATCCTTTGAGGATTAGTCCTTGATCTCCGCAGTGGCTTATTTGACTGACATTGCGGACCGCGCGGCACGGGAGCGACGCAGTGTGCGTCCAGAGGTGATACGTTTGGTGAATGATGATGGAGTCATGGTAGTTGGCCGTACGGACAACAATCCCACTTTAGCTACCACCCTACATCTTATGTTGGACTAGGAGGTTCAACTAGTGATGATTGGCAAGCAACTAGCCTAGGATTTGGGTCTAAGTACTTTGGACCTTGAGCCTTGCCCATTTACGATTGTTACATTGGTGGAGGGCATTGGGAAGGCTAAGGGATACAACCGACATCCATTGCGGTTGATGCTCGTCGTGGAATCTGGTCCATTATTCTCCCATGTATCTCTAATGCGTTGTGACTGGTGCCACCAACTACGACATCGTGGTGAATCAACAATCATTTAATCCACTTCGTTTCGGGGTGGGTAAACGGATAGAGGAGGCTTGGATTAGGCATGGATGGTCTAGCGGTGATGGTAGAAGAAGCTCATTCCGGTTGTCTTTGCAGCTAGTGCGCTGACTTCCACCATCGACGCTATGTTTGGATGTAAAGCTTTGAAACTCATGTGGTTCTACGCTTTTGGAGGTGACATATGCTTTTAAGTTGGGGTAGCGGAATCACGTGAGCACAGACCAGTGGCAATCCGTAGACGTCATTGCATGGATCTACTTCCTTCAAAGGGGACTCAATTGAAACTCACTCGTCGAGGTCAGCAGATTGTGGACACTTTGTATGCTCCACAACTTCCAGTGAGCTCTTCTACTCCGTTGTTGGCTCGCAGTATTCAAAGGCGACCACCGGATGACGATATTATTCTCAAGAGCTTTTTGTTGGTATTCGTACGGGGCTTGCGGCTATGTTAGAAGTCGGGCTCATGGTACGCCGGTACATCCATGTGGATAGTGGCTTTGCAGCCAACCGTGCCGCTCACCATCACATAGAGCGTCGTCTGGCATTGTATCAGGAGCAGTTATCAACTTCTGCCATTTGAGGGTGTTTTGGCAAACTTCCACATGATGTGACATTGATCAGTGAGGATGATCTGCACTGGTTAGGTCACATAGACTTGGTGATTGCCGGATGGCCTTGCCAAAGCCATTCACGAGCAAGGAGTAGAAGTGGCTTGGATGATCCACGTTCGAGGCTCTTTGCGGATTTGCTCAAGCTCATCTAGTGGTGGATAACCCACCAATCGACGCCACCTCGGTACATTTTTGAAAATGTATCTTCATTGGAGGATATATGGACGAAGGTGCATAAGGATGGGGCATACATCCATCACCTTCTTGGTCGCCCCACATTTGTTGATGCCACGGCGTTGGGCTCTTGCGCCCATCGGCCACGTTGAATTTGAACCAACATGGTATCATCGGCAACGCTCACCTCTGGACTTGCTCAAGTGCAACGGCCCGTGCACCGTGAGGTCGATGATATCTTGGACGACCATCGTGTTTCCACTGAGGTTATTAAGGATGATGAGCCACCATTGGTGGTGGTGAATTGTGTTTGTTTCACTCGAGGGGCATTTCTCACATTGATGTGTTACCCCGGATCTTTTGCCTTTAGGACACGCGATCCGGATATAGTTTGAGATTCTACTTCCTACTATACGATTAGCCTTCTGCCAATGAGAAGGAGCGGGCACTGGGCTTTTAGACAGGCACCATCGCCGCACCGGATTTCTCTGAGGGCCAACATCGTTATTTGTTGGGTGAAGCCATTGACCTCAACACTTGTGGGAGTCTGAAACTTTGACTTGATTGCCTCTACCAAAAAAATCAGTTAAATTGTGATTTTTAGTTTGGATAACCGGCAAAGTAGTTAGTATTACATAGAAGTAGGTTGTATAGTAATTAGTGAAAGTAGGAGAATGCTTAAGTAGTTAATTAGTGTTATATTGGTGATAAAATCGGGCCTTAAACAATCAAGTTTGGTGCCCGGAGAAACTTAAAGGAAGCGCCTGGAGGGGAGGATCACTGGGAAAGTCTTTGGGTCAAAGGCTTGAATCACCATTTAGGGCTAAATTAGCTATCTAAGTTTTCATTAAGTAGATAGAATATTTATTAGTTCCCCAGTTCAAGTATTTAGATTTTCTCTTTTTATCTTTGTGGTTGATAGAGTCCTAAATTCTCAATTCAAAGAATAAAATATTTACTTTTATAAAAGTAAAAAAAATCAAAATCAAAATAAATAAATTATACATGTACGTCAGCCAATATCCATGCAGAACCCAAATATCACCCGGGTACGGATATCACCCGGGTACCAGCATTGCCTGGGTAAAGGGACGACCATAAACACCGTGAGCAGATCGCAAAGCGCATTCACAAAGAGCAAAATGAAGATCATGAAGAGCAAGACGAAGATCACGAAGAGCAAGACGAAGATCACGAAGAGCAAGACGAAGATCACGAAGAGCAAGACGAAGATCACGAAGAGCAAGACGAAGATCACGAAGAGCAAGACGAAGATCACGAAGAGCAAGACGAAGATCACGAAGAGCAAGACGAAGATCACGAAGAGCAAGACGAAGATCACGAAGAGCAAGACGAAGATCACGAAGAGCAAGATGAAGATCACGAAGAGCAAGACGAAGATCACGAAGAACAAGACGAAGATCACGAAGAGCAAGACAAAGATCACGAAGAGCAAGACGAAGATCACGAAGAGCAAGACGAAGATCACGAGGAGCATTCACGAAGAGCAGACTGCAAAGAGAAGACCGCGAAGAGCATTCATGAAGAGCAGACTGCGAGGAGCATTCACAAAGAGCTTACTGCAAGGAACAGACCGCGAGGAGCATTCACGAAGAGCAGATCATGAAGAGTAGACCGTGAAGAAGAGGAGCACAACTACGCGCGGAAAGAGAAAAAAAAGATAAGAAGGAAGAAGAAGAAGAAGAAGAAGAAGAGGGCTATCACAAAGAGGAGGGTTTGTGGAGGAAGAGAAGGACAGTTGCAACCTAGAGTTTGTGGAAGATTGAGGTGGAGGGGGTTTTAGACATAACAAGGTGGCAATTTCTAGGCGTGGAGGTGGTGCAAGGAGACTGACAACCGCGGCGGGAAGATTTTGAGACTAAACCACAATTTCAAGGCGATTGCGGGTGCAACAAGGAGGTGACAAGAATTGTGTATGAGGTGATTCTTGCCAATTGATGGATTTTTCTTGTTTGTACAACTTCCTTGTTTGTTAGATCTCTTTTCATTTTTCTTTTCCCGGGGTGAACTCCGGCTGCCTTCTTTTTGGTCAAGAGAAGTCTCCCGATAGACTCTACTTAGACCTCATACGTCCTAGATCTTGAATTCTTGTACTTCTACGTCTACCTTTTTGTTCCATCATTTGTTTTTCATTATCCCGGCCTCGTGGCAAGACTTCTTTTATCTTTTCCCTTTTCTTCCCTCTTCTCTAGGTCTTGCCTAAATTTTTCGTCTTTTTCCGGTCTCCTTGGTCATCCGAGAAACCCCCTTCAAAAAAATTTGTTCTCCTAAGTCATCTCTTTTTGCTTCAAGTGGTCAATTGTGATGAATGTTTTGTTAGTTGTGTTACTAGTAGAGTTGTCAGGACGCTCGACGTCCATGACATCCGATCGTCCGGAGGGAGGACGTCCTCGGCCCCATGAGGACGTTCGGTGACATCACTAACTTTGGTCAATTTACCCAGGGCTAAGTAGCCGACCGCTACCCCGGCCGACCGTCCGGTAGACGGCACCGGGCGTCGACCACCGGAGGCGACCGTGCTGCGGACGGCCATTTCATCCGCAGGGGTGACCGCCCGTCCGCCGCGGCTGACCGCCCCGCCGTCCTCACGGCGGACCGCCTTCTCCTCACCGCCTTCTCTTGATCGCCTTCTCCTGACCGCCTTCTTCTGACCACCCTCTCCTGACCGTCATGCGGTTGCCGTTTCGTCATCCGCCTTGCCGATCACTCCCCCGACCTCGTTCGTTGGAAGATTGACATCCTCTCGTCTCCCAACCGTCATAATCATGGAGAATATAAAGTAAACAACACATGGAGCCTCACTTCACGTTCGCACGGCGGTCGGTCTTTGCCGTTTGAGCGCCCCCGTGCACTAGTACAAAACTGGGAAAAAAAACTGCACTCGATTTGGAGTTGCAGTTCATTTGACCACGATGTCAGAACAACGAGCATTATTCCTAAATCGGGTTGTCCCGGGTTTTTTGGGCATAACTCCCTCATTTTAGGGAGTTTTTGAACGTGTAATACATCGTTAAAAGCATCTTGAAAACGTGCTTTTAGCGGTATAAACCGCTTAGCGAACGCCCAAGGGCCGACTGAACGGCGGTCGGCTTTGCAGTCTGCGGAGCGAACGTCCAAGGACCGAACGATGTGCGATTGCAAGGCGAACGGCGGGGGGGACGCCCAAATGGCAAAAATCGACCGCCAATAGGACGGCCGATGGCCGACCGCCGTGAGGACAGCCTAGCGGTCGGTCATTCCAATATGCTTGTGGTTAGTAAAGAAAGAAAATGTTTCAACATTTTTTATGTAGTCTATTTTAAGTAGAACCACTGTTCACAAGTTCTATTCTTCATATGTTTCGAAGCGAAAAAGATATTTGAAATGGAATATCCAACTATATTTGCATAAAATCTTCCAGACATTCCTCTGACTAATAATGCATGTGACTCTTTCTCCTTATTTAGACTGCACGTGTAATGTCAAACTATCCAAAAAAGAAAAGTTCTAAACCACTTTTGTGTTGCCAAAGAGTAGAGAGAAGTGGAGGAGAGGGGAGGGAGTTGCTGAAATTTGAGGCTTGGTGGCGTGGTGGTGGTCCGCAAGCTCTAGGGGTAGACGGCATGGCGTTCGACCACCAAGTGCTGACCGACTGATATCGAGTCGATTGATCTAAGATGTTCGATCGGCATCGGGTGGAGCGAGACCGTCCGATTAGGTGGGCGTAGTCGAGTGCGTCCACAATCGAACGACCACGGATGGATGAGAGGGATCGGACGGCTACGATTGATGGTGCCGATCGTGCGGCCGTCCGATCAAGCATTATGGCCAAGTCCGTTCGCCATCGGACAGCCTGAGCGATCTCAAGTGAGGTTGGGCAAAGTCCAAGACATGATACTGACTTAGATGAAGATTAATTGTACATGGGCACATTGTTATGTAGTCTATGTGGATAATGTCTTGGTGCATGAACACAATTCTGTAAATTTCGAAGGTCGTTTTTAAAGATCTTCTAGTGGATATTTATTTCTACATTGTGGCGATGTCAATGTAAAAAAGAATATACATTGTATGTTACCCGTTTTTAAATAAACTTGATTGATTATTTTTTGTATAAATGGATGTGTGGAATGAGAAAATTTTATACATTCCAAAGTTTCCAACATAGAATTTGAAAGGAGTAATTATTTTTGCAAGGATGTATATAGTGAATTTGGAGCTTGGAGAAAGGTGCAAGTGTTTAACGATACTTTCCAAAATCATAATGTCAATAATGTTCCACAAACAATGTGATTACCTTTTAAAATATTTCCAAACCCTACACCATTTTGGGGTGGCAATGTCTGTGTTTCTGATAGAATTGGAAGTTGGGGGTTTGAACCAAGGTTGAACTTTCTAAACACACTTGGAACCAACAATTAGGAACGTAGAAGTTAAAAGATGAAGTGTTGGACTGGTAGAATTGGACTTCCTCATTCATATGAAAATCCATATTTCAAATACACAATGCTCTTGAGATTATATTGTCAATTTTGGAATGGTATGGCATTTGAGAATCCTACAAAGAACCAACGACTTCTAAATGGATGATGTACTCCATTGGAAGAGTTCATCCGCATTTAACGCATCCATTAGTTATCCAATGGACTATTGCCATACCATCTTGGAATGAGCATGTCAAAAAGAAGAGGATATGTCACGGAGATATATTATAGGGTACCATACGCAGCGGTCACTTTTGGCACCTCCATATTGGATGAATTATTTTTCTTGAACACAGTCGTTCAGACACAATGGATACCACCTAGGTACTACATAGGCATCACCTAGATATCATATATATATATCATCTAGATATTACATGGGTAGCACCTTGGCATTAGAAGGATATCATCCAGGAAAATCTCTTAAATCTTCAAAAAAATTGGACGTCGTCCATTTTGAATGAATTATGTACAAAAGAGAGCATTGTATAGGGTATGCCACGACGACTTGCAATCGGCGCGTATTTGAAGTATTAACGGATACAAACATTTACATCAAATGGAAATTGCCCTCATTGGACAAAGGGACAATAGCGGGTCCACTAGATCCCTATAAATGTCCATCAACTTTACACGTAATGTCCACCAAAAGACTAAACAAATGGGGACGAGGGCTTTGACCTTCACCAAAATAACTATACTAAAGATGGTATTTCTTGTTAACAAGACTAAATTATTTGTTCATTAATGCTATAAGTTTTTACTCCTCATAAGTATTTTTACCAACTATGTTTACGATGATCTCCTTCCTTAACCCCTAAAAGACCAAAGTCCCTTTGGGGGACATTTTGAGTTTGGGTAAGGTACCACGTTCTCAATTCTAGGCATTATTTTCTGAGATTTTTTTATTGAATGGACAACTTTTGATTAGCTTTGCGTAGACACAAATTTCGTAGAATTCCAGCTTATGGTTCAAAAGTTACAATTTATTTTCACTTACATATACAAATAGTGCAGCAGTATAGAGTGATATATCACAAATACTCTCACTAAACTTTAATAACTTCTTAATTCATGAGAAATTCGAGTTTTTGTCCATTTAAAAGGAAAAAAATGTCCTCTTGGAAAGGAAATTAAGATCTTTGCATCTACTGTACGGATTTGTGAATTTCAAAAATTTGAGAAGGATATGATATATGCAAAATATAAAGTGTATTGTTGATTCTCAGCACATAGTTGCATTGCAGGATTTTTTAGGACATCTTCTACACCTCTTCTACTTCTAAAATTTGGTGCACATGTGCCTAACATGATCCTTTTTAAGTTGACATAATAAATTCACGGCATGTAGTGCAAAAAGTTGCCATAGAAGGTGGTCGAAGTTTGTTGAAAGTGTTTAGTATGACCTCAAAAAGAGATTATGTCTCACTTCAAAGGCTAATATCTTTCAATCCGTGCGGTCAAACTTACCAAAAATTCACCACATACTTTCATACAACTCCAGTATAAGATCCTACTATTTAATTTTTAGAAAAACATTTTTTATCATTTCGTGTTGAATGCGCTGACAATGGTTGTTTTGGAGTGATTTTGAGGGAAAAATGTCTTGGTCCTTTAGGGGTTAAGTAGTATAGATAGATGTGCTCTCAATTTTTAAAAAATCTTCAAAAGTAAAAAGTAACAGCATTTTCAAAACAATTAGTCTCGGTACACTAATGACCATCTTTAGTGTAGTCCCATGAATGAATCGCAAGCGCCGGCGACTGCTCTAATCCAAGTCAATCCCACCACACACACACTCTTCCAATGACGAGCCCCGAACCAAAGCAAACTTGCAACCTGTAGACCTCACGGAAAAAGATCGCAGTGTGTGGCGCTGGTGTCACATGGTTTCTGTGGAACCTCCTCATTCTTCCCATTCGAAACTAAACCGTGATCAACAAGCAAGTGACAACTTTTAAATCGACGTTGGAGAGAATGTCTAGTTGAAAGAAATAATCACACTCTGCAGCTGAACCGTGGATTCATTGCAGATCGATCGTCGGAGAGAATTTGTCTGTGAAGCTCAGCTTAGTTATGATCAAATCTTCATTGTATTATCATTGCTGTGGTAACATGAGTTGAATCTGCAAATCTCGGGAGATTGTCCCCCTTGTTTATTTGCGAGACTGTGCTTCAGTTTTTGATGATTCCCACCTGCATTCAAGTCCTCCACACGTGGTGCGGAAAGACTATTCTTATCCACTTCGTGTCAGATGGACCTGGCATGGAGGAATTTGAGGATGCAAGTACATTGTAATATAAACTGTGGAGGAAGGGAGCCTCTGGTGCGTGTTTTTGTAGCTTGGTTCTCGATCGGGGTTCATCTCTTGAGTTTACAACAGAGGTTCGGCCCTTGAAATCCGTTTTCGGTTGAGATCTGGTGCAGTTTCCTGTAAGTCCGATGTGCGTGTCTTTCAGAGTTTTAAGTTAACTGGTGACTAGGACCTGTGAGATTGTTGCTGAAAATCTGACTGTCAGTTGCAGATTCGCAGGTTCTTTAGTTGCGGCTTGCATCTTAGGAGTAGATCACTCGTTATGGCTTTGACAATGCAAGCGATTGGGTGCTCATCGATCTTTGCAAGTGGAGCGACGGTGATCGGATCAGTGCGAGGATCGACATCGCCTTCTGTGTGCAAACGTGTGGCTAGGAATTTGTCTCCACGAAGCCCTCCTTCATCGGAGGTAAGCTGTTGGGTCATTGACAGGGGCTGGTCGCCTTCATTTCGCCTTTTATTGAGTAGTTCATGTGATCAAGCAGGGTGAGGGCGAGGACGAGGGCAGCGGCGTGGACTATGAAGACACGGTTGCGGCTCAATGGCTTTCAGCTGATTTCTTGGACTTGCGTTTACGATCTTCTGGGTATGAACGCTTCTTCATTCTGAATTCTTCAAGAGGTTTTCCTCTGAAACAGATAACAGCATACATTTTCATGTCCTTGTATACGTCTGATCAATGATCAAGCGCTAACAGACCCATGGCGTAATATTCGGAATCTGTTAGAATATTCTATGTCGTAGGAGTGTAGCAGGTTCGCCAAAATTAATTTCTTAAGGTAAGAAAAGAAAAAAAAGCAGAGTTATATGAGCATAAATAGAACAGGAAAAATATCATTTTTTATTTATACTCCACGTGAGACTAGATTTAGTGATTTCCTGCGTAGTGAACCAAAATCAGTCTGATTGGCACCAGATTGATATGCAATGAGGCTATTCAAGCGCTTCGGAATCATTTCCAGAGAAAGGACGAGCAACTGGTGGCTACTGCAACGAAATTCGTGGCAACCAAGGTAATTCACCAAAGTGTGATCATACGAATCTGCTAATTTATTGCAAGCTGATTTACCCATTCGGATACGCATTCTTTGACCGAATTTTTATTCGCAGGAGCATGCAGCACCTTCATCAACTAGCCAATTACAGAGTCCGCTCCGGCCTCTGCCGAATGTGAGAGTCCTCGACGACGCCTTCTTTTCTCACATGTACAGCTCCAACAGCACGTACTCCGCGGTGACTAAGTGCAGCTTCTTAGATGAGTCGTTCTGCTGATCGACGTATGCAAACGACCAAGAGTTCGCAGGCCTACCTTGCAGACTTTCATAGTGAGAGGTGTGAGAAAGGAGCTGTGATTACCTCTTATTCTACTGTACAGAAAGTACAGCCATGTCCTCCGAATCCCGCGAGGTTGTAACATATGTTAATAAACTTGAACTAATTACCTTGTAAACAGCATGAGCACTGCTCCCGTAGATTGTAATCCTTTTCATAGTCAGGGACTGCATGAACAGTATCATGTCCATGATAATTTAATCGTCGGTTTCAATTACCAAATGCTTGAGAAAATTACAAGAACGCAAATGAATGCGAGAAATCGTACAACGTCATGATCTTGTATCCTAAACACTAGCCAATGATCCAGTGTTTTCTAAAATGTTCGACAGGTTGCTAGCTTAAGAAGACACTACATTCTATTGACTATGTAGCACAAGCAGCAACAAGTTAACCTCCACTCGAGTAACATGTTTCCTTCCGCCCATTGCTCTCATGCTTGGCTTCAAAGCAATCGATGATGCTGTCGAAGAATGTTGTGAATTCAAATCACCTGGCACATGATCTGAGGATATTGTGCTTTGAAGTCGATGGTGTGCTGTAATGTAAACCAATGAGGTACAATTTAGAGGTTTAAGGTTTGGAGTAGAATCAGATGTGTAGCGTCACATGGCGTTCTGCGTAGTTGGTGGGGTTGCGTTGCTCCATGTCGGCGGCGATGGTGGTGGTGGGGTGCCTGGTGATGTCGAACTTCTCGCCGTCGCCCCACAACGCGTAGGCCTCCTCGCCGTGCTCCGCGTCGTCGCCAACCAGCAGATGCTCTTCCGACATGCGCAGCGGCGTGATGAGTCCAATCGCGAATAGAATCAGCGTGGTGACGACCACGTTCCAGCCCGCGATGAAGAGCGCGCCCACGAGCTGCTTCATCAGCACCGTCGCGCCGCTGCCGCCGTAGAACACCCCGTTGGAGTTCTTGACGGGGACATCCACGTAGTTGCAGAGAGTGGGCTCCGCGAACAGCCCCACGCAGATACCGCCGAGTACCCCGCCCACGCCGTGCGTGTGGATGACGCCCAGCGTGTCGTCCACCTTCTGCAGCACCCACCAGCGCTTGTGGAGCACCATCATGGTCCACCAGGGGATGCTGCCCGCGAGCACTCCCATGACCATCGCCGTCCACCCGGGCACCAACCCCGCCGCGGGCGTGATCACCACCAGCCCCGTCATCATGCCCTGAACTGCACCGATCACAGACGGCTTCCCGAAGAAGAACACGTCCAGCGTCGTCCATGTGAGCAAGCTCACGGCCGCGCAGACGTGAGTGTTGAGCACCGCGAGGCTGGCAACCACGTGAGCGCTGAAGGATGCGCCGCCATTGAACCCCGACCATCCCATCCACAGAAGTCCCGAGCCTGTGAGCACCAGCAGCATGTTATTCGGCGGAAACCTTTCTCTATCTTTCGGCAGCCGCGGCCCGACCCAGTACGCCGCGACGAACCCCGCGACGCCAGAGGACACATGGATCACGTACCCGCCGGCGTAGTCCAGCACGCCCCACTGCCACAGGAACCCGCCGCCCCATATGCTGAAAGCGCCCACCGTGTACGAGAACGTGAGCCAGAGCGGCACGAAGAGCATCCACGCGCGGAAGCTCATGCGCCCGAGCACGGACCCCGCCAGCATGATCAGCGTCAGCGCCGCGAAGAAGAACTGGAATATCACCATGTCCGCCATCCCGAAGTTCGCGTCGAGCACCGGCGTCTCCAGCGTCCCGTCCTTGTGGTAGTGCGCGGTCGCTGGCATAGTGGCTTGCGAGAGCAGAAACTCGTACCTCACCGAGGGCATGGCTTTGCCCCAGATCGGCACCAGCTGCTCCCCGAACGACATCTCGTACGCCCACAGCACCCAGCACAGCAGGGTCGCCGCGAACGCGTACAGCGCCATGAAGGCAGAGTTCACCGCCCACTTCTTCTTCACAATACTCCCGTACAAAATCACCAGCCCCGGCATCGACTGGATCCCCACCAAAGTCGCCGCTGTGAGCTGCCATGCATTGTCGCCCTTGTTCAGCCACTCCGGCGTCGCGCCGAACCCGTCGTTGATGTACGCGGATGGCACCGAGCCAGGAGCCGCCGGCGGAAACGCAAACGCCATCGCAAGGAACCAGTAAACAACACTTGCAGTACTAGTATCACCACTGATCAAACTGTCAATGCAAGACCTGTCACCATCTGCCCAGAAGACTTCAAGTCCTAGTCCAAACACATCATGATGCAGCCCTCGCAAGACCTGTCTAGAGCAGTTGTGATTGTATCGTCTAGCTAATGTATCTAGACAGACATTCAGAACTAAATCGTCTTGAGCTGTTGCAAACCATGGTCACGCCACCGAGGCTGGTGCAGGTGCCGGGCATGAGCTGCCTCCGAAGAGCACGCGTCGTCACGACACAAACATATCAGGTGCGTTTTCTCGTTCGAGTCGCAGTGATAGCGGTTAAAGTGCTGGAATTCTGCAGCAGACTGTGGAGCGGTGGTGACGTTAGACATATAAGCTACACTAGTCTAACTTAAGGAAAAATGAGATTCGAACTTGCAGCACAACTTGTCGTCGTCCTGCGCATCTGGAAGTTTGTTGCTTTTAGTCTCTCATCTCAAAAGATTCGTGTGCCCACGACGCCGAGGCTCTCGCGATTTACAGGCTGGGGACAGAGGTACCTAAATATGTTACAGTTCCAAACCCGTCACATAAAAGCATCGTCAATATAATGAATTCTCTTCCCACCCTACAGCATCCTCATTGCATACTTAGACTTTAGACTATGGTGGGAGAATTCCATGAGTTGGTCGAGAAGTTTTGGCTGTGACATGGTTATTTGATGGTGCCACATGGGCGTTCATGTCATTTTTTCATTTGTGCTTGAAGTTCTCCGTTGGACAAGTGTTTGCCGTAGTCTCAATCCAATCCGGTGAAGAATAAACTTTATTCTAATCATATTGCTCCATTTCCCTAGAATTCTTGACTGGTGAACTTCTCCACCGTAGTCTGAAGCGGACTCAATGGTGTATACAGAACCCACTATACCACCGGGAATACAAAAACCCAGATTTGAACCATAAGCAACCTTTAGGCCTCCAACCTTCATAGCAAGGGGTAATTAGAGAGTCTAGAAAAATAAATGATGACTTGAAGCCATTGCACCTCAACCCCTAACCTCTAGATAGACCCTCAACCTCCCTCTTTGAATCTCTTTTGCGTCATGTGGCAAAACCTCCTCATTAATGGCACAAAGATTGGAAAGAATTGTTGAACTTTGAGTCAAAAGTGCCTCAAATTAATGCTTACGAGGGCCACTTAAAGGGCTCTCTATGCTCCACAAATTTGGAGAGTGGGAGGCTTGATTTGAAGAGCCCTCAATTTATGGAGCGTAGATAGAAGGAGCATTGAGGCGAGTTTCCAGTTGCAGGACCTCAACTTTGAGGTTACGGCCCAAACAAAGAGTTGCATTGAGGATGCTCTTAGTTGTAGCATCTCAAAGTAATACTTTAGGTAACCATGTGTTAAACTTCACCATATATACAACAATTAATATGTCTAAAATAGACTTTTTGAAAGTGTCGAAAATAGGCTTTTTGAAAGTTCGGTCAGGCTCCTATGGTGTCAATTTCCAACATCCCTCTTTGAAATTTTAACAATAGAAAGGCATTACCAAGACCTTAGTGGAAAAACAATTTTTTCCAAAATTGGACATTTGATGAAAAAAAGTAGGGTTTTGAATTTCAAATGGAGAGAGGAGGCACCTCGGGCACCTCCAAAAACTTTTACTAGGACACTCTATTGAATGTGAGATTTTCAATACTCGTAAGAAATATTATTTCCCTTCATATTGTCAAAAAAAAGTTCTCATCTTTAGTGAAAAATAGCATACCAACCCAAGTCAAACATTTTCACACATTGTCACTTGTTGTCAAGCAAGGTACCAAAAAAACTTCTTCTTTTCCACATAAAACCTAGATATCTTTATATTTTTCACTTTTTATTTTTTCCACAATAATATGTGGTGTAAACCTTCTTTTTTACCATTCGGATTATCAATCTAAAACATATTAAGTTCACAAAAAATTAAAGTGTGAAATTGGCAAATTTCAAACCTCCACTCCTGCACAGTTGTTTTGAATATGCTACACCCGTCCTCTACCTCTAAAAATTGGTGTGTAAGGAACTAACATCATGCTTAACAAGATGGTAATAGATTTAGACCTTGTGTAGTGCAAAAATCTGACATCAAGTGAAGTCAAAGTCTAATAGTTCACTAAACGCAAGGAAGAAAATGAACCATTTGTTTGTCTTCAAACACTATAATCTTTCAATCCGTGCAATGAAAGTTTGTGAAATTTAATTAATACACTACTTAAAAAGTTTTAATTGAGATCCCACGGTCAGAACTAGAAATCAAAGTTTTTGTTTCCTTCTTTGTTCATTGCACTAGAATCCAACAAGTTTGAAGTGTTTTTGGTGTAAAACTGTCACGGTACCTTAGGGGTTAAGATGGCATAACTCTTTCATGAGTCCGATGAGAATAAAGATTATACTCCCACCTACCTCTTGTCTTGCATCTCTGTACAAAATTTCAAGAATTACAAATATAAATTGCAACCATGTGAACATGCCGGAGATTTGCAAAAGCCCACCTCGGGACCTTTTTCATTAGGGGTTGAAACTTATAACGGCAACAGGTGCCTCCAGGTTGACGCAAAGATTCTAGACTCGATAACATGCAAAACATTTTGGGGTTGAGATCCGGGGAAGATCTGGCCACGAGAGACTGGCCACTATTAGGAAAGACTTTTTTATAAGCATTCGGCACTATCATTGGGCGTTCCCAGCACGGCCGTCCCACTTCATATGGAGGAACCCGCTAATTATGGCGGAGGGGGCCCTCCATGTAGACGAGAGAAGTTGGAGGTTTGATGCTAAGAATAGTTGGGGGTGGTTGGGGCAGCGTCTGGGCGCGGCACGAGCTCGGGAAACCAGGGATGACGGCCAACTGCTATCCTCCCGGGCGCTGCGTCGCACCAAAGCTGCCGCGTCCTCGCCCGCCTTCCGCCTGTATTTTGGCGCATGTGCAGCACAGGCACTGTTGCTCGTGTGAGTGCCGGGAAGCGCTGGGAAGCACCGATCCCAATATCAGTTTCAGAAAATGGGCAGAAAAAGCTACTCAAGCATACACTCATCTCTCCCATAAGTTATAGCCAAATTTAACGCTGGTGGATGGAGGTTGTAAGAACTTAGTAGAGGCTGGATGTTAGTGGTGGATGTAGTAGAGATTTGGTAATTTCAACTCAATTTCACCTCCATCCACTTACTATCATTTCCTAAAACTGGAGTGCCCGAAAGCGATGTTAGAGCATTTGCATCAGGTTCTGTTTAATACGAAACCAAGTCAGACAGAGATTGAAATTAGCACGAGGCGTTTTCAAGCACATTAGCCCATGGTACTATACCATGTGCACATCTCGACATCAACAACTATTTGTCTGCCTCGGTAGCGCGTCATAAACCTCTTAATGGTGATTTGATTGTGAGATACGTGAGCAGTGGTTAGAATTTAGTTGAGGTTAAGGTTATCTAAGGTTATAAGTTAGTGGCATTATAACTTATCAGAGGTATAACTTATGGGAAGGATGAGTGTACAACAGGTAAAAATTCGTGGAGATATGTGGAGATATGTGGAGACAAGGTTATTGAGTACAAGTACATGTACTCGACGTACTCTGAATACATCCAAGTACATGCTTTGATACAAATGACCAAGTTAAGCATTTTGAATCACAAATAAAATATAAGTGTGCAAAAAGTATAGAGGCTTCTATTCATATAAAAAAACCTTACTTGCATCAAAACATCCTCCTCCTCATCTTCTTCCTCATCCTGAGACCACTCAATGATTTATTCTTTGTAATTAAGATCAAAAATCCTATCCACTAAACGCAAGCTACTATAAATAAACACCAAATCAATGGCTCTTTCGACTTTCAATCTATTTTTTAATTTGTTGTGAACAAATTCAAAAGTACTTCAATTTCTCTTACAAGTTGAAGCTACTGTGACTTGACTCAGGACTTTAATTGCAAGATTTTGCAATTGAGGTGTTGCACCACCATATCGTACCCACCAAGCAAAAGGAGAAAGTTCTTTAGCAAGGTGCAGTGAAATAAGATCTGAAAATAAAGCCTTCTTTGTTTTGACAGGTAGCTAATTGTAACTCAACCAACACTTGGTCTTCTTCTCTTGGAAAAAACTTGTTTCTCATGGTTGTAAATCCTATCATGACTTCACCTATGCTTTCTTGACCTCTCCCCCTCTATTCTGGATCCAAAACATAACCAGCACAATGTATTGGACTCAATATGAAGCGCCAATGTTTCTCCAAGATATGTTTGACACTTGCTTTCTTCTTGATATTAACGTCGTGAATTGCATTCAAAGTATGCATTACATGTTGCATTTGTCCATAAAACTTTTATATCGTTGGCTTTCCAAAATCTACAAATCGCAATAGACAAAAGATTGGTTTGGTGATCTTCACGAGAAATGCTATTGCCTTCCAAAACTCATTGTCCAAAAGTAATAATTTGACATTGTTTTTCTCTGCCAACCCAGATCCACTCCAGTTTTTACCATTCATGACTTACAACCATTGCAATGGTCCTTGAACTTCCATCAATCTCTCCAACATAATAAAGTGAGTACCGAAGCAAGTATCACCTGCTCTGAAAAGTTTAAATCCTTTTGCCTCGTTAGAAAGTCGTCGAAACAAAGCTTGGCTTTTGTGATTAGAAGTAATAAACCTGATCGCAATATGACAATCAAGCTTTGAAATATGACAAGATACCTAATCAAGCTTCTCTATATCTTCCAACGCCAAATCAATTCCATGTGCATCATATCCACTGCTTGTAATGTGAGGGAATGTTTGTTTCACTGTTTGACATGCGCGATTACAATTAGATCCATTGTCAATTATCACTTGCACAACATTCTCAGCTCCAACTTCATTAATTGCGCTTGTAAGTTGTTGAGTTATATATTCTCCTCTTTTCTCAAATCCACTTGTATCTATGGATTTTAGAAAACATGGTCCATGGATAGAAACACTTAAAATATTCAATAGTGGCATGTTACGAGTATTACTCCACCCATCTAAAGTAATAGTAGAAGATGTTTGCATCGCATTGAACTGTTGTTTTCTATTAGATTGATGTACAGACTCCACTGCTTGAATCGACGTTGCCTCTAGCGGGGACAGATGGAAACCGGCATTGCCATCACGTCCACAATTAAATGTCGAGGCTACGTCAAGGCGGCGGCGAGGCTGCGGAGTTGACCATGACAACGTGAAATCCTAGCTCGATGGAAGTATGACTTAGTTGGCTTTGGATGGAAGTGTGTTATAGTTGACTTTGGAGTACAACGTGTACTAGTACGATGTACAAAATACGTAAGAGAACATGTACTCAATTGCTAGAGTACATGTACTCAATAACCTTGTGTGGAGATACGTGGAGATACAAATGCGATACGCAGTAGTGTCCTTGATATACCTAAGTGATATCTTGTAATATCCTTGGTATATCCATGTGATACCCTGTAGTATCCTTGATATACATGTGTGATACTTGTGGATATCATCTACAACGGTGGCCCGGAAATAGGTTTACAAGAAATGGGTTTACATCAAGCAAAATGCGGGCTGCGGCCCAAAGTTTTTTTCGTGGATGAGAAATCAAGAAAAATGCCAGCTGTGGCCCAAATTTTTTTCCGTGGATGGAATCCTACATGGAAAATTTGAATAGTGTATTACAGAACTTAAGGAGACTTATTTCCTACAACCTCTAGGAGGTTGTATTTCCGAAAGGCCAGGAGAGTATTTTTCAAAACCTATGTTAGCCAATCATTTATAATATTTTACTAGTGACATTTACTGTTGATATTTACTGCTGGAGTATACATTTATTGCTGACATTTATTGTTGAAGTTTACATGTACTACTGACATTTACTGCTAAAGTTTACATTTACAACTGACATTTACTGCTGAAGTTTCATTTACATTTTTGTAATTTAAATTCATTTGGAAACTTCACAAAATTTCTTTTGAAGATGTAATCTAACCGTACTACAAATTCTTTCACTATGGGGTAGTTCTCAAAAGAGCCCATTTTCATATAACTACTTAGAAATTCAGCCCAAGTACACAATGGGCCACAACCCTTCTATTCAAGTTTACACCTAAACTTTGGGCCACAACCCACTTAGAACTCCCTTGTTTGGTGGAAGGTACCCCGCTTACAATGGTTTCATCCTTCAAGCGGGGTACCACTTGTGTCTATGGGCTCCAACCCAAACCTTCAGGTATAAACAACCCCTAAGACTTCTTGCCGAAAATTACATTATTATTATTTTGAATGCCGAATGTCATTTTTTTCACTTTAATTAATTATTCGGCATTAAGGTGCCGAACCAGATGTTCACTTACGGTAGTAGCAGCCGTGTAGCTTTTTCAATTAATTTAGCCAGTTTCGGAGCTGGTGACATGATGAGATTATTCGTGTGAATCCGCTGACTTTCTAATTGAAACTCTGTTCAACGAGACTCGTGGTTGAATTGGCTACAGTTGTCACCAACTCCGATTGATACCGGGTTGCTTCTCGGGTGGTCCTCGCATGGTTCGCGGGGATATTCGACTCCTGAAAAGTTGGTTTGATTTTGGTGGTTTTTAAACTTTTGTAAAGGATAGAGGACCATTTGCCCCCTCCATGGGACATTCTCTATTTCAGAAGGGTTCCTACCATCTCATTTCTGATATTTATTTTTTGAGATTATACCCTTCACGTTTTGTATATACTTAATTAACAATGGAGAATATCCAAAAAATTTGGAAAATTCAAGAGATTTGTGTAGGTGATATTTATTTGTGTAATACCTATGTGGTACCCGTTGTGTCCAAACCATTGTGATTTGGATTAAAAATATAAATTGCAACCATGGGATCACGCCCGAGGTTTGCAAAAGCCCACGTCATGGCTTTTGATCTTTTGAGGTTAAGTGAGCCGTTCGAGGACAACCGATGATACCTGAGGATACATCCTAAATTGTCACTTGCAGGGAGAATCTTGAACACCACTGCCAGTGCCAAACACCTACGTGCAAACACCACAACACCACACTAAATTTTATGTTTTGTGTAGGGGACACTAAATGCGAACTTGGACACTGATTGTGAACTAAGCACATAGTGTGGGGACAATGTGGTACACCAAATGTCAACTCCAACATTATTTACAAACTCTAATAAAATATGGAACAATTTTTTCTTTACTTCTTGACAATTAGTGTTGAGATTTAATATATAAGTAAAAGTAGGGGGAAAAGGTGTAGAAGTATTGCTGGCTGTGAAAATTTCAGCAACCTTCTGAAGGTCATAAGTCACTCAAATTCTGTTGATTGGACATATGAGGTGTTTTTTTGACAATTATGAAAATGGAAGATGTCAAAAAATACCTCATATGTCTCATTTGGACAAAATTTGAGTGACTTAACCCCTAAAGGCTCATCATTTAGATTTAATGATGTAGTAACCCTAACATTATTTTCTACTGTGTCCGTGAGCCGTTCTATTAGTAGTGAGTTTTTCTCGAAGTAGGTGGTGTGGAATTTTTCCATATTTTAAGCACGGATGGGGTTGAGTATTCGTATGGTGTTGTTGTTTGTTGTTGTTGGTGTTTTATTGATTAGAGTGTTATTGGGTATATTCATTTGAATTGGATAGTGGTCTAAGTTTAGATTTCTATATGTGTCTGTTGTACACGTGTATCGTTGTGGACTTGGTGTGTCTCTAGAAACCTTTAACATGGCTTGTTGCTCTGTAGTTGATTCCGCCTTGTCTACAGAAGCGGGCGTTAGTAGGGATATATGTTAGTTGGAGGTTGTTAATGAAGGTTTGCCATTCAAAGTCAATGTCTTGGGGGGGAGTGATAAATTACCATCATTTTGTCAACCGATGGGAGCGATGTCTCGGTTAAAATTGCCAAGTAGAATATGTGTGTGGTTTGGATGATTTTGGATTTGAGTGGTGATGTTTGTTTGTATTTTGTGGGTGAGTCTTATATCATCTTCAAGTGAAGGCATGTATAGATGTAATAGTATCCAAGGTTGCATTGGGTTGTTTGTAATTTTTATGATTTGTAGATATGGTGATATGTTTGCGGGGGTGGGGATTTTTGTTATATTACCGGAGGATGCATATGCTTTATTTATGAGTGTTAGTTGTCCACCTCGAGTGTTATAGGTTTGCTAATTTACAAAGATGTTTAATGGAGTCTAGACATAGTCCCCAACCGGAAGAGAAGGCCGGGAGGGAACTTGTTGGCAGCTTACTCATGACGTGGCAGAACACTAATCATGAACTTGCTTACAAATAGTGTCGTAACTACACTATTGGTACCACTACACTGAACATAAAATATAGTGTAGCCTAGTAGAACCTTTGTGATATGAGGGTGATATATTTGCAAGCAATTTAAAGAATGTATGGTTGCCATGTTTATACCATTCTTATACCAAGGTGATACTTGTGCACCAAGTTCATATCATATCTTCTTCTTTTTTTCCTTTTTTTTTTGGCACACACAAGTTGATGTATTGGCAACTTGCAATGATGCCATAGAGTAATTCTTTGTTCCCTCCTCCCAAAATAGCGGAAATTTCACTCTCATCACTTGCTGCAAATTTTATACTCTCCTTAAACCGAGGCAATACTTAGGCAAGGAGTTCATATTGAGTCTGCTTTCACCATACATACTGCACATCAAGTCATAAAAACAGCAATGTGAACATTCACAAGTCCAGTTTTCTTATGAAAGTATACAAAAGTAAATGTAATAGAAAATTTTCTTTTGCTTTTGCTTTTGCTTTTATATTTATTTTTATTTTTCTTTAATTTATCACTGATGTTTACATTACAGAAGTTCAAACTGATGCCATTATGTAAAAGCAAAAATGCTAGACCTTACAAGTATATAAGTACCGTCCAGGGAATACTATTGAGTCATTTCTATTTTATTTTTTTGCTTGGAGAGTTGGCAAGAGAACAATGGCCTGTTGGGAGAACAAAGGCCTGTAAATCCTCATTTGTATTGGTTGGCTCCGCACCCATGGGCTCCATTGTCGCATGTCTTCATTGAAAAGATTTGATAAGAAAGCATCCATTTTCCTATAACAAGGAGTAATTGTGACTCCTCCTTAGATACTAGATTGTGAGGATCAGCTTTCGGAACTTTGGTGAGGTGTGGGACAAAAGAGGTTCGAGTGGTCAATGGAGAATTATTTCATAGGCCCCGCCTTGGGCTCTGGAACCTTTGGGCAAGTCTTCAAGGCCATGCATAAAACGACGGGGGAGGTGGTGGCCATCAAACAATTGAAGAAAGGGTATGCATGCTTACATGAGTGCATTAAGTTGCAAGAAGTGCAAACCCTTACATGTTTGAATGGTCATCCCAACATCATCGAGACCAACTGCTTCATCTTTGAAGACAGCCGCTTCTACTTTGTTTTCCAGTACATGAAGTACAACCTTCGCCACATCATCCAACAAAGTAAGAAGCCTTTCACCGAAGATGTGGTGCGACATTGGATGAGGCAAATTTTACAAGCCATGGAGTACATGCACACGTCCGGATACGTGCATCGAGATATGAAGCCCGAGAATCTACTTGTCTCCGAAAATAACACCCTGAAGGTGGCGGATCTTGGCGAGACAAGGAAAATGGTGGATGGGCTGCCATATACAAGCCGTGTGGGCACTCTTCGGTATCGAGCCCCGGAGATGTTGTTGCAATCATGGACAAACCATGGTGCATTTTATGGTGCGCCAAGCGACATGTGGGCCGTGGGAGCCATCATGGCGGAGCTCTTGACCCTTTTCCCACTCTTCCAAGGAGGGTCCGAATTGGACCAAGTGCATTGGATGTGTGCGGTGCTTGGCGCTCCCAATGAGTGGTCATGGCCGGATGGAATGGAGATGGCAAAGGCTCTCCAGTTCAAGTTTCCCGAAGGAGGATTGATTCCCCTTTTGAATTTTTGGTTGCTAGGTGCAAGTCCGGAGGCCTTCGACTTGGTATCTACCTTGTGCTCATGGGACCCAAAGAAAAGGCCAACAGCTTCAAGTGCTCTTGAGCACCCATTTTTCTCAAAAGCATGTTGTACTAAGATGTGATAATTCTTGGTCCTGATATGTGAACATTACAAGGCCATCGTGAGTACAAGTCACTTGTTGTATAATCGGTTTCCAATTACTGTAATTGAATCATGATCAGTGGGGGTTTTTATTCTGGTCGTCATTTGAAACCAATGAGCTGATTCAAATTTCACTGCAAAGACCATTATGTTAGAGATTAAACTATTGGACATGATTGATGGTGATTACAGTACACATGTTTTCACTCTATTCATTTTGTAGTGCTCCATAGCATTTCATAGGATTTGAGAGTACTAGTATATAGAATCATCAGAATGTAAAGATGGATTCTTGTTTTACCAATGGAGTAAAATAAACATTCTATATGGGTGTGTAAAATAGGATTCCTTGGAATATTGTTCTCATTTTCTAATTACAGACACTACACTAAAGAGCGCATTTAGTGTAGTGGTACAGATAGTGTACTTACCCTAGTACACTATTTGTGAATAAGTTGACAAATAGTGTTAGCTGCCAATGTCAATAATGGCGGTCAGCCGATGCTTCTCTTCATTTGCAACTTTCAAATGGCCATAACTCACTCAAATTTTTTCCAAAAAAGACATATGAGTTTTTTTTGACATCTACATCTCATATTCAAAAAACACCTCATATGCCTAATTCGAACAGTATATGAGGGAGTTATACTCTTCTAAAGATTGTTGGTAAGGTACTGTGACAACTCTCGGCCGACTACTGTCCATTATTTCTAGACTTTACTTTTAACTTCTTCTACTATTGATACACTAAATGTGCACAAGTGAAAAAAATAATTTTGTGATCTTTTTTAAAATTGACAAATAGTGTAGTAGTTGGTGTTTAGTGTATTGTTATGTCACTACACTAATTGCATAGATAGCATCTAGTGTACGAGTTTGTATTTAGTATACAATACACTAAAATGCGATCTTTAGTGTAGCATTCAAGCTCCTCCTTTCTTTTCATAGTCAAATTCCGGTTTGGTGTTTACTATTGCTTCGTAAAAATCTTTTGCATCATGGCGTAATTTTTCCATTCCAAGCCTCCTCATTCATCCCATTCTTAAAACACAATGGGCAAAAACGCAAGAATAGTAAGTTTCCTTCACAATTTCTCACCAAAAACACTTTAAAATTGTGAATTCTAGTGCAATGAGTAAGGAATAAAACAAAAAAATGTATCTATAATTTTAACCATAGAATCTCATTAAACACTTAGTAAATAACATACTCAAAAAATTTCATCAACTTTGACCGCACAGAGTGAAAAAATATAGTGTTTGAAGTAGAAAAAAATGGTTCATTTTCATCCTTGCGTTGAGTGGATCAACAAACTTTGGCTTCACTTGGTCTTGATTTTTGTACTACACAAGGTGTAAAGTTTATATCGTCATGTTGATCATGATATTAACACCTTGTAAACCAAGTTTTAGAGGTAGAGAAGGGGTGTAGTATATTCAAAAAAATTGTGCAAGCACTTGAGGTTCAGAAAGTGCCAATTCAAGTTTTCATATTTTGTGAACAAAACATGTTTTAGAATGATAATCCGAACAATCAATAAGAAGGTTTACACTGGTAGTAGCAAAAATAAAAAGAGAAAAATATGAAGATCTCAAAGTTTTATGTGGAAAAGAAGAAGTTTTTTTGGTTCTCTGCCCGACAATGTGTGGCAATGTGTGAAAATCTTTGACTTGGAATAAAATGCATTTTCCCGCTAAAGACAAGAAATGTTTTTTTGACAAAATGAAAGGAAATAATATTACTTGCTAGTTTTGAAAATCTCAAATTTACCAGAGTGTCCTAGCAAAAGTTTTTGGAGTTGCCGGAAGTGCCCGCACTCAACAAGTTTTTTTTAAAATGGCATAACTTTTTTTCTACATGTCCAATGAGAATAAAAATTATACTCCCACATACCTCTTGTCTTCTTGCATCTTTGTACAAAATTTCAAGAATTGAAAATATAAATTGCAACCATGAGAACGTGCTCAAGGTATGCTAAAGCCCACCTCAAGACTTTTTCATTTAGGGGTTAAAACCCCCTAGTAACCAATTAGAACCCATAACAATACCTATAAAATTGGGATATATCAAATTCACTCCCATCCCATTACCACCTATTCAGCTCTAAATGGAGGTGTGATTAATAATCAACACCCCTCACTTTTGGTGAGCGCTTACCATAACAAATACCTATAAAATTGGGATATATCAAATTCACTCCCATCCCATTACCACCTATTCAGCTTGAAATGGAGGTTTAGTTATTAGTCAACACCCCTCACTTTTGGTGAGCGCTTATGGGAGTACCTATTAGCGGCCACCAATTAAACATGGCAACACACTTTGAAAATTCATAACTAATTCCCATTTCATTGAAAAAATGTGAAACCACTTGGGTTGAAATTATAATTCTATTAGTTCTCTCCATATAGGCACATTGCGCTATAGGGGGATTTACCTTATATACTGAGCACGTAAGATTTATGACTGCAAACAAATTATTTTTCGCAAAGAGACCACGCTTATGCCTAAATCATGACCTTCGCAATACGAAAGGAATTCCACAAAGAATTGTGGCGCGTGAGGAGTCTAGAGAATGAGGTGTGGAGCCAACATGGTCTCAGAATTAATATAACTACGCATTACACTTTACTTTTTATACTACCATTCTACTATCACTAATATGATTTTAGTATTTATAGTTATTATAATTATTGTAAATATGAATATGATAGTGATATAAGCATACAAATTGCATAAATCTTTTCTTGACCATTTGTGTACTCGTAAGTGAACCTTATCAGCAACTATATCAGCGCAAGACAAACGATATTCTTCAAGGAGTGAGAGGTGCCATGGTACTAGATGAAGGATCGCCGTCATACCTGGTCACTTTTCTTAACCCCCCAAAAGCATAGGTGGAAAATGGAAGCTCTCTACATGGCAAGCACTCAGAATGTGTACATTTCCATTCCATTGATATACTATCACCACACTTTTTCACTCCATTGCATTCTTTTGCAGGCTGCTCATAGATGGTTGAGGCGAGCTGAAGATGGAATGGAGTTGATGAGTTGGAAAAATCAAAATCAGATAGACTATTAAGAAGAATGGATGGGGAGCCATGAGGAAATAGCAGAATACATGCAAAGTGATGAGGAAGACGGAGTGAGGAGGACAAACGAGAGTTGAATTCATTCAGAGTGACAAGGAAGACGAAGCGAGAGAAAGGGAAGGTTAGTGTCCCCAGAGTTACTCAAAAGACAAGCATCTTTGCCAGACATTAGACCCAACGAGTGAGCTAAGCCAGCAAACACGACAGTTGCTGTCTGACGGCGGTGTACAGAGTACGTACAAGAATGGTACAATAATGCAGACTTCAATCAAAGGTGAACCAAGCTCAAAACTTAAAACTTAATACTCAGCGACCGGTGTGAATTAAGGTCAAGACGTAGTACTTAAGGTGTGCCAGTAAGATGGAGAAAAGTTAAAACGCACCTAAAATGCTGTCCAATCTGTCAGAAAGAGCTGGGCCGGACTGAAAATCACGGGCTCCTGCTGCTTTGCCCTCACGAGCATGATTGCTCTCCTTTGACTTTCTTCCACCGTTCTTCAGCTTCCACTTGGAGCTGGCCACATTCACAGCATGGAGATTCTGAAAGATATAAATTGAACCCAATGTTTCAGATTCCTCAAAATAAGTTCAGAGTGAGATAGTCAGCTACCCCTGGCCAAAGTATGTTGCTCTGCTCGGCTGATGCCATATTCCAAGGTTGAAGCAGTACTACAATATACAAATCTCTCACCATGAGGATCAAAATTGTGCTAGTGTTTACAATTCTTTTGTCTCCAGCTCTTTCACTTCTTTGCGAGGGTCTCACAGATGGAGCTGAGTCTTCACGGAAACAAGTCTACACCATTCTCCTCAGTTCAAGAAGCCGGTTCGCAGGTGCTATACAAACAGGTAAGGTGAATGCTGCACTTAGTATGGTAGTTCTTGAATCCTCTCTCTCTCTCTCTCTCTCTCTCTCTCTCTCTCTCTCTCTCTCTCTCTCTCTCTCTCTCTCTCTCTCTCTCTCTCTCTCTCTCTCTCTCTCTCTCTCTCTCTCTCTCTCTCTCTCTCTCTCTCTCTCTCTCTCTCTCTCTCTCTCTCTCTCTCTCTCTCTCTCTCTCTCTCTCTCTCTCTCTCTCTCTCTCTCTCTCTCTCTCTCTCTCTCTCTCTCTCTCTCTCTCTCTCTCTCTCTCTCTCTCTCTCTCTCTCTCTCTCTCTCTCTCTCTACAATTTAGAAACAATTTGGTCTTTTGTCCGATAACCTCAACCAGAACAGGATTTCCGACCATCTCCGTAGGTAGATCAGGTGTGTCTACAGCATTTTTTTCTAGACGATGACTTGAAGAAACTCAAAACATGGTTTGCTTCCTGTTATGATTGCTCTGCAGACAACGACGGAGAAGAACTCACCGAGGCAACTTTGCTGAAGGCATCCAAACGTCAGCATCTGAGAAAGATGCTTGCTCGGCGGCTGCAGGACGTCTCAAATGGAAACTGCAATGCGGTGGCAGTGGCAACGAGATTCAGATCGGCTCAACTTCGCCGCCAAATGGGACCCGCCAACGACCCTGCACGATCACGATCTGTCAAAGCGCTCCTCATCCTCTGCAATGCCAAAAAGAAAGTGGGAGTTAGAGTTTCAATGGCGTCTCCCAATCAGCACGTCGTTCCATTTCGAATAAATCACAGGCGGGCATTAAAGCAGTTCCCATTCCCTCCTCTGCCCTTCACTCGACCTCCTGCGCCACCACGGTTCCAATTCCCACCTCTCCCATTCCTCACTCCTCCGGCCTCACCACGGTTCCAGTCTCCACCTCCTGCACTTGTAATTCCTCAGCTTCAAGCACCGCCTCTGCCGATCTCCTTGCCAAGTCTGCCATTTAAGATTCCACCGCTTCCCTGCGTCCCATCTTCCTCTAGCAAAAGCATGCCAACGCCATGATACACGTTAAGATTAGTCCAGGTTGCTCGTTACATACTACAGGCTCAGCTGCACCTACTGTGTAATAATTATGTTCCTATGACGGATTCGTCAATATATTGTGTGCCCAACCTGTCTTTAAGAACGCTTGTATAAAGACTTCAATGTCTATGTAAAGTCCTTGTAAAATGGTCTCAGCGACGATCTTGTCAAAACCAGGAAAATTAGTTAGAAGGACAATAAATGAACACAGATAGATCCGAAAGGCAGCCAAGACCACTAGAACCGGATGGGATAACAACGAACCACCGTTGATGCTGTAAGTGACACAGAAAAATGGACACTAAATGCGAACTTCATATGCACTTTCAAAGATCAAACTAATACTGCCTGTCCATACCAAGCTAAGCACTACTCTAACCTGCTCGGTATTAATTCCAAGACTATGCTGAGCTCTATTCAGCAGATTCCAGAACCCAAAACAGCAGCGTATCTATAGGCTAAACTAATCTCGTTTGTCTTCTTCTAACTCGTCATCCAGACTGAAAACATCAGTGTTGATTGGCTTCCGTTCCTTGGCATCAGGTTTGGCACCACTTTTCTCAACCTCAACAACAGTTGGTTTACTTGCTGTCGTGGTTGCTGTAAGTCCGACAGCCTCCTCCTCGTCAAAATCCTCGGCGCCAACTTCGTCGGAGTAGGCATACCGTGTTGAGTTTTGAGACGGAGCCCACAGAACGCAGATCACAACGAGAAGAACGAATGCAAGCACATACCAAAAGGCCGAAATACTCCAGGAGCTCTGCCAGCGCTCGCCGAGTGGATCAGTAGCTTTCATGTATAATTCGTACCCTATCCACAACACAGAAATTACAACAGCTAATGCAAGAGAATTCGTGAACTTTCTGTAGAGCTCAAGCTTCGCAAATCTCCTTCGAGCCTGCAGCTTCTCCAAAGTTCGTGACAGGGAGGTGAATATCCACAGGATAAAAAATGCATCAAGCATTGCAACTGGCAGGACCAGGAACAGTCTTTCCTTCCCAGGGGAATCGTTGATTGCATTCACATTCTCGACCACGTCCAAAGACTCCGCAGCCAAAAAGTAAGTTCCTCCCAGAGCCAGAACCTTTGAGGTGAGCCCACCAAGAGTGGGACGCACGACACCAAATCCCATGGAAACAACCAGAATTAATAGCCTAGAGACAGTTTTCTTCACAGCCCCGACAGTAACTGCCCACATGGTGATACCCATCGGCCTCGATCCGGTCATGTTGAAATTGAGATATTCGAAGTACCAAAGAGCCATCTCACCCATCCCCAAAAAAATCACTCCGCTGATGCAGTTCTGAAGCTGGAGAATATCCTTCCAGTTCCTCATGTACTGAAATAACCAGAGCACTCCCAGTAACCCGTAAGCAAGAGCCATGAACGAGTAAAAGGATAAGAAAGGTGCCATTCTTCCGGGTAAATAACCCGCGGGATTCTTCCAGATCGTGCGTCCATCCACAATCAAGCCGTCCAGTTCACGCTCACATGCGACGAAAATAAGCGTGTACAAGCCCGTCTTCGAGATATTAAACTCCTGAAACTCCAATTTCGCTTCCCTTTGGCTGCCTCTGAATTGCGTAGTAACGGATATAGGCCAGTTGTCATCTTGGTTAAGTATGACGTTTCCTTCCGTGCACCCAATGCTTTTGGCAAGATCCGCAGTGCAACATAAAGCTAATTTTCCACCGAACGCATTGTGGTCACCAATTTTGCCTTTGTCATTGACCTCCACTATTATGGCTTCAACCTGAGAATTGGTGGATCCATCTTCATGCTTGGCAGCAGCTTCGGCAGTTCGTGTAAAAGTAATACCATCAAACCGGATGAACGATCTTCCGTTGGCTGCACCGTTCCCTTTTACATGTTCAGATGAGGCGAAGAGACCCTCATTACCACCCCAGTAAATGAATGCATTGCTCTCAGCCAGGAACTTGCCACCCTTGTAGTTGTGCACTGACGCTTCTACTTGCAGCGCTACCAACAGCAATCCCGAGAAGAGCAACCATGTTGATATACACCAACCCCCCTTCATTGTGGACCTCGAAGATTTCAAATCTAAACCGAACAAAGTACAAGTCAGGGATTCATTGATACCAGAAAAAATGTCACCACAACATCGCAAACATCTCGCGTACATTGACAACATAACTTCTGCGACATAAAACCTCACGCTAAATCTTCATAAGGGCTGTACAAAGAGCCACTGATGATACAGGAAGTTCATTACAAAAAAGCGTGGCATGTATGGAAAAAGAAAACAACAAAATTGAGGCCTTATTCATAATACCAACCAATCCAAATCAATTTAGAGGATTCCATAGCATCTATCAGTAAGCAGATTTCATGTTTCCAACGTCTTTCTCCTCATGCCCCCAGATTCCCTCACTTCTGTTCCAGGTTCCTCTACTATGTTGTTAGCTATCACGCCTGCTTCACACTTAGATATGTCACAGAGAACACATTATCTTGAAAACAATGCACATTCTAGAAAATGCTCCAAGCTCAAGGCAGCCTTAAGGATTTCAAACTTTTCTTCGATTTTAAGACACAACTAAAACTACGACGTATTTTGATCTCAGGTATTCCTTGAATGTAATTGTAGATCATGTGCAACGACACAATCAAAAATTACCAGCAAGAGCGAAATACTAAAAGAAATTTGACCGTCTCTCTTGAACACATACAGCAAAGGCTCAACCTCCACAGAACTATGATCACAAACGTAACGCCCGGACAGCAAGAAACTGCAACAAAAAAAGAATCCAGCTTAATATATTATTCACAATAACACCTGATATTCTCAAGCGCCACCAGATCTCTCGAAACAAGATCGCAGCTCCATCATCTAATGTAACCGCTTCTAAAACACACTACACGCCTGAGTCCTCCAATCCTACACCCGCAACATTCATTCACGAACTCCTTAATCCAAGATTCCGCCTCAAAAAAACCACAAAACTTCCCTGTCGCAAATTCTACCAGCACAGCCACTTCAGAGGTATATCCTAGCTCAAAATCCTGCATAAGCGATCCTAGCATATAACACGATCCCTGACATACGAAGATCTCCCAACGCCGCACAGAAATAAGAGAAAAAACACACTCAATCAACCCTCGGACTCGCCATTTCGACTCTCCTACACCATATCTAAAACCTGACTCCTCCTAAACCAATGTGTAGGCACAGAAAGCAACAGAAAAGGACGCAACATCCCCGGATCTACAAATCGCCACCTCCATAAAACCCCAGAGCACGGCTCACCTCGCGACACTGCACCAATTTGCGCGCTACTTGGCTCCCTGGAACCGCATCGGCGAGGCGGTCACGGTGGCGGCACAAGGCGTCCCGGGAGAGCGGGAGTTCGGTGATGCGCGAGGCGGAAGCTCCCCCGGACGCTAGCAAGCCTGGAGCTGCTCCATCAAACCTGTGCCAAGACTTGCTCATGCACTTCATACCCTAACTCTCGTCCTCACACATTCCCACTTTTCTTTTTGCCCCTTTAAATGACTTTTTCTTTCACTTTTTACTTACTTTTCGTCCTTTTTTGTCTTAAGTGGACAGTTTTTCCTTTTACTTCGTTGGCGAAAGTTGGGGGGTTTGAAAGCCGTCACTGCACCTAAAAGCGGATTTATCTAGCGGTGGAGGAGAATTTATTGAGTAAATCTACGATTGGTTTTGATGATGACGGTGTTGGGTGGAGTTGTGGGTTTTGGGTGCGTACCGGGTTCTGAGTTTTCGGGGACACCGCGTGTGCTCAAGTTGAGAACGTGGTTCATGTTCGTGAGAACGTGGTTCACGTGGTTTAAGTTGGCACGTTTTCTGGTGACGTTAATTTAGTTTACTGTGTGTGAGCAATAGCAATTCGGCAGAAATTTCACTTTTATTGTGTTTACTGTTTTTTTTACCCCTTTCGGAGGAATCATTATAATTTGCAAAGATTAACTTTTTGAGAATGTATCAGTAGGATGTTCTTCTAAACTTGTATGAGATGATGTGGTTAAAATTTTGTGAATTTTGAGCGTACAGATTGAAAGATAATTGGAGTCAATGTGAAAAAGTTTGTACCCCGTAGGTACACTTGGGCCTTTAGGGGTTAATGGAGGTACTTGTTGTTTACACCAAAATTTGTTATGAACAGGTTATGTGATTTTCTTTATAAAAAAATTTGACACACCAAGGGGTTGTTGAGCCAGAGTTCCATAATGCATACAAGGGAATCCACGGACAACCTCAACATTCATTTTGGGTGCCTTATACCACCACATGATAGTTAACCCCTAGAGGCCCAGGAGTTCCCTTGGAGGACTTTGATGATTTGGGCAGGTTCCTTTGGCGTCAATTTATAACATTCCTTTTCGGAATTTAGACTGTAGATGGACATTACTAAAAGCTTCTTGTGAGTACTTTTTTTCCTATATCCGACATTTGATGAAAAAGTTATAGTGTTTTGAATTTCAAATGGGGAGAGCGGGCACTTTGGGCAACTCGAAAAACTTTTGCTAGAACACTTTATTGAATGTGATATTTTCAATGGTAGCAAGTACTATTATTTCCTTTCATATTGCCCAACAAATTTTTTTGTCTTTGGTGAAAAATAGCACATCAATTCAAGTCAATCATTTTCACACATTTGTCAGACATTGTCAGGCAAGGTACCAAAAAACTTCTTCTTTCCATGTAAAACTTAGAGATATTAATATTTTATAAATTATATTTTTTCAACTACAAAATGTGGTGTAAACCTTCTTATTGACCGTTTGGATTATCATTCTAAGACATATTTGGTGCACCGAAAAAAAAACATGAATTGGCAATTTTTGAACCTCCACTCCTTGCACAATTGTTTTGAATATGCTACACCCCTTTTCTACCTCTAAAAATTGGTGTGCACCGAAACAACATCATGATTAACATGATGGTAATGTTTTTAGACCTTGTGTAGTGCAAAACCTTGACTGCAAGTGAAGCCAAAGTCTCTTGATCCACTCTAGGCAGGGACAAAATGAACGATTTTCTCTACTTCAAACACTGTAATCTTTCAATCGGTGCGGTCAAAATTTATGAAATTTATTGAGGATGTTACTAAACAAGTCTTAATTGAGATCCTACGGTTAGGTAATGAAATAAAAGTCTTTTGTTTCTCTCATTACTAATTGCACTAGAACGAGAGCAGTTTTGAAGTGTTTTTGGTGTAAAATGCCTTGGGCCTTTAGGGGTTAAGGTCATTTCAAACCTAATCAAAGTCAATTTGAAGTAATTGTAGGTGCACCTATCACAAATGAGGGCATATGAACCTTTAAAGTAAAAACATATATCTTATTATAGAAAAGAATTGAATTTGTATGATTTCCCTCTTTTCATGGTAATTTTTAAACGACCAAGTGTCCCTTGGAAGATCAATTTTTTTTTCACCTTGACTATAATTATCTTTAAACTTGTATGGTCAAAATTCACAAAAAACTTACCACATCATCACATAAGTTAAGAAAAAGATCCTAAGATTATGTTATCAAAAAGTTCATCTTGGCAGTTTTGAATCAATGAATTTGAGATCCTTCTAAAATGCCTTGGTTGTTTAAGGTTAACACCTATAGGATCAAGGCATTTTAGTGGAATCTCTACCCAATTGATTAAAAACTGCCAGGAAGGACTTTTTGCAAATGTAACCGTAAGATATTCTTCTATACTTCCATGTAAGGATGTAGTAAATTTTTTGTGAAGTTTGATTGTACGGATTGAAAGATGATTGCAATCAAAGTTAAAAAAATTGTCCCTCAAATAGACACTTGGTCCTCTAGGGATTAAAGTCTTTTGGAGGAATTACTTTGTCTTTTGGATGTGCCCTTTGGAGGAATCCATCAAATATGCCCTTTCATTAAAACTAGGTTGAAAGTAAAAAGAATATAGAGCTTTAAAATACTATTTTATACCAAAAATAAGTTTGTAGGTACTACACAAAAATTCCTAAAATTAAGGTTTCTACATATTGTGTCTACAGGTTTCCACATATTGTGTCTACAGGTTTCCACATATTGTGTCTACAGGTTTCCACATATTGTGTCTACAGGTTTCCACATATTGTGTCTACAGGTCTATGTTTGAATTTTGTATTACATAAGAAATACTAATATATTGAATCTTGGTAGAAATATTTACAATGTATGAAAATTTTTACCTTCAATAATTAGTTGACCCTTTAATGCCTCAAGGCCCTAGGAGGGTCAATTTTGGTGCTCTTGGTGTCTTACCCTTTTCCACAATTGACACTGATCAATGCCCTCGTTTGGTCCCGAATGGTCGGTAGTGGGTCTCACCGGAGGAGGCCTCAACTGCATGTTCGAAATGGACTGTTGATGCACATGCAACTAGATCAGGTCGTGGAGAGTCTCTCCTTGTGCTTTACCACCATTCCTTTATCCTTGCCTACTTTACTCTACCTCGCTATATTTACTTTGCCTTTGTTTTATTAGAAAGTAGAGTTTGTGCGAAGTTTAAGAATTATGAGAGACTTAGGGTTTAGGTTCATCTTAGAGGGCGGATTTAGTGATTAGATAGAAATGACTTTTGAATGAATTTTGAATTTCGCTACAGACTCACAAATGTTTTACAAAATGTGGAATTGTAACGAAATTCAAAAGTCAAGACCGGTGGAGTTGAAGTTATGTCTCTTTTTAAATGTAGGTGCCTTTAAGCAACAATGGACCCTACAATCTCTAGTACAGATCCCGTTCTATAGATGCTTTTGTTAATGACATTGGGCAATTCCACAATGCCATTGGGTAATCCTACATTACTATTGTTTGACATCAGAACTCAAAAGTCCATGACAACGTCCTTTTTGGACCCTATGAGTTGCTCCCATGTTTATCTTTCAATTGTGATGTTATCAATAGCCACTAGAAAGACTTATCTTCCACAAATGTTCCTGGTGGAGCCCAAGCAAGAAACATTTTGGAAGTACGTTCAACTTATGATTTGGAGAGCGTATGATGAAATAATGCATAAGAGATACATCGACGCCTAAAGAATGAGCCTTAGCACATTAGATGAATTGATTGAAATTTTAAGACCTCACGTGCAATCAAATATCATAAACCCTGTTAGGCTTTAATTGAAGATTACGAAGATTGTCACAGTGGTACTCTACAGGTTTGCACGTATTGCCAAACTTGATTAAATGGCCAATATCTTCCAAGTGGGAGGTTCCACCATTCGCAAGTACGTAGACATAGTTAAGAACATCCTCTGCATCATGAACAAATTGTTTGGTGTATGCATAAGTATCCCCACATGAGAACAATTGCAAGGCATCATTGATGATTTCCAAGACATCACACTACTAGAAATCCATGAATAAATAATTGGAGGTTTGCCTCTTTGTTTAGTTACAGGTGGACAATCTATAACTAAATAAAGAGGTAGAACCACGTCATAAGTACAATTTTTTTTGGAGACGAGCACAATTATTGTTGTGAGTTATTGATTTCTATAGTTATTCTTTTTGGCCACGTAAATTTCTCATCCATCTATCACCATGGAATGTCATCATGGGGGAATGATAAGGTGTGATGACATGGATTTGAGTGTTACGAGGAATTTGAGGTGGATTTTGACGTGGATTTTACGATGAGGTGGAATTTGACGTGGCAATTGATGTGGATGATGAAGTGTTTGCCTTGCTGGCTTGTAATCCTATGTAGCAACTTATGTGTCACTTCTTTTGGGACCCATTTGCTATTACGTGGAGGCTTTTGATTGGATGAAATCTATAAGCACATTGTATAGTTATTTTGTAGTTATTACGCAATGTTACCATGATCATTTATAGCCTATTTTTGTAGTACATATTTCCATATGATAAATTACATGCATTTGTAAAGTTATGTCACACTTATTCTCTTGTTATTGTATAGTTGTTCTAAAGTTGTTTTATATTTTTTCTAGAGTTATTTTCCAATAATTGTTTAGATATTACATAGTTATTGAATAGTTCTTATCTAGTTATTGAATAGTTCTTATCTAGTTATTGAATAGTTCTTATCTAGTTATTGAATAGTTCTTATCTAGTTATTGTTGGTCCAAACAATAATAGAAACCCACACTTTCCTCAACGGGCAAAACTCTTCATGTCAAAACCTCCAAAAAGTGCTGCCACGTAGGCATATTAGACGCCTTTGGTACCTTGGTCCAAGTGTGAAACGTTAAGGTCCCGACCAAGGCCGATTTTGAGGCTCCACATCAATCAAATTGCTAGTAGCACTTGGTACCTTGGTACCATGGTCCATATGTGAAACCCCCCTAATATAAATAGCAAATATTGATCTACATATTTGAAGAAGATTACAAAGCAAACTACGACAAGTCCAAAGCTCAGAGTCACACATGATTTTATCTAATTACCAACATTGAATTGCAAGATTAATTACACACTAATCATAAGTACCCGCTCAAACTTTGAGCAAAGTATGTACACCAAAATTGTTTGTTTATGAACAATAGTACATGAAAAACTATGATTTACATCCGTGTGATCTAAGCATGTAGAACCACAGCCGATAAAAACTCACTACATCACAATCTACAATTTTCTCTGATCACGTGTGTTCTAAAAAGACTATGGAAAAAATCTTACAAAAATATGAGCCGGTTAAATTAACTTAAGAGAAGCGTACTAACCCCAAAAAATAGTTGTCGCACAATTGCGATGGATTGGAGGTGGAGATGGAGATGGAGATGGAGGTGGGGGATTTTTGGGCGGTGGTGGTGGAAATGGTACAAGAACTCTCCTCAACATTGCAATAACAATCATGCTAAAGAGATAATTCGTGCGCGTTCTTCTCCCTCTGAATCGTCATTCAAACACACACTTGCTCCCATTGCAGCTCTCTCTTTGGAGTTGTATCTTCAAGTGTCTCGTGCGTGCATCATGCCCTAGATCCTTATCTTGGAGTTGTACCATTCGATCGGATAACTTATTGAAGGCGGCCGCAATCGGCTGATCAATTGTAGGACCAATTCTCCTTCGCTTCTTCGCACTTTTATTCATGTGTCTCGAAGCATGCAGTTCTTGAGCCGCTCAAGAACAAGGAGAGAGTTGGGCACACGAGGAGCCAGGTACAGACCCCGCAACAATTGTCGGTGGCACAATAATTCTAGATCGTCCAACAAGTGTATATGACCCAACTTCGGGGATGGTTCAATATGTGTGGGATTTTTGTCATCATTGTTGAGCTCCGTGATGTCCTCCCTTCCCATGATCGTGCCTTAATTGACACCATATGGTACACCTACACAACATATGAAGGAGAGTGGAACTCCAAATGTAGACAAAATTTTAGAACACGACAGTTTATAAAAGATTGCAGTGTAAGAGGATTGATAAAACATATAACTTGCGCTTTTGTTGTACCGCCAAGAATATTATCAAAGAACTCATAGTGTTCCCACGTCAACGGTGCTGCTCCACTTTGTTGTTGTTTGTCCTTTTATACAAGGTATTTTTTTTCATCTCCTCAAACTTTCAACAAGTCTGCTTGAAATCTTGTTGTGTATCATGAGGAAATGCAACATTCATCCCCTCCATGAATACTTTCCAATGGCTCTTTGTAGTTGTCTTCATCTCAGACTCTAAGTACCATTTACCATAAATATTCAAAAGATAAAGTATCATATTGTCTGTCCACTCCTTAGCGACCTTTTTTTTCCCTTCCTCTTCTCGTAATCATGGATTCCAGAAGGCTCTCTATTGGCCATGATGGCAACACTTCACAAATAAAATCACTCAAAAGTCGCAAACAATTTTTTTTTATATGGACAAAAATCTAAGATAGATGAGATAGTAGGAAATATATATTTAGAGAAAAAGCGTAAATAGAGGACGTATCCCCATATATATAGTAAACTAATTCTTTTACTATGTAGATGTATAAAATAAAAATTTGGGATATAAGATTAGTATAAAAATAGCAATAGAAGAGCATATAATCTAATCCTTTGTTTAGTTCTAGTGATGTGGGAGTCGAATATCTGCCACGTATCATTGCTGGGCTACATCTCCATCACTTTTTGACAAAAATTGTAAAAATAAAAGTTAACTCATATCATAGGAGTTAACTAAAACTATAAAAAGTAGAATAAGATATAACTTAATAAAAGTAAATGCCACATGTTGGTGCCTCCTATTGTGGTATATCCTAGGTATCACATGATATTAGTAGCCTTTTTAGAGAATATTTAGTGATAAGGTAGAGAGAGATTAATAAATAATTTATTATGTATATATTCTACATATCAATTAATCAAATCATGTATAAATTTGATTCAGTAAAATTGTTATAAATGATTTGTAAAATATGAATTCCTTAATTAAGTATTGTTCAATAAAATTTTAGTTAAATTAATAAATATTAATGGTTTATAATGAACTATGGTTGACAAACAAGGTAAATTCAGCCATGATGCGACATAAGCGACGGGTCATCGAAAGGGAGAAGTTAAGTCATGTAAACCAAGGTGCAAAACAAGGAGGTGAAGGATAAGAGTAGGTGAACTTGTGTTTGGTAACAACATGGTCGAGGACCAAGTCGTCTTGTTTCAAACCAGGTTGCCCCTTGAAACCCCTTTGGTGCCTGAGGACTCAAACCCGCATGCGTAGGTGCTCCATCTGGTATCATATGATCCTTGCCACTAAGGGCAGGTCGAAAGAGCGGGCCGCTTGTTTGCCTGACGAGCCTCTCCTGTCCGATACCCGTTGCTTGAGATTCCATATCGCCTGCCCTCACACCCAACTCTCCGCCTCGCTAGTCTCTTTCCTCTGCTCACTTCCGACAAGCAATCAAATCAATTTATTGAAGCACCACATCTCTTGACTCATCTAACTTAAAGAGGAATGACAAGACGACGACAATCGTCCCGCTTCTTGCTCACTTAAGTCCGAGGTTTTGGCAAGGTTTAGCTCTGTGCCCTGTCTCTTAGGGTTTGATTCACGAGAGGCTTTCCATTCTTGTGCTTCTTCATGAAGTCGCACAAACTCCAAAGTGTATTTCACTTGGCATCCTGTTGCAGATTTGATGCACATTCATTGGCATAGTGGTGCAGATTCCTATTTGAACTAGAGACTTACAAAAGTTTCACTACAAGCTAACCTTGAGTTCTATTGATAGAATGGTTGTGAAAGGAATCATCTTTTAATAACAAAGTTTGGAGTGATGTGTTTTAATAGACCTGCTTATTAGATTGTCGGATTGATTGAGCAAATTCAGACTAAGTTGAAAGAAGTATATGTCGCAAATGAGCAATGAGTACCATCGTCCCGACAGCTGCTCCCAAGTGCCACGAAATACAAGAATTGACAAGAAGTGCAATCAACATGGTAATAGGTGCGGAAGTGAGCATAGGAGACGTGGCGAGGCGGAGAGCTAGGTGGGACGGTAGGCGGTGTGGAGCCTCGAGCGACAGGTATCGGGCAAAGGAGACTCGCCGGACAGACATGTGGCCCCCTTGTTTTGACTTGCTCTTAGTAAGCATACACATATGTGATGGCTTTCGAACCCCATCTAATCACTAGACCCCGGATTGTGACCTAGGTGATTAGATGGGTTTAGCACAACGGATTGAAGGAGGTTCGGATGTGCACCTGCTTAGTGGCAAGGCCAAACGACTCTTATTTAGGGCCGCTTCACACTATGCCCAAGTCGAGAGGCCGACCGTCAAAATGAGTGGCCAAACTATGGCGAGAGGTCAAACTTTTTTGCCAAAAAAATACATTAAATAATATAGATTGAAGGTTTGGCCGGTCGTGGTGTGAAGCCCCAAAGGCCAAGTCCAAAGTCCAAACCCCATATCAATACGCCAAAAAAAATCAACCCAAAAAAATGAGCCAAAAAAAATGAGTCCAAAAATTTGGTCTCTTTCATCTAACAGTCTAGATCTTGTTAGTTTTTTATTATTTTAATAAAAAAACTTCGACAGACTCTCGATTGTAGTTTGGGTCGACTAAAATAGGCGACCCAAGTTTTGCTTGAGAGGCCGTCGCTTTGGCGCCAAAACAACCCAAAAGTGTTGCCATGTAGGACGACGGCCTTTGAAGTTTGGGCACAAGTGCGAAGGCCCAAAGTCCGGACTTTGGCCATTCTAGCAATCTCATTGGTGGAAATCGATGGCCTCTTGACTTGGCCACCAAGTGTGAAGTGGCCCTTAGGCCCGCTTTACACTATGGTGGAGAACTCCACCGGCCAAGAATTCAAGGGAAATGGAGCAATATGATTGGAGAACAATATGTTCTTCACCGGATTGGTTTTACACTATGGCCAAGATTTGACTGGTGAAGAACTTCAAGCATGGATGAAAAAATGACATGGATGCCTATGTGGCAACACCATTTTGAAGAGTTCCTCTCCTCTGGATTAGTTTCTTGTCCGACCTCAACCCCCCGGACAAGAAACCAAACCAGTGGAGAAGAAGAACTTACTAAAATATTCTTTCCCCCTCCAAATTTGCTGAATTTTATTGTAGTTCAAGTTCTTCCTTCTTCTTCCATGAGTGTCTCTTTTAAAAAAAAATTATTGGATGAGTTGCACATTTTTGTCTAGTTTATTTGGTATAAATTTCAAGTCAGTTCGATTAGTATTGAGTGAGTTACGTCCATTTTAGTAGAAGGGGGTTCCGCAAAAAAAATCAGGGTCAGTTTTGAACATTGCAACTTTGGCGTGCTGTAACTTCTTGGTGGAAGATCTTAATCCAACACTATTTTTCTCCAGAGATGTAAATTTTTGTCTAGTTTGTGTGGTAGAAATTTCAAGTCAGTTAAATAAGTATTGAGTGAGTTACGTGCATTTTAGTAGAAGGGGGTTCTGCCAAAAAAAATTAGGGTCAATTTTGAACACTGCTACTTTGGCGTGTTGTAACTTCTTGGTGGAAGATCCTTTTCCAACATTTGTTTCTACCAAAGATGCGAATTTGTTTCTAGTTTGTGTGGTAGGAATTTCAAGTCAGTTCCATTAGTATTGAGTGTGTTATGTGCATTTTAGTGGAAGGGAATTCTGCCAAAAAAATTAGGTCAGTTTTGAACAATGCAACTTTGGCGTGCTGTAACTTCTTAGTGGAAGATCCTTATTAAACACTTGTTTTTTATAAAGATGCGCATTTGTTTCTAGTTTATGTGGTACAAATTTCAAGTAAGTTTCATAAGTATTGAGTGAGTTACGTGCATTTTAGTGGAAGGGGGTTTTGCATATTTGCAAATTTTTATTGCTATTGATTTTCAACTGTTCTTTAATTGTAAATGACATGATTGTGGGGCTTGTGTTTCAAATAGGAGTTTACTACTTGTTACTCTTTCTTAGATTTTTAAAGATGATTGTAGCCCAAAACCTCTATACTAGAGTATGTTTTCTATACAAGAAGTAGAGTTAACCCGGTGTAATAAATGGCTCTCAATTTTACATTGTATGTTGAATTCATGTGAACTTTTTACCACACAAATTAGACAAGTAGGTCCATTTTTTCCAACAAGTTTTACTACGTTTTTACACTTGATGTAAAATGTATAGATTTTGAAAGGTGATTGTGGCCAAAAATGCATGGGGGACCTTATAACATTAAGAAGATGGGAGATATCCATCTTTTGTTCGAAGAAATCAAAAGCCAACTTGGAAAATGATTATTCATCTACAAAGACTAGGCGCATTGAAGAAATTATAAGGAAAAGACAAGATGACATTGGCAAAAAGTGGGAAGGAAATTAAAAAAACAACTTGATGGTACATGTTTTGTTTAGAATAGTTGCTTTTGAGTTTGACCTTATATTTGGACATCAATCGTTGTCAAGGTACATCTTATTTTTATTTTTATTTTTATATTGACATCTTTTGATATTTTGTTTACACACTTGTCTAATGTGCAAAAATCATTACATTTCTATTAATTGGGTCAATTATTGTCCACATAAAAATTCAATGTCCTAAAGTTTCATACTAATTTTTTTTTCAAATTATGTGTTATTTTTCATATTTCATTTTTATAATTACTGTATTGAAAATATTTTAAACCAACTTCATATTGTCTTTTTACAATATGATCTCAAGAAGGATTGAAACAATATTGATTTTATATCAATATTGATATGGAATGTGATTATGACCCATATGGAATCTATATGACCATAAGAAACATATATCTCTTATATATTCAACATATAAACAAAAGTGCCTTCTATTTTCCTAATGTACTTTTGGTAAATAAATTTTGAACAACCAAATCAAATTTTTTTTGTAGTATAAAAATTATAAAGTAGAACCCACAGTAAGCACATAGATGTGTTGTTACTTAGTCTATGTCAGCATCAACAAGCCTTATGTGGTAATTGAAGAAAAGGCAAGCAAGCAAATAATTAAAAGGTTTGAAACAACTCAATAATAACATGGTCGTGTGTGCTAACAACATGTATATTGTATTCATGTGAAATTTTTACCACACAAACTAGACAAGTAGGGGCTTTTTTCCCAACAACTGTTACTACATTTGGACATTTGATGCAAAAGATATAAATTTTTGTAGTTCAACGGAGCCCATAATGTTACATAATATGTCCGTGGGGACCATTAGAAATTGTGGTTTCCATTGGCTAGCGAAAACTTTCTTGGTGGTGAAGTTCACCGGTGGTCTTCACCTTGTGAAGTTGGCCCGTGGACTACACCGTTGGGTGTTTACACTACTAACCGGTCAAGACTTCTTCATGCATTACGTTATTCTTTTTTTTGTCTTGTCCAGCATCCACCGCTCGCCTCAAATAACCATGTCTTGGCCAAGACTTCTTGACCAGCCGGTGGGGTGTATCATGTGCGCAGCCTTAATGGAATGCAGACCTATACCCACGAGATTCAACCCACGGCAACAGGACCCAATTCTGCGACGTGTATCAGGGCAGCTCCATTCAACAAAGGCAGCTCCAAACCCAACCGCCTTCTCTCTTACACCAACATAACCTCAGTATCACCACAATATCACCCCAGTATCGCCCGTGTATCACATCGAAAGCACCTCCGGTGCTTCCATCTCACTCAATTCACCTCCAAATTTCTACTGTTCAATTCAATTTCTTTGCATGGAATGCTACAATTGTTTGGTTATCGTGCAGACACTTGCAATCTTCTGCTGCACGTCATGTTCAGATGTTGCGCCTGAAGAGATTAAGTTGGAGTGTGAAGTTGGAATTTGAGGTTTTTCGCCTTTTTGCTGGTTTTTGAGATTTTTAGGGTTTGAGGGTCATGTGAATTGTTTGGAATTGATGGTGTATGAGCGAGGGCGAGGAGTTTGTGGAGTAGGTTAGGTAGGGTTAGGATAGAGCATGAAGATTGATTACTACAAGGTGCTCGGGGTTGCAAGGGATGCCACTGCAAGCGACATTAAGCAGGCGTTTCGGAGGCTGGCGCTGGAGTTTCATCCGGACAGGCATGTGCAGGCTTCAATTCAGTCGCAGGAATCTGCAGGGCGCAGGTTTCGGCAGGTCTCGGAGGCGTACGAAGTGCTGGGCGATACCTTGAAGCGGATTGCGTACAACAAGGGCACGCATTACGCCGGAACTCAAGCTGGTCCTGCCAGCAGGTTGGATGGCCATCTTTTCATAGTCTCTCGTTCTAATTATCTGGAGTCGTGGTGTTTCAAATATAGCTGTTGTTTTCTGATCAAGTTTTTCTACGCTTTTCTTGGGATATAGAAACTAGGTTTTGCGGTCTTTGTCAAAATATACAGAGTTTTTCTAGTGTGTCATTACTATGGTGAAGTTTCTGGGACGATGATGATGCAGTATATCAAATCCAATTTCGTATTACGAGTGTCTTAAAGAATTTCGTCTTTTAGGTTTTATTACTGACTGTGTTGGCAGATACGAAGGACCACCAAGGCGTCGCTATTACAGACGAACTAATCAAGGCTACACTACATATGGAAGTGCACAAGCCAAGACTCCATACGGTAAAGAATCAGGACAACGGTGGAGATATGAATCTGAATACTCAGCTGCTGAGCGAAAGGAGAGGCTTATCAACACTATATTTTTCGGGTACTTGTCTCACCTCACAGCTCCAAATTCAGCTCAAGATTGGAGGATTGTAGAGATTCACTGCTTCTTTTTCTTAATGGGTTGCACCTTGATGAGAGGGTGTCCAGCTGAATGTGATTCTGAAACGCGGGTATACCTTACAGTCAAACATCAGCACTTTCATTTCTTTTTATCGATTGTCACCCTTCTTATCATCTTTGATGATGCGAGATTACAGAAATTTATGTAAAGCCGGCCATAAATCTGTGTTGCAGATTTGCATTGCCGCTGTTCATATTTGCAGATTACATCGAAGCAGCTTTTTGGCCGAAGCCCAAGCCCCGCATGGTATGTCTTCCTTTCTTTTATGTACTCCAGGAATCAAGAGCTAGATTGATTTTACCCTTGATATCTGTGTATGAAGGTCAAAGTGTGTGGCTGCCTTCACAATAATCATGGAGTTGGACTAGCATTTGTATGTGGCTTCTCAAAATATGCCATTTTAAGGCAAGAATGTGGATTAGAACCATCTATATTTGGCGGTGCTTCAGACAATGCAATTAACCTAGTTGAGATTCCCACCTTTTAGTTTCTGAAGCTGTCACTGTTAGCTATTTTATGGTGTTGAACTTGTTCAGGAACTCAAGTAGGCTTTGTTATCTTTGCAGAACCTCAATGCGGAGCCAATGCGTCCAGAACTTCAAAAGCAAAGTGAGTGTCCCAAGAGAAAAGGGAAGAAGCTTCTTGGCCGAGTGCCAATGCAGAACCTCAATGCTGATGTGGAGACAAGGCCAATAGCAGCAGCATCATCCAATATGAGAGATGTCCCCGATCAAGGATGCAAATCATTGTTAGGGAGTAATAAGGGTAGTAATAGTGTTGGTTACACGTATATTGTGGGTCAGGGATTTGGAAAGCTTGAATCTGCCTCCAACTTGGCATCTAAAGCAGCTCCCCATAGCTCTGGACCGCAGACTTTGCGTTCTTTGTTGAGCATGGAGTACAGGCTAAGCGACCTGCGGCTTGAAGGTGTTCATACTTGGCTTAGGCAAAGGACGCCAGCTCCACTTCATAGAGAGAGCGCTTAGATTTGTACAAGAATAAAAAAATCTCACTTATTGAATTTCTAACAAATCTTTTGATATTCTCCAGAGGCTGAGGTCATTCTCACTCTCATAGAAAAGGTTGCGACACCTTCTCAAAAAAGAATTGTCGACGGCAGAAACTTTGGGCAACTTCGAAAACGTTTGCTACAATGCTCTATTGATACAAGTAAGTAACATTATTTTATTTGAGATTGTCTTGTAGGAAAAAAAAGCTTTCGTTGTGTAACACTTTCACTTCAAGACAAATCAAAGTTTTCTCAAGGTGCTCAAAACAAATTTCATTCTCTCATACAAATCTTCATTTATTTCTCATTTGATTATTTATTCTCTAATACTAGGAGAACCCCCGACGGGTCAAGGGCACTCTCCTGAGACATTGCAACGCAACCGTGGTGGAACACAACCTTGGACCTCAAACCTCAAACCCAAGCCCAAACTACTCGCAAATGCAACGAGGGGCAAAACCCTAGCAGAGCCTCAACTCTAGTCTTGGTTTGAACTACCATGCCAATTACAATCATGCCCCCCCAACTACAAAAGCTCCTTTTACCTCACCGGAGTTGGAGTGTGCAAAATGAAGCCAAAGTTATAGTCAATTCAACCAAAGCATGCAACTCCAACAAGAGGGAAACGGAAAAAAATAAAGAAAGAAATAATTATGTCCACATAAAACTTGCAGAAGCCTTAACTGTAATTTTGACCTTTTGGATTTTCAACTAACACTAGAACAAATAAATCAAAAATCAAAATGTGGTTTGGTGATTTTTGAACCTCTCTTCATTGCTTAATTTTTGGAATATGCTTCACTTCTCCAATCCATCTAAAAATTGGTGTACAAGGAACTAACATCATGTACATTGTAATGGTATACAATCTAAAACTTTTGTGATGCAAAACTATGATTATGGCAAGTGAAGTCAAAGTTTGCTGATCCTTAATCCCTAAGGGACCAAACGTCCCCCCTGGGGTCATTTTGGATTTTGGGCATGTACCTACAATTTGAAAAAAAATCCTTTTTAATTGATTTTGTTTTTCAAGATAAGATCTGATAAGAGCTTCGTAGAGATATATATATATATATATATATTTTTTTTTTTTTTTTGGATTTGTGGTTTGAAAGTTAGTACCACTTAAAGCCAAAAGTGGGGACTCCGGGCACCTCCAAAAAATTTGACAAAAGTTTCTATTGACATTGAGATTTTTCACACATATAAAGAATATTTCCTTTTCTGGAAATTTTCAAAAAAAATTCTTGTCTTTAGTGTAAAAAGGCATTTTATTCCAAGTCAAACATTTTCACACATTTTCGGGCAACGGGGGGAAAAAAATTCATCTTTTCTACATAAAACCTAGAGATATTCATATTTTTCACTTTTTATTTTTTCAACAACAATATGTGGTGAAAACCTTCTTATTGACCGTTTGGATTATCATTTGAATACATACGTAGTTCACAAAAAAATAAAACGTGAAATGGCAATTTTTGAACCTTTACTCCTTGCACACTTGTTTTGAATTTGCTACACCCCTTTTTTACCTCTAAAAATTGGTTTGTTGGGAAATAACATCATGCTTAAGACAATGGTAAAAGATTTAGACCTTGTATAATGCAAAAATTTGATACAAAGTGAAGTCAAAGTCTGCTGATCTACTCAACGCAAGGAAGAAAATGAACCATTGTTTTGACTTTATGAACTAAAATCTATCAATCCGTGTGGTGGATTGCAACCAAAATTTTGTGGCATGTTTATATAGAAGTCTTTTTTAAGATCTTACGGTTGGAAATCCGAAATTCACTTTGAAATGTGATTTTCATGTCTCTTTTTGGCAGTGGCAGTTTTGGACTGGTTTTAGAGCGAAAGTGGTCGTGGTCCTTTAGGGGTTAAACACCAGGAAGGGGGGAAAAGAAATCTTCATTTCAAAATCTGTAATCTTTCAATCCGGGGGTTGAAGTTTATGAAAATTTGTGAGCACATGAATTTGATAGTACTGTATAGATCTTACGGTTGGAGATGGAAATGATGACTCTATTTCTCATTACAATATCTGTTCATAAAGTGAGCACTTTCGAAGTGTATTTGGTGAGAAATAGTCAAAGAATGATTGAAATTATCCCTTGTTTTGGCGGTCGGGCAAATTTCCCATCATCTGGTGGTTGGGATCTCCCTCTTTTGATGAAAATGGGAGAAGCATTCATCTAAGGATAAGGGGAGCTGTAAACGCAGTTGGTGATACCGTATGCCGTACTCGTACACAGAGGCTTTCAAGTTCGCAATCTGTACTGTTCAGTACACAACCTGACGCACAGAAAGACCTCCATGAAGGCGACAATAATTGCATCGTGGACGCGACCAACCCCGTCGCAGCGCCGCCCCTTCACCGTCACCAACCGCCCACGGCACCCCGAACCCCGCCACCACACCTCAAAGCCAACACTATCTGCCAAAACCCTGCAAATCTACAATCCCGTGATAGGGTAGGACAACCCAATACCGCTTCCTTCTATACACTTCCTAGATTTCAGCTAGGAAATGTAGCTGGCCATCACACCACTTATAAATTCATTGGTTAATGCATCAGTCATGTTAAGATAGGCTACATTTCCTTCATGGAATCTTGGAAGGGTATTGAAAGGAGCCGGTCAGTTCTGGGTTGTTTTACCTTATCATCGGATCAGACATTCTAGTGACCGCTTTAAGTATGCGCACGATTGAGGGGCTTGACGCCCCTCAACCGTCCACACACCTGAAGGTGTTACTATATGTCAGTTCTGATGATAAAGTTGAACAACCCAAAACTGGCTGGCTCCTTTCTATACCCTTCCTAGATTCCATGTAGGAAATGTAGCCCGTCTTAACATGACTGATGCATTGACCAATGAATTTATTAGTGGTGTGATGGCCAGCTACATTTCCTCGCTGAAATCTAGGAAGTGTAGGGAAGGAAGTGGTATTGGGTTGTCCTACCTTATCACGGGATTGTAGATTTGCAGGGTTTTGGTAGATAGTGTTGGCTTTGCGGTGCGGTGACACGGTCCACGACGGTCCGCGACGGTGGGAGCAGCGACACGGGCCTAGCGCAGGGACGGCGATGGGGGAAACCACGTGGGGCCGGAGACGCAACCGATCGATATCGAGTTCGCAACGGAAGCGCCAGACGGCGACAGTAACATGACATTGCAGCTAGCTCAGGCTCTGGAGTGCGCTTATTCCTCAGGTTCCAGTCTGTCTTGTTTGGACGGAAGCGCATCCAATCTCGCAACCCTTCTCTCTGCATACGCGTCGCGCATGCTCGCTTCTTCCGTGCTCCGGAGCGTTCGTGGGTGAAGAAGGCGGTTCCGAAATGACGGTGCCTCAATTCAGGTTCGTTTGTGCAGTTCGTTTCTGGGTTTTGCGTAACGGGGAGGATGAGTGGAGTCTGTGAGAGCTCTCGATGGTCGATGCCACTCCGATCCGAGGCTTTTCTTCCGTTAGCTGCGTTCTCAGTAAGAGACGAGCACAGGCAGAGTCATTTCAGGATGAGCTGAGCGCGAACGCTTTCTTCCGATGTTAGTTCGGTTTTGGTCTGACATTCTCTCTCGCTAATTTCATTTTTTCTTTCTGTTGGTTGAATGGGTTCCCGCATTTTTTTCATGTTTTAGTACACGAATTGGATCTTTGTGTTGGCGAGAATCCATCACGTGCAGTGACTTCGGTTCCCTCTACTCCCAGTCTAGTACCATCAGAGCTCAATTGGATGTAGGGCTTTTCCTTCCCATCCCATCAATTGGCCGTTATGTTCAATTGTAGTCTACTGTGGGAGCTTAACGAGGCAATGATTGAGGCTGCCTTTGTCTGTGTACGACTTTGTTCGCGATTCGGTTCTTGAGATGTCACATGGATCCGCACACATATTCACTTGCTTGGATGACATTACATTGCATGTGGTTGTATGATACTCTATTCAGGTTTGAACCTATGGCTTCTCCATTCATGTAACCTTGCAACACTCTGTTAACACAGTTTCTTCGCTTCTGCAGATTGTGAATGTATGTTGTTCTGCGGATCAACATGACACGCATTGTAGACATGTGTTCATTGCAGCGGAGGTGTTGAGAGCTGCTGCTGTTCGCTACCGTTGCTGCTGCTGTTCCACATCAGTAGGGTTTTCTCAACCAGTATGGGCAACGAAATTCTCTCCGGACTCTCCCCAGGGCACCGAAGAAGCAGCAATCCCCTGTCCCCGTCCGCGTTCAAGCGCCTGTCCTCCGCCTCAGACTCCTCATGGCGCACGCTCGCGAATCGCCACAAGTTCCTGCTCTACATGCTCGGCCTCCTCACCATCCTTTGTACTGTATACCTGTATTTTGCCATCACCTGGGGCGTCAGCGACGAGTGCTCTGGTTTGGGCGGGACGCAGCGTGCGGTTTGCCAGTTGAAGGCAAATCGGTTGAGAGCAGATACATTGAAGGCGCATCACCGTCGCTTCCTCATGTGACTGGTATGGCACATCCCTGTTTCCTAGAGAGTAGAGCTCGTATGATTTTGTTAGCAATTCTGCCTGAATAGAGTGGTTCTTGAGATGTCACATGGATCCATGTGTTCATTGAAGGCGGGCGCATCACCATTGACTGGTATGGCACATCCTGTTTCCTAGGGAGTAGAGCTCGTACGATTTTGTTTGCCATTCGGCCTGAAAGAGCCCGGTTCTTGAGATGTCACATGGATCCATGTGTTCATTGAAGGTGCATCACCATCGGTTCCTCATTGACTGGTATGGCACATCCTGTTTCCTAGGGAGTAGAGCTTGTACAATTTTGTTTGCCATTCCGTCTGAAAGAGCCCGGTTCTTGAGATGTCACATGGATCCATGTGTCCCGCACATATATTCACTTGCTTGGATGACATTACCTTGCATGTGGTTGTACGACTCTCTATTCAGGTTCGAACCCATGGCTTGTCCATTCCAAGATTTTGAAATTTGTTAGCCCCCGTCTGACTTCTGATATAGCGTGTTTGTGGATAGTTATGCAACTTATGGATGGTCAACCTATGTGCAACCTTTGTGGATAGTCATGCCACCTTGCAACGCTCTTGAGGAGGCCTTTTTGAATGTCAACAAATTAGAGTTTTGGGTATCTAACTTAGGACTCGGATCTATCACTACTTGAGTTTTGGTGACTTGTGTGCCTTAAACGCTTAGGTGGAGGTGTTTTGTGATCTGAGTCATGTCAAGGTTGTAACAGAAGGCAGGGATACCTCATCTCTGGTGATACCTCAATAATGGAGGTTGGCATTTTGAGAACTGGTCATACGCTTTATACAGTTACAATAACCTTTACAGCCTGACCTTTTGCTTTCTGAGGGACGTTTGACATTTCTATGGTAGAACCTGTCCAACTTATCCCTCAAGGATCAAGACATTTTAGAGGAATCTTTAGTGTCAATAACTGTCAAGATGAACTTTTTGAGAATGTAAATGTAGGTTCTGCTTCTAGACTTATTTAAGATGATGCAAATTTTTTGTCAGTTTTAACCGTATAGGTTAAAAGATAATTGTAGTCTATTTTGAAATTTTTGTCCCCCAAATGGACACTTGATCCTTTAGTGGTTAATATAGCTTGGACTTGAGATACAATATTTGTTTAGGGAGGTTATTGAATAAGGTTTTAGAGAGGATATTGAATAAGGTAGTTAATTGAACCCCTAAAAGCCCAAGGCATTTTCCCTCATAAAACACTCCAAAACTGCCATCATCAACAAGTGGCAACGATTTTAGACTTTTAACCATACAATCTTAAAATAGACATGTGTATGAACTTACAATACAAATTTGGTTGCAATCCACTGCACGGATGTGAAGATTATTGCATTTGAAGTGCAAAAATAAGTAGTTTTTCCCCCTTGTCCGGCAAGGTCAGCCTACTTTGACTAGGCATATCTTCTAGTTTTTGCATTGAAATGTGATCAAGTCTTTTACCAATATGACTTACATGTTGTTAGCTATTTGTGTGCAAAATTTGAGGTCAATTCGAGGGGTAATTGATGTAGAAATATATACTTTAGTGAAAGGGGGTACAAAATGATGACAATTACTACATAAGTGATATGAAATTGTTTGTTTCATACAAGTTGTTGCATTTGAGAATCCCAATGGTGGTTTTTTACTAATTTTAGAAAAGACTAAAATTAGTAAAATCCATAATTTTCATGAATATATGGAATAATTAAAGCATTATGGGAAAGGGCAGTGCTTGAAATTAGATGGCCAATTTATAGTGCTTGAAATTGGGTGGCCAATTTATCCTATGTTGACAACCCTCGTAGCTGGACGGAAAAGAAAAGAAAAATTATAAATTTATAAAAATAAAAAATAAAAAATCTCGGTGGGCCCGCTTTTGGCGCGGGACGCTGGCGGGCGAGCTAACGGCTGATTGTTTGCTATTTTTTAAAATTATTTTTATAGCTCTTTCAATAATTTTCAAAGCTTTTTCCACTTGGACTTCGTGCATAGAAGTCTGGACTCCTTTCCTCGCCCTTTCTGTCCCAAAATTCTGCCCCATTTTTCTCTTCAAATTGCATTGGTTGACATGGCTGCCCCTATAGTCCAGACTCCCCATTTTAACCTTTGAAGGCTAATAACTTTTGAACCAGAAGTCCAAAATCATATTTGAAAAATTCCCCATATAGATTTCATCAAGGACAATGCAATGTAAGAATTTCATAAGAATTGGAGTATTTTTTCCACTCAAAGGTACATGCCCAAAATCCAAAACGTACGCCCCATGTATACTTGGGATCTTAGGGATTAATTGATTGACTTGAGGAGCTCCAAAAGTGTTGATTCATTGTTCTATTAATCCCTAAAGTTCCTCAATTATTCCTACTCACCTAAACCACTTCTAAAGTACAAGTTTCAACGTAAAGGAAAGAATTGAAAAGTCAAAGTTCAATTTATATTTTCAATAGTGAGATTTTTATTATCTGACCAATAAATTAACATGTCCTAAACTTTCCATGGCATTAAATTATATGGTTAATAAGATTATAGCGTTTGAAGTAAAAAGACAGAAAGAAAGGATTACATCACATCTTGTTGTCAAATTTTGTAGAAGTAGAAGTTTTAAAGTTGCCAAGAGACGCTATGTCTTCTTGCAAACTCAAATTGTTACAGAATGAAAATCCATGTAGACAAAAAAAAAGATCATGTTACATCTTGTAAAAGGAAAAAAATGATATTTCCATCATAGCTCCAAATCATGAATTGAGTTTTGCAAACTCCACGTACATGTTATGTATGTGCAAGTCTAATGTTTTGAGGTCACAATCTAGATTTCATGGAGATTGAGATTTTTAACATAGCACTTTAATGTTAATCCTTAAACATCAATCATGAATTAAGTTCAAGTTTAGCAAAACTTACAACTTTACATTTCAACTAACATCTTTCATAATTTAGAAGGCCATTTCAATATGTGAACCTTACAATGTTCAAATACGACACCAAACATGTAGAATACTGTGACCACTACACCAGAGAGTGAATATAGTGTGGTTACATTGGTAATGTGGATGAAAAATGATGTGGACACATTTCAACATGTGTCATGCCATTCTTTGTCACCTCACCGCCACTCCTTATCAAATATCCTCCACTCCTCGTCGCTTGCCCCCCTTCACCGCCGCATGCCGCCACCTCTCCATAATCCACATTAATTTTGTGCAAATTATTTTGAAACATCCCACACTATTTTCTATAGAACATGATTTGATGTAGATTGAGAATTGAGGTAGACCAGTGTATTTGCATGTACTGGAATTAGTGTAGGTGATTCTAAATAGTCTCGTCCACACTATATGCAGTGTTTGGTATACCCATGTCCGCCCAAGCGCTCGAGATCCAGACCCCGCCCAAGTTGCCCTCGCCGAAGTTCAGTCTGTCCCCCTTCCTAGAGCTCTTTGCTTCCCTATTCTGCATGATCTCAACACAACAGCTACGAGTTTTGGAGATACAAGTTTAGGAATTTGTGTACACATCTTCAGTAGGTTTAGGGGAATATGTTTTGGATTTAGGATTTGGCTTTGATTTAGGGTTTTGGCGTTGGACACAATACTCACACACAAGCTCCTGAAGCTTGAGACCATCATGGCCTCGTCCTTAATTAGTTTTAGTTGCCCAAATGCACAAATTTCTTTGTCAATTGAAATCCACTAGGACGTAAGCCTTGGAGTGCGCCATAGTTGTAGTGTTGTAAACATAAGTCTTTGATTGTAGACATCCAAATGACACATTGTCTACGTTACAACCAACAACCTTTTCACTTTAACGGTTTGTGGATATAGATTTACGATAGAACAACCCTATGGAAAACTTAAGTTCAACATATTTTAGTCATGTCATTCTCATACTATTGAAATAACATGGAAAATCACATTGTTGACTTGGCTATTGAAGACAACCGAGGCTTCTTTTGATGCCTTGAACTTTAATGCAGAGGACCAGATTTGAAGAGATTTCCTAGAGACGAAGATTGGAACAAAGATACGCAACGTGATATTGCAAAACTTGCGAGCACATTTACAAATCCTCCAAGTAGATCCTTTTAATAGGACATACATACAATGGGAGGACAAAGCTAACAATGATTGTAGGAGGACAAGGTTTACTAAAACATCTATATTCCTTGGGATGGACTTGGAGATTTTATATGTGGAGAACAAAATATGTGGGACTTTCCATGCACCTTCAACAAGAGGGCTAAATTTAGACACGAAGAAGGAATTATTGAGAATGCTAAAAAGACAAGCTTTCTAAAGCAAACTCAGTACGCCCGCATGTTGTCTATAAACTTGTCATGTTTTTTTCATAGCTTTCAATGTTAAAGAGAATGCTTTCTTTAAGTTTTGATTAATAAATGTGTCCTATTTTTATGTCATAGACCATCAAAGATACATAATGTATAGAATACTTGATAGGTTTTAGTGCAAATATGTGCCTGCAGATAGAACAACTCACGTGAAGAAGGAAGTGGACAAGATCTTTGTAAGTGCCATTAATAAGAAGCTTTCCACTGTCCAAAAACAAGCCGTTAAACAAAAAAAAGTTGCAAAGAAGGCTGAAAAGGGGGCTGCAAAGGAAGCACAAAAGAATGTACACCAAGTCCTGGATATAGAGACGTTGCAAAATATGCATTTCCTATCGAGAGAGGAGCTACCGGACGGATTGGAGAGTGATGGAAAAAGACATTTGCTTCTTCCGTATCCATGCAAGGGGCTCAAGTACTAGGTAGAACACTATATTTGTTATATTGGGAGATTATTAGTCTCCCAAATTAATATGTGTGGCAAACAATTTAGGTTGGGTTGACCTAAAATGTACCCATAATTAACATGTGGCAAACAATTTAGGTTGGGTCGACCTAATTGAATACCTTCAAAATCATGGAATTTTTCCAATATAACAAATATGGTGTTGTAGGAAAAGAAGAGCTGGAAAAGTACAAGTGGGGTTGACATCAAAATGAGGTTGTCAATGCAACTTTGTGGCAAAACAATTATACATGGACAACTCTCTTTGCGAGATTCAATATCATGAAATGGAACATATCAACAAGGAAAGACAACCTTGTCATGGTAAGTCTTTTGTTGACTTCAGACACTCTTTAAAAGCTAGACTATCATGGCGTACGAAAGAGTAAATTCGATCAAAACTAGTCATAGAATTTAGTCCGGCTCAAATTATGGCTGAGCATAAGAGAAAGATATATGAGTGCGCAAAACATGGCATACCTTGCACTAGAGATACTTTTAACATGTTAGCGGATGTTTACAACCTATGACAAAAATAGCTGGTCAACTGTGGAAAAATACGTGCGTGGCCCATTAAGTGTGAGGATCTGGAAGGAAGAGAATGACGATTGTGTCTTTCATTATGAGGAGTTTGGAAATTTTGACCAGAATGACAAAGTGTTGCCACCAGACAAAGAAGAGGCACCATTTTGTATTGCCATCCAAACCTCTGGCAATTGGATATGATTGTCAAATACGGACATTGATTGCACGGTGTCTATGGACGTCACTTTTGGGACAAACACACCTAAGGTTTGTGTCCTTTCTATGTTGTTGCAACTTAGTTACGTACTTCATTCTTATCAATTTTTATATTAAAGAAGACTTCATGTGTGGATGACATGTTGGGTGCTATTGTCCTACTCTCATATGTGGTCTCCCTTGATATGACAATATCATTTATATGCCGTCATGGTCTTTGAAGTATGGAAAAAATACCACAGCTGCTATTATCATGACAACAACATCAAGACATAAAAACATACAAACGTGGTTGAAGAAGCTTGATACATGTTGTAAAGGAGCACAAGCGGATTGCACACTTGGTAGCATTCCTGTTGACAACGCACAAGTTGGGACAAACTCTATAGCGTATGTTTCCACAACTTTGTACATATTTAAGACAAGACATATGTCTAGTTTGTACAATTTATAATTCTAACCTATTGTCTTTGTCTTCATTGTACATAAAAGTTTGGCAAGGACTGCCTACTATGCTATGTTTATGGCATATACAAAAGGCGTGGAAAGACTATGGTGTACAAAAAATCAAGGACGCGGAGTTAGAGTAAGCGTCTTCCATGTTGTTGAAGGAATAATGTATTTGTTAGATCTCATTCAAGAACCAGCAGTTGTCATATGTGCAGAGCAAAAAATTCAAGCGTTGAAAGAAAAGTTTTTTGACGCCAAAGACTTTGCTACCTACTTTTTAGGGACATGGAGCGGCAAAATTGCTATGTGGGTGATGAGTAATCAAAACTTCCTCCATTGTAGCCATGACACAAACATTCTAATAGAATCCTACCATGTTAATTTGAAATCTATTTTGACGCAAACAAGATAGAAATTGAACAATAGAGGAATGGATTGGTTGATTTACTACTTGGTTGATTTACTACTTGGTTGATTTACTACTTGGTCGGTGGTGTTATGATGCATTATTGGTATGGTGTCCAATGCAAACTTTAGGATTTTGTGAAGAATTGGACGGCGGAAGGAATTGTTGCTAGAACTGTCCTACGCGCCAAAGAAATACTTGAAAGTTATGTTGCAATTTATCCCAAAGGCAAGGACATTGCATAGGTTGTTTCCGTCAAAAACTACCATGCTATAAGCATTGTGATATGTCCTAGTTTTGTATGGGCCCAATGCAATTGTCCTATAGGATCTTGGAAAATATCTGTAAGCACTCAATGAAGGTATTCAAGATGCTATACTCAGAGGTTGAAGATGCGACAATCATCATACATGCATGTATTTTGAAAAGCACCATTGAAGTAGGTTATGAAAACTCGAGGCTATATGTTTTTCACAATGGAAACCTTGTGAATAATGAAGATAAGAGTGAAGAGGACACAATGAAGTGCAACAATGCGTCTACTATTTTAAGTGACGAAGTTGAAAAAAAGACACTGTTGGAAGGACTTCATGACATTGAGGTAATGGTGGCACGAAATAGAAGTTTGAAACTTTTTGGGTGTGCACAGATTCAAACTTGTGAGGGCAAATTACATGGTAGGCAGATAAAAGCAAAGGCCAATTGCATCCGTTGCCACAATCCTAGTTTGTATCTCGTGATTGTGATAATAGGACAAAACGACATAGAGGTTTATCTACAACAAAGAAGTAAGTGTAGAAAGACATGAAAATAATATGATGGTGAGATAGGACAGGACAAGACAAGACAAGACTGGCTAGGACAACAGATACTGAGACGTGTCGGTGGATGTTGCAGACTCAAAAATTTAATATACAAATAGTCTTTTGAATTTCTTGGTTTAGATATCATTGTCTTAGGGATATGACCTTTGGAACCTTCTAGTTCCTTTTATTTTAGATTAGCCTTTTACTTTAGAAACCCTTTTACTTCATATTAAGTTATATGTAAGGGTCGAGGCTGAAGAATCCTTCACTCTCAATAACACATCTCTTAGAGCTATTGCTCACCCCTCTTGTTGTTTCGTGTACTCATTTTGTTAATCCAAGTTCATATCAGTTCAAGTTCAAACCGGTTTTCCTTCTTCTAGTTCTTCAGGGTTCTAATTCTTCTCAATGTTCTTGTATCTTGTGTCCCTGATAGTTTGTCGATATTAACGTCAGTTGAATATCAGAGTTAAGGCTCTTCTAGAGGTTGCAGTTTATCCACTCTTTTTTGAAGGTGTACTCAAGATTTTAGAGGTTGTGATTTATCCCCACTAGTCTGATACCTCATTTTGTCACAACATTTGAGTCTTGTTCTTCTTGTAGGAGCAGTGGGCAACCCCTCTCCCTGAAGATTTGAAGGTTTAAAGGTTGCAATTTATCCTCCACTGAGCCAAGATTTTATTTTTGATTATTCTCGTCTTTTAGTATGGCTGGGACTCAAGATTTTATTATGTATGAATCCGCCGAGGCTAAGTTAGAAGCTATCTTTAATACTATCAACACGTTATAACATAACAAGGCTCCTTGAACAACATAACCTTGAAGAAGTCATTGGTGGCTTTCAACAACATCAATCTCCCGCCAACTTGGAGGGAGGAGCTTTGCATGTGATTCAACAAGATCCACCACCATACCAGAAGGAACCTTCTATAAGTGTGTATGAGAAATTCAATGGCACAAGCTCCAAGTTTTCAGGGTTTGTCAATCAAATTCGATGAATAATCGCCTTATAGTCGGAGCGCTATCCCACAAAAGAGTCACGAGTTGGATTGATTGGGACGTTGCTTACGGGACAAGCTTTATCATGGTTTGCTCCCTTGTTTGAGAAAGGTTCACCCATCTTGAACAACTTTGACATTTTTTTGGAGGCCTTTGCGGGAGCATTTGGAAAACATAACAAGGCTCCTTGAACAACAACAAAGATTTGGTACCTACGGCAAAAGGCACGTTCTGCATCGGCTTACGCCTTAAATTTTAGACAACTTGCGTGCGACATCAACTGGGGATGAAGCAACACTTATGAGCCAATTCTATTGGGGCTTGAAGGATATTGAGAAGGATTTGTTATTGTCACCCTCTGACCCACAAACGCTCAATGAGGCAATTAGTGAAGTGGTCAAATAGGACAACCAACTCTTCCAACATTACAAGGACCAGAGCTCATGGGCTCCATCAAGGGAGCAGACAATTCAACGGACCTCATCTACATCAGCGAGCAATCCGAGTTCTCATTCGGAAGTTGCAGATATGCAAATCGACGCAATACGTATCAAACATCTTACTCCAGAAGAGAAAAAGTGTCGGATGGAGGAAAGACAATGCTTGTATCGCGGTGAAGGACGTCACAGAGTCCTCATCTACTCGAAGAAGCTGAATCAATGTATTATCAAGATCAAAGCTGCCATAGTTCAGAAAAACGAAGATGCTCAGCCACAATACAAACCATGCGGCTGGAAATTCAATTTCACAACATCTAGATTCCTCTCTTTCCGCTCAACCTACACCTTGTTTTACAATTCCCTTGTCTTTTGGTACTCAAAAACTTAAAACCACTACATTGTTATATTCAGAAGCATCTGCTCGTTTTCTAGATGAAGAATTTGTCAAGAGTCACAAATTTCCTCTAGTTCAGAAATCCCAGCTCGTTCATGTAGAACTGATAGATGGACAACCTTTGCCCTCAAGTAGTGTTACCCATGAAACAATGCCTTTAGGGGTGACATTTGGAGGCCAGAGTAGCAAAATTATCTTCAATGTCATTAGAACCCCATCAAACCCTGTTATTCTTGGTCTCTCTTGGTTAGAAAAATACTACTCATCTGTAGACTGGAAGTTGCGAAAGATGACTTTCCCCTTCCCTTTGGAACATTTAGACAATAACTTTGTTAGAAAACCTGTTAGCAATTGTGTTAGAAAATCACAAATGAAGAAACCCCTGTTCATTGTAGCAAGGATGTTCGTAAAATTGTCCAAGGAAGTCACATCATTTGTCATCTATGCGGCTTCAACTAGCAAAGAGAAGACCTCAGCAGCCAGTATTCCGGACCAATATTAGGATTTTGAATATGTATTTTTGAAGAAGAACGCCAGTAGAGCCTAAATCCTTAAAATAGATTTTTCAGAAAATTAAGTGTAAAAAGGATTGTAGATATATTGAGAATTAAATAATTAATGATTAAGTTTACACTAAGTAGTTAATTAATCAAAAAGTGCCTACTCGTATCCAAGAATTAGGAAATAATGAGAAAATGGTTGAACTCGATCCCTTTGGGAAGGATGTGCATTTTCATGGATAGATATGAATAGATGTGAGGATTTAGTGGAATTCATCTTGATGGTTAATTCTAGGGAAAACCGTTTTCCAAGAGGTGTGCCTCTTGGATTTAGAATAGAATGAATAGTTTGAATTTTTAGCATTCTTTGCCATTACCATAGCAATTCCTTGGAGGAAGATTGGAGTGAGCCCTAGCTTTAGGTGAAAAAGCTAATTGATGACTCTTAATGTTGTAAGAGTATTTATTTTTTTATATATATATAATTATTATTGAATTTGCATATGTAAAGTCTTGTGTGACTTGAGTCATATGTATAATTGCAATAATATTAGTTCTTTATAGAATAAATTCGACATTGTGTTTTGTAAATGCAATTGTATGCATGAGGTATTAATTGTGGATAAATTCCTATGCATAAATGCATTATTTATTTAAATCTTCATTGTAGAAATTAGGATATCATCCTAATTATTCATGTGATAGAAATTGTGTGTGTTAATGGATTCAATTTAATGTATTGCATATGAGTGGTATGTGCATACTTAATATTAAATCTTCAAGAGATTAAGTTAGGGAAAGACCCTAACTATGTCAAAGTGATGATAAAGTAATAATACTAAGTGTGTATGGTATTTAGGAAATAATTTGGAGTAAGTAACTTAATGCATTGATGTGAGGAATGCATAAATAGTTGATGTAAGACTTAAGTTTAAGTGTGGAAACTTAAGTATTTAGACATAAGATGGGACTCTTATACATGTGTAAATAAGAAAACTTAAGTCTATAGTGAGGGAGAATTTAAGTATAAATGATATAACTTAAGTCTGAGTTATAGAACTTAAATCATGCAAGTGTAAGAGTGAAGATACTTTTTTTGCATTTAAGTGTTAAGGACTAATAGATAGGTTAGACTTAAGTTAGATCTTAGAGTAGAATTATTTAGAGGCTTAATCTAATTTGTGTGTTGTTTGAGTTTAACACTTGTGATGAGTACGTGAGTACGTGAACCGTGGGACGTAGGTGAGAAGTGGAATAAATTGCACGAGATAAATTCGTGAATTCTAATGGATTTAATTAAAGAACAAAAAATGAGTGCAATGGATAGTATCCAAGAGCCGAAGATGGCAAAGACTAAGAAAGTAACTGATATGCACATTCATAGTTAAATAAAGAGCAATGCTCTTTAGTGAAGCAAGGCTTTACCAAAACACTTAAATCCTTGGGACTAACACCTTAAGAGTGCAATGCTAAGAGTGAGGCATTTTAAGGCCTAATTCCCTAAAAACGAGTGTATAAACTTAAGTAATTCAATAGAAGATAGCTTTTGACCTACAATTAGAGACAAACTACTTAACATTAGACGCTAGACCATCCCGAGACAAGGAACTTGGAATAAGAGTGATTCCTAGGTGTTTTGGAGAGTGGATTTTTGGGCTACAATGCTGATATAATCTCAAAGCACCGTCCATATGATTGTCTAATTGATTTGGAAGAAGGAGCGCAACCGCCCTTTGGCCCGATCTACAACCTATCGCAAATGAAGTTGGTAGAATTACAGAAGTATATTGACGAGAATCTGGCCAAAAACTTCATTTGCCACTCCAAGTCACCAGCTGGAGCACCCATTCTATTTGTGAAGAAGAAGGATGGCTCATTACAAATGTACGTGAATTATCAAAGTCTCAACAAGGTGACAAAGAAGAATTGCTATACATTGCCCTTGATCCCTGAACCTTTGGAACAACTCGGGAGTGCGAAGGTCTTTATCAAGATTGACCTGCGTGGAATGTCGTAGTCTAGTGGTTCGTTATTCTCAAAATTAACCAAAATTAACCTTAAGCAAGCCCACCTTACTAGATCGTTTCCAGGGATTTTTATCGTGCATCAAACTCTTTAAATCTTAACAACAAATCACACACAATACCTCGGCACATCCCGGAGGATGGCTTCCCCGGTACCTTAGTAACCGGTAACAAGTAACCATATGTGTTTCAGTTAAACTCTGTTGAGCGTCAGAGTAGATTTCCGGTAAATTTTTACAATGCCCGGAAAGTCACTGCCCTCCGTTCTCGCAGTCCAGAGGCCACAATATCCACAATCTAACCCTACACCTTGAAAGAGTTATAAAGGTCGCAGCCGGTTCACCGGTTTTCACAATCTACCGGGAACTTGTCCCGCTAAACCGGTCACGCAAGCCCGGGTTCCAACTACAACCACACCCAATGAATCAAACTAAGAAGATACAAGACTCACAACAAGTTAGTACTAAGCAAATCATATGAGCAAAACAACCTTCCACGGGGATCGTTGGAACTCATCCACTGCAAGGGTAATAATCCCGGTATTCTCCGGACTCAGGCTTAGCCGGGATGTCTCCCGGTGTACCGAGAGAAGAGGGATGTCACCCCCTACTCCCCACCAATCCGAACACTTCCCACTTAAGGGAGGCTATCATAAATAGCCGTGGACTTCCCGGATCCCATCCGATAAAACAACTCTTCCTGGTCCCACCGGTGAAAAGTCTAGAGCACAAGTCCCGGACCTCACTCTACCTATCTAACCCGGATACCCTAGCCCCTCGGGATGTCTCTACTCACACGCAATCACTTAACACACAACAAGTCACAACCTTGCACACCTAGCAAAGACACACTAGGAGGACTCAACTCTCTCCCGGTCCACTCACACAAGCTCAACAAAGACTCTAGACACAAGCAATGAAGGCAAGACACGAGGAGATCAACAAAGAAAAGAGTACATAACACAAGAGCCCAAGGCCCTTAAGTACACAAAGGCCACTAGCTACCCTCCAAAACTAGATCCCCAAAAGGTGGAAATGGCATCTAAAGAGTGCACTTAAGTCAATAGCAACGCTCCAAAACTAGACCGCAAAAGGACAAAACGGCATCTAGGAGGCGTACTAAAGTCAATAGCTATCCTCCAAAAGTAGTTCCACTAAAAGACAAAACGGCATCTAGATCCTAAAATCAAGGGTAGCCTAGTCACCGGCGGATTACCGGTAGACCGGTAGACCGGAAGACTCCCGGTCCGGCGGTCCCGGAACCGGTGAACCTTTTCCTAACAAAAATAAGTAGCCGGAGAAACCACTCAAGTGGTAGTGACCGGGTGCGCAATGGGGCCCCATCGACGTCACTACTCTCACCCTAGTGTGTAATTCTAGCAACTTAAAACGACTTCTCACCAACCGGTGAGGTAAGTCAACACATAACATATAACAAAGACTCAACCGGAAGACTCTTTCGGTTGAGACGTATAGAGATTGTCACCATGTCTGGAAGTACCAACATGGTCAAGAGAATCCCCCGGGAGGTCGGATGTCTCAACTGGGAGGTCTACCGGTAGATTGGGAATATCCACCGGGAGGTCTACCGGTGGAGTGGCGGTGTCCACCGGAAGGTTGGGTGTATCTATAGATACATGCGGAGTCTCTTTAAGCTCGATTAGTATAGCCGCATAGGACTCCACCAAAGACTCCGAAGTTGAGGAAGGGAGGTCTACCGGTTCCTTCCCGGTAGAAGTTATCGGGAGGCTTTTTTTTCTCTCATAGACCTTCAAGCCCCACCTTTAGAGGATGGAGAATTCACCTAACTCACCGGAGAGCCATGTTGTCCCGGATAGACAAAATCCTCAAAATGCATGTACTTCCACCAATCTCCCTATTAACTTGTCACAAACTCCGGTCCGGCCCGGAAACACAAGTCTACCGGTCAACCGGTAGACAACTCCGGAACACTTTGCTAGAATATGTGGATATGGGTGTCTCACACATCTAGCAACATACTAACAACACAAGGTCACATATAATGATAACGAGGAGAAGACTTTGGAGACAAGGACTTAGAAAGAGGTTCTTCCCGGTTGACCGGAAAGACCGGGAAAAATATAGGAATTGTGGGCAAGACCTAAAATGATATGAGGAGAGAGACAACTCAAGATAAAAACTTGCCACAAGGCTAGGACAATCGACAACAACTACACATGTAAACAACACAATGAGCTCTAGATGAAGTCCCCGGGGAGGACTTTTTCTCTAGACCGGGGAGGATATTACCGGGGAGTCACCCCGGTAGATAAGAGAGGAAAAGACTCACAAACAAGAAATTATCACAAACAAAAGAAACCCAACATGGGCAAGAGTCACCTTTGTTGTTGCACCCGCAACCTCCTTCCTTTGTCTCTTTTATCTTCTCGCTTCGGCCACAAATCTCCTCCACTTCCACAAAACCCTAAAATCTCCACCAAACCCTAGCTCGCGCACCTCTTTCACCAAACCCTAGCTTGTGCACCTCTTCCACCAAACCCTAGCTTGCGCACCTCTTCCACCAAACCCTAGCTTGCGCACCTCTTCCACCAAACCCTAGCTTGCGCACCTCTTCCACCAAACCCTAGCTTGCGCACGTCTTCCACTAAACCCTAGCTTGTGCACCTCTTCCACCAAATCCTAGTCCGCGCACCTCCAAGACACTTGAAAAGCCTCCTCTCCTTCTTCTTCTTCCTCCTTGTTGCATCACCTCTTCTTCACTCCTTTGACTACTTCTTCAAACTCCAACTCCAAAAAGACAAAATAGAGAGAGAGAGAGAACCTACGAGAGAGAGAGAACTAGATAGGGAGATAGAGGAAAAAATTTGAGGGGGGGGAGATTTTTAGAGAAGGAGGGGGAGGAGAGAAGAGTTCTGGAGGGGGGAAAAAGTTTCTGGAGAGGACAGGTGAAATTTCGGGGAGAGAGAGGCCGGCCATGACGGCTGGAGATACCCGGGCTGCTGCCCGGGTACCTGGGTATCAGCCCATACCCGGGTTGGTACCCGGGCTAGTTCATACCCGGGTTGATACCCGGGTATGTATTTTTTTTTTTTTTTTTTTTTTTTTATTTATTCATTTATTTGAATTTTTTTTCTTTTCTATTTCTTTTTCTATTATCTTTTTTTTTTTTTTTTTTTTTTTTCTTTTCTCTACCACTACTACTAATTCAAACAAGAATTAGCATCTAGAAGAACTCAACTACTTCTAACTACCTTCTAAACTCAACTAGTTAATTTAGATTTAAGTGGTGATTTTAGACTTACATCCCAGGATATCTGCCGGGACTCTTTTGAAATTGTTTCCCGGGACTTAAATTAGTGATTTTAAGACCCGGTTTTATCACCACTATAAACCTAATTAACTACTTAAGCATTTCTCTATTTTCTCTATTGGCTATCTAATCTAATTTCACACAATACTAACTATTTTTCTAGTTAACTAATACTAAAAACCCTATTTTAACTAATTTTTTTGGTAGGGGCGACCAAGTGGGAGTTTTAGACTCCCACATGGAGCTTATTACCTCGTACAAATCAAAGAAGGAGACAAATGGAAGACAACTTTCAGTACAAGATATAGCCATTTTGAGTACAATGTCATGCCTTTCGGCCTTTCAAATGCCCCAACAGTTTTTCAGCACATCATGAATGACATTTTTTGGGAGCACCTTGACGACTTTGTTGTCATCTATTTAGATGATATTATGATATTTTTCAAGGATGAAGAAGACCATGAGAAGCACGTTTGTTTCGTCCTTGAAGAATTACACGAGCAAGGACTCTACGCCAAGCCAGAGAAGTGTTTATTTCACCAAACCGGGATGGAGTTTGGGGGATTCATTGCATCTACGGAAGGCTTAAAGATGGACCCAAAGAAGGTTGAAGCTATTGTGTCTTGGGAAGTTCCGAAGACGGTTCGAGACGTACGGTGTTCTCTAGGCTTTGTGAACTTCTATCGGATTTTCATCAAGAATTATTTACTAGTAGCTACTCAACTCAAGCGGTTGACATGCAAAGACAAGCTTGATTAGGGGCCATCAACAAAGAAGGCATTTCAAGATCTTAAGACTGCAATTACAACGGTGCCAATTTTGGTGTACCCAGATTTTATAAAGACATTCTATTTGGAGGCCGATGCCTTGGATTTTTCTTTGGGAGCTGTACTTTCATAGATGGAGGAAGACGAGAAGCTTCATTCAGTTGCGTTTCATCCTCGTAAGTTTTCTGCTGCCGAGATAAATTATGAAATCCATCATAAGGAGTTTTTTGCTATCGTGGATTTTTTTCAAGAGTGGCGTCATTTTCTTGAAGAAGCTGCGCATCCAATGATTGAATAACAAATCACAAGAATTTGGAGTACTTCATGTCATCTCGTGATTTGAATCGGCGCCAAGCTCAATGGAATATGTCGCTATCCCGGTTTGATTTCGTTACCATTTATCAACCGGGGAAGCAACAAGGACTATTTGATGTTCTATCAAGGAGATTCTATCTTGTGCCCAAGGATGGAGAAGTAGCATTTGATCAACAGTGTATAACTTTGTTGATGCCATAGTTATTTTACCTTTACGCCACTATTATGCCAATGCCAATTGATGTTGATTTCATCAATCATGTGCTTGTTGCAACCAATGGAGATCTTGTGGTCCTCAACATCAAGCGTCACCTCAAAAAAGACGACAAATTTAAGGTAAAGGGAGATTCGTTATATTTTGAAGAACGTTTATTCATCCCAGAAGATCCGACACGGCTTCGACTTCTTCAATCCCGCCATGACTTCCCATCTGCGGGTCGTTTTTTTTCCAACAAGACTTTGGAACTTCTTTCTAAAGGTTTTTGGTGGCCTAAAATGTGGAAGGATGTGAAGAATATTGTTAGCTATTGTAACATTTGATCAAGGTCCAAGAATCCTCGGCATCGCCCTTACGGTCTCTTACAGCCATTGTCAATTCCACGCAAGCCATGGTCATTGGCCTCTATGGACTTCATTACATATTTGCCGTCATCAAATTCATCTGACAACATTTTTGTTGTGATGGATCGGTTTACACATATGGCACACTTTGTCCCTTGCAAGAAATCTTTCTCAAGTGAAGACACCGCAAGACTATTTCTTGATAATGTGTATCGATATTATGGTCTACCAGACGATATTGTATCTGATAAAGGAACCCAATTTGTATAGAAGTTTTGGGGGTTTCTTTTTGAGATATTGAGAGTGGATATCAACCTCTCTTCAGCTTTCCATCCTCACACTGCCGATCAAACAAAACGGATTAATCAAGTTCTTGAGCAGTATTTACGATGGAGTATCAACTATCAGCAAGACAACTAGATAACATACTTGCCGCTAGCAGAGTTTGCTTACAACAATACTCTTCATGCTTCAACTCAGCAAACGCCATTTTATTCCAATTATGGTTATCATCCAAAGCTTGATTTGTTGAGTTCACTGGCAAATAGTAACTCCGCAGCGGATGACTTTGCCCGACAACCATAGCAAATTCAAGATGTTCTGAAGCTTCAACTGCAAGCCGCCCAAGAGTCTTAGAAGGCATCTGCAGACAAATTTTGCAACTACTTTTCAAGGTGGAGATAAAGTATGGCTTCTTGGATGGAATATCAAAACCAAGCGACCTTGTGACAAGTTGGGCTATTGAAGATTGGGACCATTCGCCATCCAAAAGCAAATCAATCCACTAGCATTTCGTCATGAGCCCCCAACTTTCATAAAGGCACATCCAATCTTTCATGTCTCTCTTTTAGAACCTTATCGAGAGCCATCCTTTCTAGGAAGAATACAACAGCCACCGCCTAGTATTGAGGCTGAGAATTACCAAGAATATGATGTGGAAAATGTATTGGACTCGCGACGAAGGTGGGGCAAGTTGGAGTATCTGGTACACTCGATCGATTATGATATCAACGAACGAACGTGGGAACAAGTCGAGAACCTTGCGAACGCGTCTCAATTGGTACAATAGTTTCATCAACTTTATCTAGATAAGTCAAGGGCTCCTCTTGGAACTCGTTGCTTGAGAGGGAGGTAATATTTGGGACATGACCTCTGGAACCTTCTAGTTCCTTTTACTTTAGATTAGCCTTTTAATTTAGAAACCCTTTTACTTAGATTAAGTTATATATAAGGGTTGAGGCTGAAAAATCCTTTTGTCTTGACAATGCATCTCCTAGAGCCATCCCTCACCTCTCTTGTTGTTTTGTGTACTCATCTTGTTAATCCAAGTTCATACCAGCTCAAGTTCATATTATTTTTTCCTCTTCTAGTTCTTCAGGGCTCTAGTTCTTGTCAAGTATTCTTGTATCTTGTGTCCCTGACACATTGATAGGATTATAAGCTAAGACTCTAAATAAGACACAACACACTTCATGCATACTCTATAAAGCCCACCTTCATTATCTTCTTAGGAGAAAGTATATACAAACTTCTAGTACCAACAAGAGACAATGTATTAAAGAAAATAATTTATTTTATATCCATCACCAACATACAAACATGGTCTAGGTTGTACTATAAGACGCAAAAAATACGTAATTTAAGACGCTATGTACAATAGGACGCTAAAATCTACAACTATAGAAATTTAAAACTTACAACTATAGGGCACTAATCATCACGTCCTAACTCAACTATTGGCTCTGTATCTTCCATAGTGTTATCAAAGTCATCAACCCAACTATAAGGATTCTTCTGACGTCTTGCATGATGAGAAGTGCCTCCCAAAACGTCTGCAGTGCATAGGATTTGCAAAATACCAAACTGCCCAAGGTCCAGTCCTCCTAAATCCACCAATGTAGAAGGATCTTTGTCTTTTCCAAGTAATGTCTTTGAAGTGGAAGGATCTCCAAGAAAGGTCGATTGCATTGTGTTCCTCTTCTGCAGCGATCATCTTTGGTGCTAACTTTTCCAAACATAACTTTTGGGATTTGACTCTCATGTCCTTCGTCACCAAACACATGCCATCCAAAATGTAAGACGCATTTGTAAGCACATAAACAAAAATAAATGCATATCCCATTTCCAAAGACTTGCGGAACACTATGACGCTCCAAAACTAGTCCAACGCTGCAACTCGACGCTCCTAAGATCTTCCAAGCCAAAGGATACAAAAGTCATCATGCTTCTCCAATACAAGCAAGTTCGAAGCAGCTCGGAAGAAACATATCTTCATCCATGCCATAGCTTGGTCCTACATCACCTCGCAATCTCCAACAAGCCCCTCTGTAACAAAACGGTAAGACAGAAATGCTAGAGATGACATGTCCATGGTAGGAAAAAAGATAGGACCTAATAACAATAAGTCCTTCAAGGCCACTATCACCTACTTAAGCTAATAAAAAAACCTTCCACTAGAGCGTTCATACGCAAGGACAGATCAAAGGTGCCTCGATGCCATTAAAATGACGAATTTTTTTTTAGAGTTGATACAAATGGAAGAGGTTTACTAATTTCATATGGAGTTTACAACTGCTCTTGAATTCAACCGAATATAACCTGCAGCTCTTCTATTGTGTGTATGCAAGTCAAAGACAACATATCTCGGGTCTGACCTTGAAAGAGTTGGTGGAACAACGGTGACCAACTCCACGCTTTATTCTTCTTCTCCAATAAGACAACCCTTTCATGCTTCTTGAACACCTTTGTAACAAAAGTTGTCTTTCGAGCATGTACCTTGTCTTTAGACTCTCCATTTGTCCAAGCACTCTTGGTAAGAATAAATGTCCTTGTAGTTATATGGAAATGCCTCAACCTCACAATTAATGTTGTCCTAGTCTTGTATCTTAAACACGTCCACATACTTCTTTGTCGCTTTATACACTGCCAAAGGCAAGCCGTCCTATTCGCAAAAGATATGTACCACATGAAAAATTTATAATCTTTAAGCTATAGAAACTACCTTTGAAATTGTAAGAAAATGTCAAAATTTAATAGCGTATATAAGACAACGACATATCATGATGGTACGATCCAACAAAAAACACCCCATGTGCAAAATACTTTACGGCTAAAGTGATTGGTCTTCTACAAATGCAAGATTCGGTACAAGAAAACAAGATGTTTAGCAATGTTTTGAAACATTCCTAACCAACGCCCAGGGGCTTGCTTTGTAGATAAAACCACGCTACAACTCTTGCTTCTTTAATAAGCAAGCCCCTAGGCCTTGCTTAGGGATTTTTCAAAACGTTGCTAAACACCTTGTTCTCTTGTAGTGATTGTCTCTTCTAATTCTTTAGGCTAATGAGCGTCCTAAATCTATGATGTCTCCGATTTGCTCTACCAAATTATACAAACTTGGAGCATAAGTTGGCTTCATAGGTTCATCGCCAGTTCCAAGAATCTTTGTCACCGCCCTCGTCCACAACATGTGTTTCACATTTGTCACATCTTCGGCCTTGTCTCTGCTTTTTTCCAAGCCCTGGACATCTCATTTTTTCTTCTTTGAAGCCATATTCTTCAAGTAGAAGGTGTCATGGCCCTTCTCCTTACCCTTGCCTGTGCTTTGAACCTTCCCCTTGCCCTTGTTGTTCATTGTATCATGTGATGAAGGTGGTGTTACAAACTTGGTTTTAGTAAAAGGTGTAAAGGGTGTAGAGGACGTCCTTGGCGCACTATCCTCAATTATCATTGTCCTGTAGATTTGTCCTTGTTTAGAGATTTGAATCTTACCTCTTCGCATTCCTTGGAAGCCTCCCCCTCCAAAGCTATCTTCTTCCACAATACTTTAGCATCAAGTACAGCTGTCTTGGACGTCATGAACCTCTTCCTTGGAGGGCTCACCATGAATAGGTTGTCTCAATTGGAATCATCACTACACTGTTCCGTGAATATAGTGTAGACTAGACTATTTGAAATTTCCTACACTGATTGAAAATTTACATGCAATTGTTGACTAACACACACTTGCTTGAGAACAAATACCCAATCGGAACTTGGCATGCACATGCTTTGATGGAAATTAGTGTGAGTAATCTACATCAATAATCCCTCTACAGTATATTCAGTGTTTATTGTAGTCTTTAAGACAATGGTGTCCCTATTTACAGTAACAAGTCAGTAACTTGCCCTCCACTTGTACCTCTACTTGGCTTTGGAACAACCAAATTTTATTTGGAAAAAACAAGGGCAATCTCATGATTGCCTTTACTACCATTAACAGGAAACATCTTCAAATTTCAATGGATTCAAGGACGCGGCATCATGCATAGGTTATAGATGTTTTACTCTATGCCATGCCAATTTTGACTTGTCAACCATGTCTCTATTATAGTACTATCAAAAGAAAGGAACTCGCCTAATTTTCTTAGTCATGTTTGCTGCAAGGGGCTTGTTCTTTCTCCGCCATAATGCGTTGAGCTCACCTACCAACCATAGAAATTTTGAAATGGTGTATACCTCTGGCATCTTTGGTTTGTTTGTCCAGACCGTGGTACAAACTATCACCTCCTCGAATCCACCATGTTTGGCAGGCACAAGGAACTGCACATGACAAAATGTTCAAGAATAAATTGATTAATGGTACAATTTAAGTGACTGTCACCTAAACTCAAAGTATAATAAGAAGGTCAAAGTCTATAAATCCTAAACTCAAGAGTAGCAAAACTACAAGTACAATAGGAGACTCATAAATATGACAATAAGTTCATGTATTTCAAAATGATATTAAGAGATGGAAATAAACTAGAGTAAAAAAAAACATTTTGATGAGTTTACTTAACTTTGGAATGATACTAAGTGGCGTTGTACTCAAGATCTCTTGCTATTTGTCATCTAAAGCACAAACATCCAAGATAGTGGCTCGTTCTTTTAAAAAAATCCACCGCATGCCGATACGTGAGTTTGGACAAGTCCGGATATTCCTGTTGAGTGTCTTATACACATAAAAAGCACATGAAATCATGGTTACAACATAAAAATTGATTTAGAAGACATGATAGGATTGACATAGACTTCCAGAACATAAGACATTTTATGCATATCGAAATTAGTTTTGAAAATTACCTCAGACGCCATTGGACAATGTAAATGCCACTCCAACGTGGACAAACATGTGTCCTATGCCAACTAGTGGACGGTAACCTGTAAACAAAAAGAATTGAAAGAAATTCACGATGATGTATGAAGATTAAAATGAATTCAATGACTTTACATAATGAAATCCTAAAAACAAAACTTAAATCATGTACATACAAGAGGGACGCTTGCCAAGATGCAGCCACAAAAGAATTTTGCTGCCCATGATGCTATTATTGTTATAGTATGTATCACAAAGCACTTGATATGTGGTTCTTGCTTCACTTTGAATTTTCAACCTTAAACCCTGAACTCAAAAAATAGAAACAAACTTAGATTATTGAAAGAAATATGTTGTATAACATGAACTTCAAGGAGACAATAAAAAAACTAATTTGTAAGAACTTCAACAAATATGTTGACATGCTTTGCTTCACTTGAGTATCCTAAACCTAAACAAATATGCACACGGTGCATATTAGAGTACTCATTTCTAAACTTCTTTACTACACTTTGAATTTTGTAGGTAGTAGGGATTAAGATATTTTCCTTATTGCAAACAGAAAATTCCTTAAAAAATGACATGGACATTTGGAGCTTGGTACTTGGGAGAGATGTGGGTAGCATCTTTGCAAGAGCTCCATCTTCTCCGCTTGAAAATTGGCAAGCTTCACAAACAAACCTTTCCTATCCGATATATAAACCCTAAAACCCAAAACTTGATCATGGCAAATGGGGGACATCAACTTCATCACGGCAATGGGGCAATGCACGTTGCGATGGACAAAGTACGTGGTCACGGGCGATGGAAGACATGTGCGGTGAACAAGTTGAATGAGGTCTTTTCTTCCTAGATGAGGGAAAGGAGCCTGGACGGGGGCTAAGCTGAGCGAGTCTTTGGTTGCGATGCCGCCTTAGCACAGGCGGAGCGCTTGGGTAGGGTCTCAAACCAGGGGTCCTCAACCCCACCCAGCCACGTGGCGGGTCTTTTGACATAGAGACTTTGGGCGGGGCTTTTGATTGACATTGGCCCACCGAACAAGGTTTTGGTGCTCATACTAGGAGCTATGGGACACTTATAGCACGAGATTAGAGAGATCCGTTCACTCCCTTTACAACAGCCTCTTCGGTTCTACCTGCTGTAGGTAGAGACTGCTATATTGAGCGGCTATTAGAATGGAAAGGAGGTTATTGTTACAAAGAGATACAAAGAGAGAAGATTGGTTCTCATCCAAGCTGCTTGTTATAGCGAGATTGTTGTTGTATCAGATGCGTGTATAAAGAGAGCTCTGGACTTGCAGGATGTTCACACCATGAATTCTCTGGACAAAATCGTAGAGTTGTCTGCACTTGACTAAATGAAGTTGAGAGCCAAAAAGATAAGGTTGTGTCTTCATAAAATGAGCTGGGTAGAGACCCTCTCTTCATTCCATCTAGCAGCCTACCCTGGAGGGGAACCATATTTCTACACAGAAAGTTTTCAGATCACACCGCTTGTTTGGCAATCTGCTTTCTTTTAATATATCACGTCACCCTACCATCTCTAGCTGATGAGAACAAGCGGCGCTTTACTTACGAAAAAGAAGAAGAGATGTGTTTTAGCCACCTACACCGAAGCCCATGAAGAAGCAAGGGGTTGACCCCACAACCTCAAAAAGAATGAGACCTTACGAGGGTGAGTAAAAATCACGAAACAAAAAGTAGGAAGAAGGAGAAGACAGGCTCATCACACCATTTCCAAAATCTTGATATTGCCCATGGAGTTGGCGGCCACCAACGTTTGCGACTTCCCTCTCCAGCAGACGCTCGAAACGAATTGCCCTCCATCCTCTTCCACCTCCCGCCCTGTGATGGGATCTGTGCACCCGAATTTGTGGGACGCCATCTCCATCGGCAGCGATTTGTGATACGCAAACACCTGCATCCATCAGGAACAGGCCAAGCTCATGAAAACCTCACTCATCTGCTGGACTGCATTCTTGAACCCTTGTGATTGAGTTAACCCGGAAACCATATATACAGGCACGTATTCTACTCTGTAGGATACAAAAAATGTCTTAACGTTCAACAAGACTTACACCTTTGGATTGAAGATTCTTCAACTAACATGTGAACCTTCATTTCAATATGTGAACCTTATCATGTTCAAATACGACACCATACATGTAGAATACTGTGGCCACCAGTGGCACCTTCTGACGTTTTAAGGGTTAACCGTGGGAGAGAGCATCTAGAAAAAGAGATCTTAAGATGATAAAGTAGGAGGAAGAAACTGATTCCAGCTCCCGTGGAGTAAAGAAAACTAACCGCATTCGTTTCTGATCCACAAGCAATGTAACCATCCGCAATGGAGAGACCAATAAAATTCTGCACATCAGATGCATTGATCGTTAATAGCAGTCAAATTGATTTCGAGAAAGCGAGCAAACAAATCAACAACTTCTGGAACTACAACGCAGCGGATAATAGATTTCGAGGTTGATGCCAAGGAGCTGCAAGCAATTTACCTTTTCATTGGTGTGTCCAGTGTACGTGAGCGAGCAACCAGTCTGGGCATGAGGGGTTGTGTTCGCTCTTGTCAAGTCCCAGAGCTTGAGCGTGTTGTCTGTAGATGCCGATACAAGCGTCACGGAATCCACAAACTTCACATAGCTCACGGCCTTCTGATGACTGGCTAAAATACACAGAGGCAGCTTGGTGCTCCGCAAATCATACACATAAACTTTGTAATCCGCGGATCCAAACGCCAGAAGATGTCCTGAATCCGGTGGAAACTGAATACAGCACACGTTCGCCTTGGTCTTGATCGTACCTATACTGCTCTCCTGCATTCACAGACCAATGCAATTCTGTTAGAGGCCAGACTAGATCCGTCGGCAACCGTATGACATCCTGAAAACTGCAAACCCCACACAAATGCTCGACAAACAACACGTAAAACAAAACTGTGCTGCTACTACAAAACGAGAGAGATCTTCAGAGTTTCCTGGTTGTAGAGCGACATGAAGTACCTGATTGATACTCCACAATTTCACAGTTCCATCGTCACTACCACTGGCTAACTTTTGGGGGTCAGCTTTGGAAAAATCTACAGACCAAGCTCGTTTCTCATGCTCTTCGTACTCCATCAGAACTCGGTTGGCACTGGCATCCCACAACTGACCCACAAACATCTCCAGTTAGGATTGAATCAACCCATGCTGTGCACATGTTCCCCAATATGAAGAGATTGCGCCATCAACTTTCCAGTGGCTTAAACCTAGGTCAGAAGACTTTGCCATATCATTTCTTCCATCTCTCCAGAACCATGCCTCTAGAACATCTGAAGTATGAGTGACCCTAGAGCATCTGAAGTATGAGAGACCCTAGAACATCTGAAGTATGAGTGACCCTAGAGCATCTGAAGTATGAGAGACCCTAGAACATCTGAAGTATGAGTGACCCTAGAGCATCTGAAGTATGAGAGACCCTAGAGCATCTGAAGTATGAGAAACCCTAGGGCATCCAAGAATGAGAAACGCACCTGAACCACACCCTCGTAATCACAAGAGGCTAGATGGCTCTTTATGTAGCCATTCCAGCAGACGCTGCTCAATTTGGATCGGCAGGGCATTTCAACCACGGGATAGTGAATATCTACATGCTCATTGAGTATCGTCTCACATTCAAAAACTTTGATACGTTTACAAACGCCAGCAGTTGCAAAATATTCTTCGTCCCGATCAAAACTTAACGAGCAAACCATGTTGGCTGTATTCAATAAATCCCCGTGACGCAGAGTGGCCTTCACTTCAAACCGACTGTAGCGCGCATACTTGCACAAACTATCGAAGAAACAGCCCAGCCAATCCTCGTCATTATTGTCGTCAGCCCCTGCTGCTCTTGAGATTGACTTTTTGTTGTCGTCATTTGCAGCAGCACAGCCAATGCTCAGACTTTGTTGTGCCCCTTGCAGCCTGGAACTTGGCTTTGACATACCAATACCCCCGGGTGCACCGGCCCTCCAATTCATCGAGAAGTAAACTTTTTCTAGATGATTGAAGTTGCTCATAAACCTAGCACTTTTCGATAGTACTTTACCGCGTCCATCTGCTTTTTCCCTGCTTCCAATCCCATCTTCCGGGTGCTGTCTCTTTCCCAGAAGTCCCTTTCTTTGTTCTTGATTTGTCGTGATCCGTCTCTGCTGCGGATTACCATTCTCTCCTCCTTTCGATGCAACTGGACCCCGCTTTTTCTTCAATGCAAGCCGCCGTCTTTCCACCTCCTGGATGTCTGCGCTCAACCGTGACACATCATGCGCTAGCTTTCGGGCATTCTCTTGTTTCTGATTCTGCATCCGCAACAAAAACTCGTACAGTACGTCCGACTCTGCTTCTTTCTCCTCCAATTGCACAGCTGCTTGCCTCTCGGCTATCGCGTCCCCAGCGTCCATCAGAACCTCACAACTGTAAATGTCCCTGAATTCACATCATGGTTGTCGGTTACTCAATACATAACTCCAATCGATAAAGGAAAGAACATGTCAACCTCCTAGAGAGAAAGAGTGAAATTCAGGTTAATTCGATCCTTTTCATCAAAAATGGTCTACACATGTTGATCATAGGTAAATGCTGAGCATGTTGCTATTGTCGAAAGGAAGAAGACTTACTTGGCTTTCGGCCTGCAACTTGGATCTGGATGCAACAACCACAGGCAGAAGGACGCTTCCTTGGGTCGTTCCGACAAAAGACGCGGTGGAAGAATACGATTCCGCAGATCAGCCATAACCCGTGCACGCTCATTCTCGAATTCATATGAGCAGAATAACTGGAGGCAAACGAAACCAAACTTTAATCCAAGTGATCCGGGCTCCACAATAGCAACATGATCAGCATCTCCCGAAGCATCTGATTAACGACAACTCTACCATAACACATCAACACTTCCACCACAGCAATTGCAGGAAAGACTTGGAAGGTGGAATGATAATACTTAATAACCTGGTCGAGATGGCCAGACAAAAGTACCTCGAACATGAGAACCCCTAAACTATAAATGTCAGAGGCGAATGTGCTGGTGCCAGTAGCATGCTCCTCCGGACTAGTGTACCACGCCTGCTCCATGTGCAGAAGCTCTCGCTGCGGAAAGCAGTCTTCCGCATTCCGCAGCCCTTGCCCGTCGCCGCTGCTGTTCAAGTCCGCTCGTTTCCCGGACGACGAGTTAATTTCCGACAACTGCCCACCGCCTCTGGACCCTGCGCCGCCTTTTTTTTCCCCGGACCCTGAGCTACCACTCCGCTCCGGCAACCAGTCGCGACTCTCCTGCTGCATCGACGCCCCCGCGGTGGGAGCACGAGGATGAGGATGATGATCCCTCCCGCTGCCGCTCTCCGGCGACGGCGACTTGGAATTCTCGTACGATTGGTCGGAGCTGCTGCGCGTGCTGGCGGAATCAATGAACGCCACTCTGTTGAGCGGCGACAGCAGAAAGCACGAGGGCCGAATGTTGCGCAGCATCACGCCCTGCCCGTGCGCCAGGTCCACGAAATCCAGCACCTGCTTGAACACATGCAAGCTCTGCACCCTGTCCACCTCGCGGTCCGGCGCGCTCAGCCACTGCCGCACCGTCACCTCCTCCCCCCCGGGCGCCCGCCCGCCCGCGCCCCCTACATCGCCCCCTAACACGCCTCCGGATTTCCTCCCCGCCACCACCTCCTTCATCGCTCTCCCCCCTCCCACAGGCCCCCTCAAAACCCTAACCTGCTGTCACCTGTCCGCCACCGCGCCATCCTCTCTGCTGCGGAATTGCGTCGCCATCCCACCACTCCCACGCCATGACCGACGACGGAGCAATTGCGTGCGAGTAGAATCCGCTACTGAAGCGATGAGCGCACCGCGGCTCGCTTGAATGGCAGGGCGCTCATGGGCTGGTGTCCACACAAAGGAAAAAGCAGCCTAGTCCGCGACGTAACAGCGCGGCCCACCCTCCGTCCTCTGCGAGCGTCCTCCGCGACGGACCGTCGCCTTTCCCTTCTCCTTTCTTTCCCACTCGCTCCTTACCCTTCCCTTTATCCCACAAACCCCCCCCCCCCCCCCCAACCATTCTCCTCCGCATCCACTTGTTTGGACTTTAATACCACCCCTCTTGGACGGAGATCCCCTCTTCCTCCCACCTTCGTCTCATTCTCTTTTTTATTTCATCGGTGTTGTTTTTTATTGCTTTATTTTGATTTTCACAAGGGCTAATTTCCTAGTTTGATATTACTAATTGGGTGATAAACGGGTGTGTTTTTTTCTTGGATTTTTATTTCTCTAGAATATTTTCCGTCCCCGGTGAAGGTGATACTTGGATATGCATTTACTTCACCGGAGACTTTCCGTTGGGGACGACGGGGATTACATTTGTTCTCTTGTGATATTGTTGATAATTTTTTATGTTTTTAAGGTGGGGGTTTGGATGAAGACGGTGATGGGAAATAGTGACGCTAGGGGTGGAGGGATTGTTAGGTGTTTTCTAAGGGTTTTGGAGGGTCGGATACGTATTATGCGTATGAGGGGGAGCATGATTCGTTGCTTTTCGGTGATGTTCGCAGTGGATTCAGGGCCGCAAACGATATCGGTGCAGCCACGACCCCAATTGCGTAGCAGCGGAGTCATCATTTCGGTATACTTGGGACGACGCTGTATCTTCTATTCGCGTACGCAGGGGCTTGTCTTTTTGTGTAGGAATATATCGCAGTAAATGCGAGCCCGAGGGTGACGTGGCTCTCTGTCTGGACAGATCGAGATCGGTATCCACGGTCAATGGAGCTGCCAGGAAGACGACGGCGTGAGTATCATACGGATACGGATACAGTTGGTAGCCAGGCACTACAGGAGGTGATGAGAGAATAAAATAATATGCAAGTAGAACGGAAGAAAGATACGTGTCTAAGGGGATGAAAAAAATGCGTGAGGAGATGAGATTGAGGAAGGTGTGTGTATTACAGGAACAGCACAACTGAAGTATTAAGCGCTGAATTGTTCAAGAGGAACCATGAATTCCTGCTACCATATAGAGGCCCTCAGAAAAGAAAGCAGTGCAGTGCCTCCATCCTGGCCATCTGCTAATCAGGAGACAGATAGCTGTTGTTCTACTACACAAGTAGGCTAATCCTACAGGGGAACATCTTCACCCCATTGATGATACCTCCGAACGAGGGACCGTTATCTCTCTCAACTACGTCGTACAAGGAAATAGATTACACTAGCATTGCTTTTTTTCTCCTGAGGACCCCCTTGAGACACTATATGTGTGGGGAGACTTCACCAAACGCTCTTCTTATGAAACATGACGTTGCAATATACAGATAGAGCACCCCGCCTCGTGCCCATCTTCAATATTGTCCCCCCCCCCCTCCCCCTTCCTGGCACCTAGATCCACCTTTTGCAAATATAAAAACTCGTTATAAAGAATAAACTCTTCATTCACTTGTTAGAGGCCAGTTCAGGCAGAGGCACCGAAACCGGGCACGCCCCACTTTGGTCAGGAGCTCGTCCTGTGCTTGCTCCAACATCTTCACGACCTGAGCGAAGCTGGGCCGCACGTCTGGATTGGCATCCCAACACCGGCTCATGATGTCGGCGATGTTGGAAGGGCACGAATCAGGTATCGGAGGTCGGACGCCACGGTTCACCACTGCAAACGCGGCTTGCACTGCCGTCATGTTTTGGAACGGCAGCAAGCCTGTTACAAGCTCCCATAGCACCACGCCGAAGCTGTAAACGTCCACTTTGTGGTTGTACGGTCTGTGCTGGATCATTTCTCTGCATCCACAAACCGACGCTTAGCTCGAGATCAAGCATGTGAACGTAAATTTGTTACAACTCTAGCGTCTTGGATAAACAAGTCTGAAGTAGAGTCAGTCGTAAGTACAGCAACACCTTGATCAACAAGAAGGAAAAGTTCAGCACGACTACTGCAAACATGAGGGAAGAGGTCATATGGAGTCATTTTACATCCAATACGACTAGGAACAACACAAAGCAGGGGTAAGAGAGTCAGTTAGTCACTCACGGCGCCATCCATCGGTAAGTTCCCGTCTCGGGAGTCATGCCCTCTACTTGCACTTCTATCCTCGCAGCTCCAAAGTCAGCAATCTTGATGGACTTGTCGGTCGCAATGAGAAGATTGTCGGATTTCAAGTCTCTGTGAATGATATCCAAGCTTTGCAAGTATTCCATGCCTCTGGCGACGTCTAAGGCTTGCTTCACTGCGAGCTTCAGCGGCACTGCTCGTGATTGGCGCCTGCTGAGAAACGAACGAACTGATCCCCCTCTCGCATACTCCGTCACTATGCACCAGACCATGGGCTTCCGACATGCTCCGATAAACCGCACCACGTTCTGATGCTTCACAGCCGCAAGCATAGTCACCTCCTTGGCAAACGCAGACTCCATCAACAGCATCTTCTCGACGTTGTTCTCGGGTCTCTCCAGTATCTTCACGGCCACGTCTTCCCCGTTGTACGTCCCTTTGTACAGTCGCCCAAATGCGCCTTGCGCGAAGGGAGGGCCCATTTGCAGCCGCCGCAAATCGATGGTCCAGTCGTCGTAGCCTTCCAAACCCTCGGTCGGATACCTATTGCAACAAAATTACGAAAACCAGAAGCTCAATTAAGGTTGAAGAAGAAAACGAGAACCTGAACCCTACAACCCCAACGCACAAGTTCACAGCACACGAACCTCGGGTCCATGAGAGCACCGGCCAGAATATCTTCGCCAATCGTGTGCGACACAATGCCCGGCATGACCACGCTGTGCGACACCGACGCATTCCGTGTCGCATTCTGGGGGCGGAGATCATTGTGCATTAGCCGCGTCCGCAGCGAGCCACCCCCGCCGTTGGATCCGACGCTGCTGTCCGCCTGAGACAACATGGACACCGAGTTGTTCCCGCCGTTGCTCATGCTCATCGGTATGCTCCCAGTGCTCTCCACGGACATGTCCGACGCCTCCCCCAACCTCTTGTAATAGTCACCATCCTGAAACATAAAGAAATCATGCTGCACGGCCATGATCGTGCCTAACCCTGCCTCAGATTCGTGCCGCTCTCTCCCGCACCCTCTCTCCCTGTAACCTTCCACCTCACGAGCAATCACTTAACACACTCTGCCCCCCGCATTACCGCAACTCCAATTCTCAATCCGCCGTGCGCTCCCTCCACATCGCATTCTCGCCATCCGCCCATGGCTCACGAGCCTCCCCAAACCCTACATAGATCTACACCACGCCACACCCGGAATTCGCCACCGACACACACCGGATCACGCACCTTTCCAACTAGCGAGCAAGCTCTAGAATAAGAAAAAGACGGCGAGGGCGAGCGAGACGGCGGCGCGAGAGCACGAATGCGGACAGCAAACTTGAGCTTGCGAGAGAGATGAGCGCAAAAGCACAAGAGCAGCAGTCAGAGGGACGCGGAGGGAGTGGTTCTACTCCTATGTACGCATCAGGGACATTCCAGACACGGGGTGTACACAGGGGAGACAGATTCTGTGCGAAGACCATAATATCAGCGTGGTGGATTTGGGAGGTGGTGACCACCGGGGGAGCCGGTTTACTCGGAGATGGTGGCGACCGGAGGCGGTGGAGGTACTACTGCTAGGTATGTACGCCGGAGGGACATTTTAGGAAGGAGGTGTACGTGGGGGGTGGAGACCGTAATATCAGCGGTGGTAGATTTTGGAGATGGTGACGACCGGGGGATCCAGTTGCCCCATGAAGTGAGCCGTTAGAATTGGGATAAAGGACCTTTTCACACCGGTGGGGATTTCGGGTTGCGATTTTCAAAGCCAACGCGTTTGCTTTCCGAGGATCAGTTTTGTGGGTTTTGGGTTTTGGGTTCAATGATGTGGGGAGGTGGAGGGTAATTTAGGGAAGTGGGCGACCCCCTATTTTATGGTTTTATGTTAATGAATGGGACCACATGGAGAAGGCGGCTTGCTTTGAGAAAGACATGGGAGAACTACCGATCATTTTTTATTTTTTTTATTTTAAATTGGGCACACAAGTTGCTATTTTGGCAACTTGTTGCTATCACGTAAAGTGAGAGAAGATTTTGCAGCCAGGGATTGAACCTGCAACTTCATGGGTATTTCATACTATTGCTCCGGTAGTTGAGGGTCATCTCGAACCGCAATCAACCGTTTTTTTCATTTTGGTGGGACTGTGGAGCAGCATGGTACCACTGCACTTTTGACTTTTGACGGATTTATATGGGTAAAACATGTGGTCGCGATAAGAGTGGAATGAAATATAAATGATAGCTACATGATTCCAATTCCTAAGTTCCAACAAGCACCTGAAAGAGACCTGGAGGCAAAGAAAACCAATTTGATGTAGACTATGAAGTATTCATACAATTATAAATCAATTTTGGTATGAAATTTGATTGGAATTTTGCTTTATATGACTTTCCGATGTGTTGTGAATGTTAAGATCTCACACCACAGTTTTGAATTGTATGAGTTTTGGACCATCTTTCACCTACATTTTAGGAGACAAAAGATGGAAATTCAATAGAAATAATGTGCAAATGTTTTCTTTACATATTGTATGTCTGTGTGAAGCTACCACCATAGTGCATTGTAAATGTCTTTTGTTTGAAACATGAACTTTCTTGCAAGATTGTAATTCCAAATAAAGTAATGTACATTTGACTTGAATTTAGAGGTGACAATAAAAAGGCAGCTAAAACTACCAACTCCAATATATCTGTGGATGACTTTATAAATAATTTCATTCATTTGAAATTCAATGAATTACCACAATGGACACATATATATTTATACCATACATGGAATTTTGATTAAGCAAAATTTCTAGAAACAACTTTCCAAATTTAAGGAAATTATTCTTTGAGAAACTTTTAATTGGATGATAATTAAACTATCTATATTTTGACAAAAATAATTTATAACTTTTATTCCTTGTTTGGCACCAAAGTGATGAACAAAGCCCTTTTAATACAAACTACATGCACACTTTATATGCAATACACATAGACATTACACATATACTCTGCAAAGATCAAGTCATGGTTTTGTGTCATAGAAAAACATATAAATACCATGCCAAATACATCAAATACACTCACATACAATAATTATCTACAATATATTCCACATACTATGTAACGTCACATAAACTTGATTATTGAATTTTGTCAAAAACTCCGATTGTAATTTGTCACAAAAGACTCTTCACTATTTTGTGATTGCTAATCTCTTTCATCACATATAGACCACCCATTCTTGTTTGCATATATTCTAGTCATCTTCATATACAATCAAGTAGACAAAAGATGAGACTTCATAGTAAGTCGTGCAAAAATCCTTCCTTGATGTATTCTATGTCATTTTGAAGCTATTGACACAATGCACGCTTAAAACCTCTTCTATTTAAAGTATGAAGTTTCTTGCAAGATTGTATTGATTGGTGAAGTGGTACACCTTCAAAATTTATATTTTTACTTTCCTAAGATTAGGTCCAAATTTGTAAGGTTCGATATTAAACTTTATATTTCCATATGCTACTTAATCCTTTAAGGCCGATGAGCTTTTTTGGCACGTGAGGATCTACAAGTGTTCTAGATCATGCAGAATAGCATCTTCACAATGGTTACATTTAAAAAAAAAAAATCTACAAATTGGTTTTATGGAAATCACCGTAGCTCATCGATGCTTGCACCGATTACGTCAAAATATGCCCATCGTCCTCCACCGCTAAGTCATGGTCAATTTTTTCCTTTGAGGTGGCCGGTAGCACTTTCTATAAAGGTTTTTGTCCAAAGTTGACCCATGTATGGTCAATTGGCCTTAAAGGGTTAACCCTACGTCACAAGATCACAATATTCTACATGTTTGGTGATGTACTTGAACATGATAAGGTTCAAATTGATTGAAATGACCTCCAAATGAAAGATGTTAGTTGAAGAATCTTCACTCCCAAGGTGTAAACCTTGTTGAACTTTAATACATTTATTGTATTTTACAGAGTAAAATACGTTTTAAGGGTTGAAATTCTCTGCATGTTTCTAGCATCACCGACTCATACAGGTCGAAGGAAAGAACTAAACAAGTGAATGAAAACGCCTTCTACCGCCTTCTAAAAAATTTGGTGTACAAATATACACAGAAGAAGCACAAGAGAGCAAACCCAATAGCAAGATAAAGCGGGCTGATGCCTCGTTGATTCAAGCTCCGGTTCAGCTTCCGCATCGTCGACTTCAACGCCGCTTGGCCCTTCGCCACCGTTTCTTCCTATCACAAACAATAGAACACACTCACTTACAGGTTGATGCAGCATAAAAATAAATATCGGCCACAAGTATCCACGCTGACATCTAGTTCCGGTTAAAGAAATTCAGAAAGACCTTCATTATTATGTTATAAAATAGAACACACTTTCAGATTGATGCAGCATGCTTCACCATAAAAATAAATATCAACCACAAGTATCCATGCTGACATATAGTTCCAGTTAAGGGAATTCTGAAAGGTCTTCATTGTTATGTTAGAGAATAGAACACACTTTCAGATTGATGTATCCAAGCAGACATCTAGTTCCAGTTAAGGGAATTCTAAGAGAACTTGACTAGGTTTATTCTCACGTACCAGCTGATTGAGAAGCTCATTCTGGTGCTTGGTCTCGGACTCGATTTGCCCTGCTACCTGATCACACAAGCAACATCAATCGTAGTGCACAGATTTCAGTTTCTGTGATGGTTTCCGAATCTCGCCAGTTGTGAAGAGCAACCTCAGTAGATTTAAGACTGCAAAGACCCAGAAGCAGAAGGTTTTATCCTCTTTTTCGGCTCCACATATGATTTCGTTCTCTAAGATCCTAAATTGTTTGAAACCCTAAACCCTAAATACTATCGTAATGCACAGACTTCTGGAACAAGTGTGATAGTTTCCGAATCTCACTAGATGTAAAGAGCAACCTAATTGGGTTGAAGATTGCAAAGACCCAGGAGCACACGATACTATCATCTTTACCGAAGAAGCCAGCTCCACACATGGTTTCTTCCTCTTAGATCCTGAATTCTGAAACCCTAAACACAATCGCAATGCACAGACTTCTGAAACAAGTGGTTTCTGTGATGGTTTCGGAATCTCGCTAGATGTAAAGGAGACCTAACTAGATATGAGATTGCAAAGACCCAGGAGCATACGCTTTTATCATCTCTATCGGCTCCACATATGATGATTTCTTCCTCTTAGATCCTAATGATTTTGTAGCCGTGAACGGTATTACCTGCTTGAGTTTGGCTACTTGGCCACGAAGGCCGTGAATCTCCTCATCCAACTGGTCCCGAGGGTCGACTCGCAGCTCCACCTGATCATTGGAAGTGTTGTAGCTGTAGCCGGGAGCTCTCCGCCGTCCCGTGACACCCGCAGAGGTGTCGTGTCCTCCCAACATTCTCGCCCCGCCTCTCTCTCACCCGCCCGAAACCCCAGACTCTTCTCCCCCGAACCCAAACCCCACCCAAATCCCGCCACGGAGAAGAAGAAGCGTCTTGCTCCAAGCGCGCGACCGCGGGTCGAGGGCCACCTACCGGTTGGGGAACGCGGGTGTCACTTGAGGTGAATTTCGTGATTGTTGTGTTGCAATTTCTCTGTTGCAAGCCTTGTGTGCTTGTAGGCGAGAGCTGGGTTTTTTCGCATCATGTCGGGAGAAAAGCTGTGACACGAAAGATTGCTTCAATCCAACAATTAGCCTAGGATTTCCTTGAACTTTAGGGTTCCGGATTGACATCTGAGAGATGAGTTCTTGAAGGCGAAAGTACAGAGACGAAGGTTATTGTGTCTTTCAGATGGTTTTTTTATTTTTTTGGTGTGTACTGCAGAATCGACTTGCTCTGTTCTTGATTTGTCTGTTAATTAGGGTTAAGGGTTTTGCAGTGAACAATCTATTCGGGTTTAGGGTTCAATCCAACAATTAGGGTGTCCATGAAACCAGTGTATTGACATGTAAACTTTAGGGTTCCGAATTGACATGTGAGAGATGGTTATTGACTCTTCAGATGAATTTTTTTGGGGTGTGTGTTTTGCAGAACCAAGCTCTGTTCCTGACTTGTCTGTCAGTTAGGGTTTAGGGGTTTGCAGTGATACTAGGGTTCAGGGTTCATATTGGCAGCGATGTCTACATATCGATTGAGCCTCCACCCAGCCACGCACAACTTGTCTCCAATTTCTGGATTCTCTTCACATCAGCATGATGATCCTTGCAGGGTTTCTTTGAAGGGTTTAGGGTCTACACGGAGTGAGGTTTTTTCAAGAGGCGTAGGGCATGAAAGGAGTCGCAGGGCTAGGGTTAGGGCGTACAGGGAAGAGGATTGGGGGAAGCTTTTCAAGCCGGAGGCTATGAAGAAGGAAGAACTGAAAGAGTATCTGAACGACGACCCCATTTGGCTCTGGGTGTTCAAATCATGGAACAGGTCTGTCTGTACAATCCTCTACAGTAATCTCTCTCATTGTTTGATCACAAATCCCTTAGTTCCTACGTTTTTATCCTGGTTAATTGAATGCGCTTCTGCAGTGGCATCAAGAGCGCGCTGCAGTTTTTGTGGACTCAGCCAGGCAAAATCAAATACATCGAGTGGCCATCAGTCAAGAGCACTGTAAGAATTCAATCACGTTCTTTTGTATCCTTCAATGAATCATACCCTTTCACATGAGATTTTGAACCTGTATAGATAGAGATGGAGATTTTAAATGCGTATCAATATAGCAGGTAGGTATACAGTTGACTATTTGATTAAAGTTCAACAATTGCATCCATTTTTTCGGGTGAAATTATTTTCAAAACTTTTCAATCATCTCTGGATGAACTCTACAGTGTACAATCTGGCCTCTTTGAGGTCTTGTCCTCATGAGCATCTACAGTTTTCGTTGCAATCTCGATGCTGTTGTAGATTTTTGACGTTCATTTTTGCTTGTCCGGTTGTGGCATTTGCAAGAAGTGAGGTGCATCATCATCATCATGTACTCGTTGTGTGTGCAGGTGAAAATGGCGGTTCTGACACTTGTAGTCGTCATGTTTCTCATGATTTTCCTGTATTCGGTGGACTCCCTGTTCCGCCACATCCTCAAGAGCAGCATGAAGATACCCATAGCATAGCTTCATGCCTTTGCCTCACAGTAATTTCTACTCCTTTCTTCATAACTGTATTTGTTAATTAAAATGTTTCTTTGAAAATTGAAAGGTCATTTGAATACATGGAAAATTGGCGTATGATTCTCTCAATGACGGCATTAATAGCAAGTGTTCATCCTAGTCTTATGCCACTGTTACTAAAAATTCAAAGCTAGATGTGCTTCTGCAAGCAATCCTTGCCATTATACGGCTCATAAATAGATACAACTTTCTATAATCCCAACCTATGTCTATGTTCAATTTATTTTAATCCTCTCACCATCATCATGGAGGTTTGAATTTGTATGTTTATGTATATTGTCCAAAAATGTACTTCAATAAGTTTCATGCCCTTCATTCCTTTCAACTTAAATTTAGCCTCTTTCTAACTTTTGCATCTTTATAAAGGATCAGAAGAAGAGATACTTAACACAACAATTATATGATAGGTGAAGGTATTTAGAATGTTTTGTCAACTTCATACTATCAAAGAGATTGTCATTTATAAAGGTCTTGTTCAGGTTGCCCATTTCCTTACTATAACAATTGTCGTTGGAGAGGAGATTGTGGAGCATTTTTCATCCCCGCCAATTCTAGTTTAAAATGAAACTTTAGTCAAGAAACAATGCCTAGTAAAGGCTAAGAAAAGCTTATTTGAGACATAGAGGCTGCTAAGAAGGCTAAGATCGAACAACTAGTTGCAACCGCCCTTGTAAAAGGGATAAATGCAAGTGTTCATGATTGTCATGTTCTAAGATGTTACGACAAATGATGTCTTAGTATGAAATGAGGTCCCTGTCATAAAATCTCTCAGGCAGCTCGATTGACCCTCGTTGAAGTCAAGCGGATGTAGGTGCGGTAGTGCCAATTTTGATATTCTAGAAGAAGAAGAAGAACGCTGGTCTCTGAAGGGGGCCGGCGTGAGTGAAGTGTCCGTTCATTCCACCACTAAGTCCATGCCCATTTGATATTCTACATCTTCTATTGTTTTGGTGCTTGTTTGTCATTAGAGCCTTTTATCATGTAAAGATACTACTCAAGAAGATCCATGTGAGGTAAGTCTAGAATAGTTACCATATTACAGCAGAAGTCATGGTGTATCATTGCAAAAAGGCCTTTTTCTTGGAAAATGCTAAAAATGAGAGAATTGTTGAAATTATATCTTTAATCCAAAAATCAAGCATTGGAGGAGTTTTATAGGGCCAATTCAAGAAAGTCATAAAGAATAAATGTGCATTATGGACGTGATTTGATAGGTTTTCAAATAGATTATTTTCTCCTTACAAACAAGAAGAAGAAGAAGAACGCCGGTCCCCAAAGGAGGCCGGCGTGAATAAAGTGTCCGTTCATTCCACCACTAAGTCCATGCCCACCGGGCATGGGTTAGTCCTTACAAACACTTATAGTGTAAAATTATAGTTACAAACTTGTATTAACAAATTCAAATTCTAAACCTCTGATCCATGGAAACATATATCAACTATCCACACTAAAAATTTAAAAAATAAATAAAGTATAAGAACTCCAATCTCTAATGGAGGCCGACATGAATAGAGTGTTTATTCGTTCCACCACTAAATCAATGCCCACTAGACAAAGGATTAGTAAATCAATACACAATAAATATATAACAACATACGTCCAAACTATTTTCCATGAATTCACTTTCCAATTGATAAGGAAGTCACATACACACTCACAACTTCCATACAAAAAAAAGAGATGGGCATAGAAACATTCTAACAGAGTTTGATACACTCAAGTATACCCCCTCAATGACCGACAGATCAAACAATGTGCAAATAATAACACATTTATTTTTCAGTGATAGCCAATAGAATTACAATATGAACCCAAGCAATTTCATATTTTTCCGATGAGTTGTGAATTAGTTATGAATTTTCAAAGTGGTCACCCATGTTTTTCCTATTTCTGCCACTAGGTACCCCCTAGTAGCGCAATCGAAAGCCAGGGGCCTTGATCACTAATAAGCCTTAATTTGGAGCTGACAAAGAGTGAATGGATGGAATTGGGACTAAATATAGAGTGGCAGTGATAGGAAGGTGGCGGTGATGGACTGCACTACCTTACACTCCAAAATTCAATTTATAATAAAGTTTGAGTGCTCCATGAACAAGGGATGGTAGGACCCGCATACTTTTCTGCGCTTCTGCAGAATTATTGCAGCCCAAGACCAGGTCGACCGGACATCACACGTGTATCACAAGAGTATCTACTAGGTATCAATCCAGGATACCACCTCGCCTCAATGTCTTCGGCTTACCCCCACCCACTACGATACCCTCCGGTCGAGGTATCAGAACAGGATCGCCATAGTATAGCCTAGTTATCGTGCTCCCGGGGCTCGGATGTGGAAGCTTAGGAATTATACCCGCCTGGGTTTCACCTCAGCATTGACATAGTATCACCTAGTTCTTAAACCTGAGTATGATCTCCGAAGGTCAAAAAGCATGCCTTCGGAACCCTCGCGATGTTGTTTTGCTCGTCATTAACTCGCTTCCGGCGCACGCCATGCCTCAGATTGCTGCATATCGCTCCTTGCGGTTGCGTTAGCGAGATCTGTCGCGTGCCGCGCTTTCCGGAGACCTCTGGCGCGGCGAATTTCGTTCAGGTTTGCGACCTAGGGAGTGGAGAATTTGCTGTTTGTTAATTGTGGCGGAGACTGAAGAGGTGAGAGCGCTTGGAGGCGGAACGGTGGAGGAAAATAGGAGGTTGTACAGGTTGCGGGGGTTTTGGATCGCAGGGAGAGCGCGAGGGGTTTTAACGGTTTTTTGGCGACGGGAGGGAGAGGTAATTTGGAAGCGGACGGGCGTGGTTTTCTCTTGCAGCGGTGGAGGTTGCGAAGTTGTTGCGTGGATTGATCGTTTCTCGGAGGAGGAGATTGTTGATAGAGAGATCGCCTTGGAACAGGGGGGATTTGGAGTTAGGGAGGCGATTGCCGGGGAAACATGATGGGAAGGAATCCAATCGGAGGTTTCTTTTCGGGTGGACTCTTCGGATCCGCCTCCCCGTCTTCCTCGCCTCGTGCGGCAGAGTCTCAGGAGGTATTGACAATGTAGTACCCCTTGCTCTTCAATTCTACGTTTTGCATCCGTCGGCAATTTAATCGGTGAGATTATTGTGTGATAAGTCTGGATGATTAGGTGGCGTGTGTGCAGATGATCAGTTTGAAACAGAAAAGCTAGAATATTAGATGCCAGATAGCAGCCACAGGAATACGTGATCAATGATTGTGAGATCATTCTCTCACTCCTTTCCAGAATACGAACCTTCACTCTTTACATTTGAGTTCTTTTTTCTTTGACTCGGTACACTTTTTCTTCGAAACCGTAGAATGTGCCAGGCCGAGGGATATGGTGTTCCATCTCTAAAGTATTAAGCGAGGTTCTCAAGAATATTAGGGTTGAGGGGAAAATATACGTTGAAAGTATCGATGACATGTCGTTAGGTCTTGGAAGATCTCACGCTCCCTGTGGCATGATCTTGTCTTTTTCTTTTCTAGTATGAAGCTGAAATTTATGTGGATCCTGCTGTCACGAGTGGTCGTGGTCAGTGTCAGTTGTTGTCATGTAGTTGTCTGCCAGGGTTGGATTTTGAACCGAGACATGAATGCTGTCTGAATGCAAGCAAGTGATCTCTTAGCGTTACAGAATTAAAACGTTCTGATATATTTGTTTATTTCCTTCCTTTCTTTTTATATAGGAGCACGATGATGACGTGGTGGATGTGGAGCAGGAGTCACCAAGAGAATCTCAATCAAGGTGTTCTACTCCACCTCGTACTTATCATGATTTTGTCTTGGTTTCATGTGGACAAATAAGATGGTTTGTCGTGAGATCTAACGTTCAGTTTCCTGTGATTACTCAGTGGCTGGAATTTTGGAGGTTTCATGAAGACCATTGCAGAGAAGGTGATTGTTTTCACTTTGAGCGCTTTTGGCACAAGTCTGTTCAGTCTCATAGATTTTGATTTTTGAAGCTTAATTATGAAAAGTACGAAACCTATGTTGTAAGAAATGCTCTCTATATCAAATCGTTGTGTATATGTTGTGGAAGCATGAAGTTCGGTTGCTAATCTTGGTTGTTATATCAACTTGGCAGTCAAGTATATCAGCAAACCTTACCGGGGTGCTCCAAACCTATCAGCAAGATTTGAAGGAATTTGGCATCGGGTTGAAGAAAGAGACAGCAGTAATCACGGGGGCCACAGCTCATGTTGTCAAAGACCTCCCAGCGTCTATAGAAACAGGTGCCACAGTGGCACAGGTAAGGATTCGCTGTCATATTGTACTTTCGATTGCATTCCAGCTTATGGCGTCTCTTGCTGCATTTATTATATTCATGGCCTCGTGTTTTCTGCTCTTGTATGCCAGTATTACAGCTCTGTTGCATTCGTCTGGTTTGAAATCTGAAGGCTTGAGAAGCATAATTGCATATCGGTGTAGCGGCTTGTTCTTGAATTGATCAAAATGTGATACCTTCGTGATTTCTCAGGAATCATTGGAGACTGTTGGTCAAACATTGGAAGATTTTGGGAGCTCGGTTTGGCGCGGGTATTAATCATTTCTTTGCAAAAATCCTTAATTTCTTCAGCAACTTAAAAAAAAATAATACTCTAATAAGTGTGATACAGTTGCTATAAAGCTGTTTAGATATATCAGACCCGCTTCTGTTTTTATCTTTTAGTGCTATTTCAGTCAAGCTGCGCTTTTCTTTTCGGGGTTGAATTTGAACTACCCGCTTATCTATTCTCATGACTATTTTTTTGTTCAACAGAACGTCAGAGATTTTCGCACACGTGAAAGAGGCAGTTCTCACTGTGGATGAAGATACGGTGGGAGGTTCCAACCTCGAGTCTCAATCTTCATTGGGAGATTCGTCATCCTCTCTTTCGAATACGTAAGTTCAATACTGTTCTCATCAGGCAGAGCACTCACGAGGGTTCTTAACACCGCATACAGAGTGCTTTTTCTTTTGCATGAGGTGATGGACTTAGGTTTCATCTTGGGGTTCCTGGATCTGATCACTTGCTTTCTTTGTCTTCCGTCGTATAACACATTACAAAATGCTGGTCATTAAATCCTTTGTCTTTTATGTAGTATTGCAATATTAGACTCTTTTCTGAAATTAGGCTTCGACTATTCTGATTCTATTTGTGCGCGTGATTATTCATCAGTTACTTTACAAACCCTGACGTGTGCACCCGCATATTGCTAACTTGTGTTGCGTCCCATGGACATGGAATGTTTTGTAAAAGTTGCCTTTCTGATTTCTCATCAGTTTTGTTCGTAATAAGATTCTGTGGACTAACTACAACTTGCTTGTGTTATTTTGGAACTACAGAAAGTTCAGCCGTTTTGAAGCTCAGGTACTTTAATCTTTCCACCATTGAATTGTTATTTAACAAAATTTTATAAATTCTTGATGCTGTTACTGAATTATTTACTTTTAGTTTTGTATATATACTGTAGCAGACTTATTTTTTTCATGCCATCTGGATGGGAATTCGTCCACTGTGTTGTTGTCGACCGGTGCTTTATCGTTCTTTGGGTTTGTTGCGAATTCTGTGTCTTCAGCGCATGCTTTTTTGCGAAATGTGCCTAGTTTTTGCTCAGCTGAATATTTTGCTCAATGTACTTTTGCTGGTTGTGTTTAGGGGGCCTTTGGTAGTGTCTACAATCTGAAGTTCTTCCTGAATTATTTTGTGGCAGGTGAACGCCATGCAGCGAGATACTGGCACTTACTGTGATGAACCGGAAGATGAGAAGGACTTCGCCGCTTGGGTGGCTGGCTTCAACTTGGATGATCGGTATATTTACCGTTGCTCAAATGTTATTCAAAGTTCATGCAATGCTGGTGATTCGATGGTAGCACTTGTTTTCAGACCGATGCATGAATACTGGAACTAATCGAAATAGCGTGTGTATAATCGTGCGTCTATGTCATCTCGCTGGGCAGTGCACAGCACGAGCGGCACACTTCCATATCTGTCGTTTGGAACAGAGCAGCTGGGGTGCGATGGACGTGTATCATTCAGTTTGCTGTTTTGTAATGTGTTGATTAACCAATTGTTATAACTGTTGTTCAGATCTGAGGAGGTTGAGGAAATTTTATCAAGGAACGCCTTCATGCAAGAGCTTTTTAACCAAATGGGTATTATACCACATTCCCTGTTATGAATATCCTGTTTTGGACTTCCTGGTCGAGTGCTGTCGTTTTCGCTTGTGATTGCCACGTGCTTTCTGTTTCTCTTTGGGCAGTGTTCGTTTAGTACGGTATTTTGAAAAATATAGTAACGTGGATTAGAATGGAATTACAATGTCATGTCTTAGCAATGTCGTTTTTGTAACAGCATTATATCATGATTCTTTCATTGACTAATATGAGTTAGAGGATGGCGGGGCTTTGAGGTGTGTGTTGCTGTCTCTAAAGCTGGCGTCTTTTTTTTTCCGCTTCAACTGATGTGTACTGACGTGTACTTTATTGGGAGCAGTTCCAGTTGTGGTGGAGCACAGCACTTTCTGGACTCGCTACTTCTATCGTCTCAACAAGCTGCAACAGATTGAGAATGCCCGGGTCAATCTTGTCAAGCGTGAGTGTGTGGTTTAGGTCCATTCTTTATGTTAAGGTTGAAAAGATACTGCTTGCATCATATCAGGGGTTCTGACCATCTCCTGCTGCGGTGAAACAGGCGCAACTGATGCTGAGGAAGAGGAGGATCTCAGCTGGGACGTGGATGAAGAGAACGAAGTTGAGAGCGAAGACGAGAACATAGACGAGAACGAAGATGAGAAAAAGGTCCAAGAGCTTGAGAAGCATGCCGCACCTTCTGAGATAGTGGCAGAGGTTGCTAAGCCGGCTGAGGCCCTCACATCGACTCGAAGTATCGATGTTCCCGTGGTTGCCTCTGATGCGGGTGAGTTTCCGTTTTCCACCAATTCAGTTTATTCAAGTCCTAGCAGCTTGAATTTGTGTCGTCTTTTTGCGATGGAGACGTTCAAAGAAATTTTGTTCAACCAATTTGCTTAAATCGGATTGTACCGTCAGGCGTGTGAAAATTAAATTTTTGCTCTACTTCATCATGAAGCGGTAACTCAAGCCCGTGTGTTTCTTACGATGGACTTCTAGACGATGATAGTGCTAGTTTGGCAGTATTCTCATTCCTCTGAACCTTCCATGTCGTGAATGCAGAGACACATGATGAGGAGGAAGCAAAGAGTGTGGGAAGTGCAGGAAGTGAATGGTTGGTCGTATCTGAAGGCAAGGGTTCAGGAAGCTCGGAGCCCAAGACATCGCCATCATCGCCCATTTCAGACAGGTATCCAATTGCACATCACATACTCAATTCAGAATCGGACGTTTTTTTGGAATGGTACTTTATCTTTGCTGTGTTTCAAAGATACGTTTAGGTGTCAGAACATTTTGTTTTGGCTTGATTTTTTCTCACTGCCGTTCTTATGTGATCTCTCCATATTCAGTTTATTCTGGAGTTGAAGACCTTCATTTCGTCGTTTGTTGTGGTGCAGGAATGAGACCGAATCCTCTGTGCCAACCAAATCCGAGGAGCATGAGGTTGATGAGGCTGAGCTCGACCAACTTGGAGATCTGAGCATGGATGACGATACTGAAGTTCCCGTGGAGGCGAAAAAGGGAGAAAAGAAGGTATCAACTCCGAAAAGCATCGGTACAACTGCTGGGGAGGACAATGAGGAGGTAATGTCCTCTTTCTTAAGCCCTAAACGCTTCAGGGTATTCTCAAAATGGATGATTCCAAGAAAACCATTTTGAATTTTTTGCGGGAGATTTTCAAGTACACGAGTATGAAGGATTTCATTACAAGACCATTGTGAATCAGTACTTGGAGGAGTATTCAAGAGGTGAACTGTAAGTGAACAGAAGTCAAGATTCTATCCATGTGGTTAGAATTATCAGATGCTATCGCGTTTTTCTTTTTTGGTAAATTCTGGACTTCATCCTTCCAAGTTAGTTCACAAATAAAACAGTATCAGTTTGAGGAAGGTTTATCGAAGCGGATAAGGTGTACTTCTTGTGGTTTTTTTTTTTGGGAAATATTTACAAATTCATTTATAAACTCAAACTAATGCAAATTTGGGTTGGTCAAAAGTCAACATACTTCTATGTAATTTTTGTAAAACATGTATTCCACTAGCACCAAATCAAAATAGTTCTGTTGGATTTGACATTAACCTCACTAAGTATCTCTGAAAAAAGCTTTGATGTGAAAAGACACTTGAAAGGGAAGATATGGAAGGTTGGATTGGGCAAGGCATTAAAGGGTAAGTCGGCAGCAAACTGGATTAGATTCTAATACACTTTTGATGATCGATTGGAGATTTTGTTAAACACCTGTTGTTGTAGTTTATTGGTGTGAGATTGTTCGAAATAGCACATTGTTTTCTCTCAGTATTCTTAAATCATAAGTTTTGAAAATGTGAATTGGGTTAAGTGTTGTTAGCATCTTCTTACATGAAACATGTTGGCATTGTTCAGGATTGGGGAGAGTGGGAGTAAAACCAAGACTCCATGGTGAGGTGCTTTTTCCATGGTGACCTCTTAATCCTGATTTGAAAGGAGGAGCAAACTCTGGTTGAATGTCTGCTGCTGACTTGTTTCATTTGTATAGCTGTGATTATATATGCAGTCCATTTAATGCTAGCAATTTTAGCTCCGTACCCATCCTCACCCTTGCCAAAGCTCAAAGCTCTTCAAATAACCTCTCAACTTGCAACCCAGACTGTGGTCGTTGTTTTTGTGGTTTATGTGAGAGGTCCTAATGAGCCTTTTGTGAGTGTGGGCTTCTAATAAAGCGCATTTACATTTCTAGAGGTGCTTTAAATATGATTGTTTAAGTTCATATATATATGCTCTTCTGCTTGAAACTACACTAACTATGGTATTTAGTGCTTAGGAAATTTTTGGAGGTTGGAAATGTTACATGTGTACATTTAGTGTGAGTTCTCTTCATTCCCTGGCTTGCGTGATATTTACTCATTTTTTCTTTATTGTATAGCATACACTTGATTCAAATGTTTCAAATGAGCTATATAGTGAGGCAAGTAAGAGTTAATGTCAAGCCACATATAATGCCATAGTTAGTGCTAGTAATATTGTTGTTTGAAGTAAGTGGTCCAATGTTGAAGATTTAATGTAAATTACTATCTTATTTGAATTACATGTATAGATTTTACATGTTTTTGTGAACTTATGAAAAAAATTCACAAGATTCAATATTCTATAAGTTACCTATTTTTTCTAAAGTTTTTTGGAGTAATGAGAAATTCTTGTGGCTTTTTTATGTACAGTTATGAAATTGGCACTGTATAAAATCTAAGTTCTCATATAAGTTTTATCCAAAATCAAATTTCTGTATTATAGCTTGAAAAATTTTAGCTTTTTTTTGGGTAGACTTTATGCTATAATTAGTTCAGTTCTTATATTTTGCCCTTACAAATATTGAACTTTGAGATTTGATTATTTATCTGAATTCTATAATCATGATATTATTTGGAGGTATTTCATACAATTCTTTTGATGACTTGAAGAAGGATGGAAGTTTTTTTTTCCTTTTGTTGAATTTGGTTGCCAAATTCTTGGCTTTGAATTCTACATATCATAGTAAAATTTCTTATTTTTATATAGATCATGTGTAGCCTAGATAATCTCTTAGTGAGCTCCCATGGGTGTCTCTTTATGATCATTTTGTAGGTTTCATATTTGTTGTCAATATCTTGATAGAATTTGACACAATCACCATTGACAAAATTTATGTCTATTTTAATAGTAGACAAGTGACCTAATTCAAGGTCTCGAATCAAAAGCCACAACAAGGAGCCTCTGGCCAAACCTTCCTCCCAATAACCATCATTCTTATAACAACCTTCCATGATGTTCTTCCTATCATAGCCCCAACACAATGTGAGATTCAACTCTTAAATACCAAAAAATATATTCAAAACCACTCAAAGATTTCTTCAAAATGTACCAAAAGAGATCCTAAAAAAGCTTGGACATACTTATTCTTTTACAACTCAGATCCGGGTATACTTATATTACAGGCTAGAATTTACATTCTAAAAACCTAAGTCCAAAATATAGAAGAAAAGTAACATTGATCTTTTGATTGGTGTTAGAGTCTATTGAGGAGTACTAGTACGAGGACCTAAAATGTGCATACTATTCTTTCCAAAATCCTCTCTCCTTAGACTTCAAAAGTACACCACCACTTCAAAATACATCGAGTGAAATAGTAATGGGAAATGACTAGCAAGGCTTTGGAGACTTGTACCACCAGCTACCAATTTCATTTTAAAACTCACCTGCAAGATTATGAATCATAAGATGGTTGCATTAGAAAAGTAGCAGAGATTGAATGTGCTCCATGCAACAATTATAGCCCTTAATCGACCTTCTCGGATTGTGCAACACCAAGCCATGAAGGCAACCAAACCGACAGATTCCTATCACATAACAAGCAACTCCACATTACAGGCTTGCCAAAGAAGAAGACACGCCTTTTTTGAATGATCCCAAATATCTAAAACCTAAGGTTTAAATGATAAATAGTCTTCAAGGTATCTCTTTTTTGAGGTTAGAGATCAACAAATTCATTCATATCTGATAATTATTTTGAATGTCAAAATTGTTTTTATCAACTTCTAATCTTCAAAATAATCACAAAGGAAAACATTTTAAGGTAAGCCCCCCTAAACCGACAAGTTAAGGAATGTGCATGTATGGAGAGAGGAGATGATTAAACTATTATTTTTCAGTGATACCCAATAGAATCACAATTCCAACCCAAGAGATTGCATTTTTTTTTTATGAAAATTGAATTAGTTATGAATTTTCAAATTGTGTAGCCATATTTAATAGGTGGGTAGCCCCGTAACCAATGACCAAAAGTAAGGGTCTTGACTAATAGCAAACCTCCATTTGGAGGTGAGTTCGTGGTAATGGGATGGAAGAGGGTTGGATATACCCCAATTTTATAGGTGTTGGCTATGGGTTTCTGTTGGTTATGGGGGGGGCTTACATTAAACTCCCAAAATTGTGGAAAAACAAAAAACAAAAAAACAAAAAATAATTATTCCATTACTAAAAGACTAGGTTGTGTTGTATGGTTGAGAATACAGAGTTTAGGGTTTAGGGTTATCTCCTCACCAAGGGCTATCGCTTCGTGGTTGGATGCTGGAATTCTGTGGTTGGAGGCTGGAATTCTGGCCTGAGCGCTCCCGGGACCGGAATTGGGCGCGCCTGTCCAACTCGTCGTCCACGACAGCATAATCCATGTTGTTGTCATCCGATAGAGCATGGCCATATGGCCGCCGCGGAGGAGGCGGGTACAAACCTCCTTGCGAGTGGGGAGGAGGGTATGGTGGTGGTTGTTGTTGTTGTTGGTGCATCATGGCTGATGCATCATGGTTCTGGTGAGCGGGGATGTCCGGTGGGAACCCTGCACCAGAGCCTCGTGGGGGATACGTTGCGGAGCCTCCCTACATACATAGATAGATAGAAGTGTCAAACTTCAGAGATAAAGGTTAGGAGTTGCTTGGTAAGAATTGGGAGTTGGGCAACAAGATATAGTTCACTATCATAAGATCATCAGTGGACACTATGTAATCTAACCATAGTCTAAGCATGATTACTTCATTACCAAACGCCTATGAATACCACAATTACAAGGTAAAAATCACAATCTTAGGAACATCAACATGTCAACGAATCATATCGCGAGCATGAAGTATGATTGATGCACAACCAAACATCTTTTGAGATTACTGATGACTCCAAATAAGAATTAGTTCAGGATCTAAAATATTGGGTAATTGTAATCATTTTGGGACCACCAAGCATTTACCATCACTGAACATAATTACTTGTTATCCATCACCAAACATTTACCTAGTTTTCAAATAAAGGAACTCCACCACTGTACTTTAGTGAACATGATGTAATCTAATCACATTGTAACCATGAAACAGATTATTTGATGCACAACCAAGCATCTATCATGTTTAGAGACAATTCTAAATAAAGTAAATTTCATTATTTTGGAATCACTGGCATGAATAAATTAAAAACATCGCAAAATCTGATTTTATTGGACTCAGCATGAAGCACAATAAATGCACAATCAAGCATAATGTATGTACAACTTAACATGACCGTCATCAAGCATTTAATGTATGCACAACCAAACACATTGACCAGCATCAAGCATTTAATGTATGCACGACCAAATATGACCATCATCAAGCATTTAATGTATGCACGGCCAAACATGACCATCATCAAGCATTTAATGTATGCACAGCCAAACATGGCCATCGAGCAGAATGTATACAGAATCAAAGCGTGATTTTTTACCTGTGCGAGATCTCTTCGGAAGTAAGCTTGGGGAGGCGGCCGGGTGGGCTGTGCTGCCAGGAACTGCAGCAGCTCGTAGAACCGGGCTTGCACATAGATGAAGCCTCGTTGCCACCACAACAGGGCCACGTCCCCGGCTCGCAACCTCAGCTCGTTCAAATTCTGGTCAATGTCGGATTCATGTTTCACCAGCAACGGCCTCAACAGCGCCGAATACACATAGGTTGTTCCCTACAAAATTCACAAACTTAGAACACCATGTTCCACAGAAGAAAATTAACTAATAACTATTGCTAATAAGAAGATGTAGCTCTGGTCAATCATGAATCAAGCTTAACATTCCTGCAACGAAAAATCTAGTATCAGTGAATGGATTTCCATGCTTCAATTGAGATGGTGGTATTGGCGGCAATTCATATACATTGGCACCTCAGGAATCTGGAAAGTCTATGGAAGATGGACATTGCTGTCCACCAAAGTTTGTGAAATGCAGCAGTCAATGTTGGTTACTATCAGTACATGGCCCATTTAGGAACTGAAGTGGAGATATTTGGTAGCATTTTGATGTCAGAGTTAATGAAATTTATGACAATGGTGTTTTGAAGCTTACCATTGTCTTGGGGTACCACAGATAAATGACGAAGGCAAGCTTGGCCTCACTGTAGAAAGGTACCCTGAAAAGCCAGGAAGGCAAAACTTTATCAAAAGTGGAAATGAAGTCAGTCACAGAACTCTCTTTTCCCAATAAAGTCCTTGCCCTTTCACCAGTCTTGAAAGAAGCATGACTGACCAAACTTCCTGTTCACTTTTTAGTACATTTACTGCAGAGGCTCACCAGGAAATTAGAATGTCCGCCCACCTCTCTAAAACAGTCATCACTGCGATGATAATCCTGCAACCAACCACATCGGGAAATAGAAGCATTAGTCTTTTGAATCAATCAACTAAATGATTGATGTGTTCTGCAATCAGTGAAGGTTTCTAAAAACTTGAGATTCATCTTGAGAGGAAGAGAGAAGTGGTTACCAGTATTGGCACCAAAACAACAGGTACTCAACGTCTGGCCTCGTCCTCTCCACGATCTTAAAACATTCATAAGCTGGGTACGCATACCCAAATGCCAAGCTGCAGAAACACATGAAAAACATACCACAACGCAGATCAAAGTTATGCCGAAACCATAAGGAAAAAAACCCTGACCCCTTCTTTCCTCATGTTCTGTGGAAAATTTGTAACTCTCACTACAAAGAAAAAAAATTCTTCTCAATGCTAAGAGAATCGAAAAAGCGAAACCAAATAATGAAAGGCTTACATGAGTCCTCTGGTGATGAAGGATCCCATCATCTTGACAAGAGCTGCCTCAATTCTCCCACGAAATCGTTGCAACGTGCAAAAGCGCCATGTGACGTCAAATTGTCAAGTCTGGACAAACACGGAAACTCACATGAAAACCCACCCGCTTGACGTTTCCTCTTCACATATGCTCCCTAAGCGCTTCCACTTCCATCTCTCACGGTACGCTAACTTCCCAAACTCAGAAAAAACCCGTCCCTTCCAGATACACACACACACACAACGCCTCTTCACGTGACAACCTCTCCCGCCCTCCTCTTCACGCCGCTCCACCCCGTCCCTCCAAAAGTAATACAACAACCAACCAACCAACCCACTACCGTAAACAAGCATAGAAAAGAAGAAAAGCAGCTCCTCCACCATTTCCCTCACAAGCTGACACCTGATTGCTCGTCTCGCACAATCCACTGCTGTAGCGGTTTTCTTAAGAAACCGTAAGAAATTCCTCGCACCTGAAAAAACAAAGCATCATTCTTCTTCGTGTTTCGGGAAGAAGAAGCGGTGCGATGCCGAAAGTCGGTATTGTAAGCGCGCTACCCAAAACCGTTATGGACGAACTCGTAGATTGAACTCGGCGAATCTAGGGCGTTTGTGGATCGCGGTTTTGGGGGTGCTGCTGATACCCGGGATATATACCTGGATATCAGACTCCCTAGCTCCGGGTATCTGGAGGGTACAAAAGGTTTGTTTAGAGTTGAACGACATGGGTCGCCGCCGCCTTTGAATGTTTGTTGGGGGCAGTCCGGCTACTTTTAGCGGATTGGCTAAATTTGGAGGCTGTTATGAGAATCTATGGAGGTTATAGCCGGAGTATCACCTAAGTATCACTTTGCTTGGGATAGGATTATATTCGGGGATGAATAATTGTTCTCATCCATTCAGCGAGTTTTGTAGATGCTGACGTGGAGTACATGCATAGATGCCAACTGGCGAGTGAGAAGATTATGTCGCTTACGTGGAGTGTCGTTCACCTTTCCCACCCACTGTACTTACTAGTATATTATTCGTCACTTGCTCTAAGTCGAACACTATTTATGTGGGGGATAGTTATTTTTTTATTTCTACTTTTTGTGTTAATTTTCTAGAATAGTTTTTTTTTTTACTTGTGGATTTTTTAACGTCTGAAGGACCAAGGGAGTTTTGAGGAGTTTCAACTCCATTGATTAAAAAATGTTGCGATTAACTTTTTGAGAATGTTACTTCTTCCAAACTTATGTGAGATAATGTGATAAAGTTGATCGTGTGGATTGAAAGATCATTGGAGTCAAAATGAGAAAAATTGTCTGCCGAACGGACACTCGATCCTTTTGGGGGGTGGGCATTAATTATTAGTTCCAAATATTTATTTTATAGTACCTAAATGTTAAGGTGGTTTTGGGGAGTTTCCTCCTAGGCATCTTTTTATGTGTATGTTTTTTTTTTGTTTTTTGGTTTTTTTTTTGGTTGATTCTGCTATCTTTTTCTTTGTTTTATTGTCGACTAAAGGTATGTCAATTGATTTTTGTAATGACATTTTTATAAGCTTATCTCCCATTGAATGATACCGTATTGCAAAAAGAGTTGTATTTTGAAATAAATATTTGCCTATTTCGACGTCTTTGTGATCATTGTTTGATTGTATGGTACATTAGAAGTTAATTGTTTCTCATAATCTCTCGTGTAGTTTGAGATTATTATTAAAAACGGAGATAGGAAATACAGAAGAAGAAGAAGAACGGCGGTTCCCTTCGGGAACCGGCGTGAATAAAGTGTCTGTTCGTTCCATTACTAAGACCATGCCCACCGGACATGGAATTAGCGAACTGGAACTACTTCCCCCTTTCGAGGGTAGACACTATGTAACGAGTAGCCAGAAACCAACCAACAACGACCAACCACGACCAAACTAACTAAACAACAAAAAGCAAAACCAAACAGGCAGCCAATCAGGAAGAGACAGAGTGGCGAAGTTCCTAAGGGGGGTCTTGCCTATCAGGGAGGACTTGGTTATTTTCGATTTTGCGTTTATGCAGTAAAATAGACATGGCATGTTGAATAGCGATGGTGTTGATATTTTTAAAGGTAGTTTTAATTGTATCAATGGGTATCTTGAAGGTATCTTCGAGAGTTTTCATAGATGGGATAAAGGTGGTGGCACGAGCGCCGGATGTGATAACAATAAGGGGGTCCACATTCCAGCCGAGGGCAATGATGTCGTCTATGAGGGGTTGGTATTTATCTATTTTGTTTTGTATTGTTTCCGGGGAGAATCTATCGTTGCAATATGTAAATTCGATGAATTGAATGGTGTAGTCTTGGTTGATGTTCTCGGGTGGTGGGTCGTTGTATGGTAAACCTTTGACACAAAGAATGTCCGGTTTGAGCCTAGCGTTGCAATGACATCTTTGGGTCATACATGAGCATGGAAGTAGCCATGAGGGGACCGTGTTTTCTTGTGGATTGCTATTAAAAGTGCCGGCGTTCATTAATATGAAACATCTCGATTTATTGTAGGAGGTGATTAGTTTTCGGACTTCCCATACCGCTTTGTTATGTCTTTTAACAATTAGAGAGTGTATGTGGTGGTTTTGGCATTTGAGTAGCACATGAAGCCATGTGTCGGGGTCCGTTGAGGGGCATATGGGGCATGTTATGGATGGGAATCTTTCTATTCCAAAGAAGAGTTGTTTGCGAGCGTTTCCCATGTACTGACCCGTACGGAATTTGATGAGGCACGTTATTTGTGAGTCTGAGATGGTGGGATTTTTCCAAAAGTTTGTAGAGAGCTCATTGTCTATGTCGTTATTGTTAGTCCATTTTTCTATGTTAGGAATATTTTCTGAGATTGTATCCAGGTTGTTGTAGAGGTCTTGTTTTTTGAGATATTTGCCCAAAAATCTAATTGGGCCTTTGTCGGGGGTATCTTCTTTGGAAGGCCAATCTTCTTTTTCAAAGTAGTATGGGGTGGCATGGGCGTGTTCGTGCGGGTCTTTGGCATTTTTGTGTGTTTTTTCTCGGCCTTCTTTTGCAAGTTTGTCTGCTTGTTCGTTGCCATCAATGTTGGCATGGGCTCTGACTTTGTGAAGAGTTGTGATTTGTGTGCGGTTTTGTAACATTTGTACCATTGATGTTAATATGGTTTGGTCGGGGTGACTGTTGTGAAGGATTGGGTGTGTTATTTGAGTGTTTAGCAGGTAGAGTGCATTTATACAATCGGTGAATATATGTGCAGGTTCATTTTTGTATTTTGTTGTGATCATTTGTAGTGTTTTGTGAATGGCCATAAGTTCTGCTCTGAGGATATTTTGTAGTCCATGGAGTCTTTTGGCTAGTTTAATTTCTTTGGTAGAATTATATATGCCATATCCAGCTTTTTCTCTGCGCCAAGAGCCCGGGCTAATTTGTTCCGGTGGTTTAAAGGAGCCGTCGGTGTAATAACTGTGTGCGGGGTTAAATTTTGGTGTGGTATGAGTTGGGTAGTCTGGGAGGGGGGGAGGTATGACGGAGTAGTTTAATGTGTTGTTGATATAATTTATTTTTGACCAATTTTTACTTTTGTTTACGAGGGTTTGTATGGGTGTTGGTTGGGCCGGTTTTGTGTATGGTCTTTGTATGTCTAGATTGTCTGTTATGGAGGTAAGTTCCGCAAGTTATTCTAGAGAGCCAATGGTTTGATTTTGATGATGGACGCATAGTATTTGTAATGTAGATGGTTCAGTTCGGGGTTTTTTTAGCTCGGGTGGAATATTAGGTTCTACGTATGTTATTGTGTCTGCTTCGAATACTGCAATGATGTGGGAATCTGGGAATGGATTTGAATGTTCGTTGTTGTTTTGATACCAATTGTTGTTCGGTGTGACGATGATTGTTTTTGTGTTATTTGGATCGTGTTTGGCGGCAAGTCTAGCCCAATGTATGGCTTGTTCCATGTCTTTCTCGTTGTGGGGGTGAGCTATGCCATTTCCGATCCATTTGTGGTCAAAGGCCTTGCCTAGGGATCCAAATATTTTGTCTCTTTCGTATGGTGAGTAGAATTTATTTAGTTTGGTAGGACATGTGATCGGGGAGGAAAAGTATGAGTGCTCGATGTTAAAGGATGAGATTAGTGAGTCTAAGATGGGGGTGGGTATTGTGTATTGTGCATTTTTGAGGGGGTCAGTTTTTGGTATTCGATATTTATACCTTTGGTAAAGCCATATTAGTTCGGTTTCAAAGGGTTGGGTTGTTGGTTCAATGTTTGTAGGGGTTTGTAATTTTGTATGATATTGTTTCCATAACCATTGGAGCCGGGTAATGGGTATGGTGTGTAAATGTCGGCCGTTTTCTTCGTATAGATGTGCTTGATTGTTATCTATTTGAATTGTGTTTGAGGATGTAAGGATATCATTTTCGGGGTTGCATTCTGTTGTGTAGAGTGGGATAATTATGGGTGGTGTTACGGATCTTGAGTCTGTGAATTGTTCTTGGGGGTGATGGGCTAGGATGATATCCGCGTATGTTTTGTTTTGAATTTTTTGGTAGTATTGTTTCAATTTTTCGGTGTTATGTGTAGAGGTATTGGTATCGTGTCGTGGAAAAAGGTCTCTTTGGGGGAGCCATTTATTATATGTATTATCATTGTGTTGCCATTGGCATAGATATTTTGTGTAGGTATTTTGTATGTTGTTTATGTCTGTGTGTTGGATATGTTTATGGTGTATGATGTTTTTAATGGGATATGTGGTAGGGTTTTTGGGGATGTATGTTGGGGGGTGGGGGCGGGGGTGATATGTATGTGGTGGGTTAGCGGAATTGATTGGTGTGGGGATATTTCTTGGGTTGATGTTATTGTTGAGGGTGATGAATGAATCTTTAAGTATATGAGAGTATAAATGTATGTTACAAGGAATACGACATATATTGAGGCATGTTTGGTGGCAAAATAGTTGTTTAGCAATATTTAAGGCACTTTTTAATAGTTTGGATGGGGTGAAGTGGTAGGTTTTGAAGTCCTCGTTGTTCATGATATGTGTGCCGTTGGGTAGCGTAATTTGTGCTAATTCAAAAATATTTTTTGAGAGGAGTTTTTGTAGAAGCTTTTGAGAGAGTTGGGCATTGAGTGTGTTGTGGTTTAGTGTTTCTTGTCGCCATAGTGTTTCAAGTGTTGTAGGATTAATGAGGAAGTTTGGGAGTGTGCTTTTAAGGTGGACTTTGGCTATATGTTTTAATAAGAAGAATGTCCGTGTTATTGGTGATCTTATACAATCGCTTTTTTTAATTCTGGGTATGTTTTCGGCGCCCCCGTATTGGGCGAGGATGTAATGAGTTAATCCATTATAAATTTTTCCAAGTCTACCTTTATCGTTTAAGGCATTTTGTAGTTGTTCTCCTATACATCGGAGATATGCGTTTTTTAGGGAGAAAGCTTCAAGACCAAATAGGTTATGTGGTAATTGTGTTATTGCGTTTGACATACATTTTGGTAGTCCACATATGGTTTTTTGTATGGCGATTATTTTTTGATCAAGTTTTTTTATGGCTGGCATAGAGTATGGTACCCCATAAAAACTGTATGCCACACCTGGGCGTAGTACGGTATCAACCATTTTTATTTTTTGTTTCATAGTGGCCGGACATGTTGTTAGTTCTTTGCATTGTTTGATGAGCTTTGTGGTTGTAGTGTGGATTTGGATTTTCCATTTTAGTGAGGGAACAAGGTTTGTACCTAAGTATACGTATGGTTCGTTTTGGTGTAGTATAGGGATTGGTTGGTTGCGGTAGTTGATGTTAGAGGTTTGCATTAGGGCTTTGAAAGTGGTAGGGTTCAATTTAGATTTGTTTGGGCATCCGGTAGCGGCACATTTTGGAACTTCCACCTCCATGCCAGCCCATTTACAATATCTATCAATTTTATGGAGTTGTATTTGGATTGATTTGATTTTGTTAGTTATGGTGGCTAGGTCATCTGCGTATGCGGCGGAGTTTATTGTGACTTGTGATGTGCCGAAAGTATATCCATTATTGCCTTTTTCTAGCCATCTAAGTAGTGGTTCTAAAAATATAATAAATAGGTATGGGCTGAGGGTTTCCCCTTGTATAGTTCCTCTTTGGATGGGTATAGGTTTTGTTTTCCCAAAGTGTTCGCCGATATAGCAAGTAGATGATTGGGAATAGATGTTTCCAACAAGTGTAGTTGCCTCTTTTGGGTAGCCAAGGTCTGACATTATTGCTAGAAGTCTGGCATGATCAATTGAGCCAAAGGCATTTTTGAAGTCCACGTATAGTATGTATATATCTTGGTTAGTAAATTTTGCGTCTTCTAATGCCGCTATTATGGTTTGTATTTGCCGTGCGGTACTTCTCTCTGCTCTAAATCCTTCTTGACTATCATGTAGGATTTTGAATTTTTCGCCGTATGAGGATAGTATGTGGGTGAGTGTACTGGTAAAAAGCTTATATATTGTGTTAGCTATTTCAATTGGTCTATGATTGGGTAGCATGGATGGATCGCCTTTTTTGTATAGTAGAATTGTTCTACTTGTTTTCCATGAATTTGGTATTTGTTTTTGTTTATAGCAGTGAGAAAAGAATAGGAATAGTAGTTTATGAAATCTTGGAGGCATGTTTTTGAATATTGAGTTTGGTATGCAATCTGGGCCTGGGGCTTTATTATTTCCAAGATTTTGGAGGCATGTATCGTATGTGGCTCTGTTGAGGTATTTATGTAGTGGAATTTCTGGTTCGCCCCGTTTGTCAAGGGTATATCCGTCCAGGTCGTGCCAAGGGTATTGGCGTATTGCACATGTGCATTCTATTGTATGTTGTGGCTAGTAATTACATGTTGGTACTGTTGGTCTATTGGTTTTTGTTTGTTGGTTAAATATTTCATTCGCAATGTCTTCGGGGCTAGTTAGAATATTATTATATTGATCTTTGATACAATCCATTGGTGGGGATTCAAGGTTTTTAAAGACTTTTTTGTTAATTTTTTTGGGGCTGATTTCGTATAGTTGTCTGTATTTTGAGATGGCTTTTTTAATGTTTTCTTTTGTGTATTTTGTGATTATTTTCCGGGCTTGTATGTTGGCATTTTTTGCAATTATCGCGATATCTTTTATCCATGTATCGTGGGGAAGGTCCGGAGGCGGTGGGGTAGGGATTTGGATGTGTTGTATAATTAGTAGTTCGTTGTGTATGGGGTGGTTACGCCATTGAGGGTTGTTTTTTACAATTCTAATGGTTTTACGTATGTATGGTATGTGGTTAAGTGTTGTTTCCAAGTTTTAGAAAGTTTGCGGGGTAGATACCCGCCTTGTTGAGAGGTTCTGTTTGTCATTTGGGGTATTGGGTGTGCTCTACAAGTTTGTTCTAGTGTATCAGAGATTTTATTGATGAGTTTGTCTAGAGAGTGGCATGCTTCTTGCCATTGAGCTTGTGTTAATTGGCTATTGTTTTCAAGAGTGTTTATGAGGGAGTCTATTTGTACGGAGTTTTCTTCGAAGAATTTTGTGTTGAATTTTTCTATGTTGGTTTTTGGGATGGGGTTGAGTATGCGTATAGTGTCTTTGCTTGGGATTGTAGGAGTTCTACTAATTAGTGTGTTATTTGGGATGTGCAGTTGTACGGGTGAGTGGTCCGAATTGAGAATAATATCTTTGTTTGTTGTGGAGGTGTATTGTGTGTTATTGTTTGTATTTATATAGAAACCATCTATTAGACTCCAATCACTATAATTGTAGCCACCTTGTCTAGAGAATTGTGTATCGGTATTGATGTAAGTGAAGTTTAAGTTTTCTGTGAAGCGGCGCCATTGGTAATCAATGTTTTGAGGGGGGGTGTGATGGTTTCCATTTTGGCGGCCAATTAGCGCTATGTCTCTATTGAAGTCTCCACATAATAGGTATGTATGATTGGGATGATTATTAATATGGGTTGTAATAGTGTTTTGTATATCTAAGAGAAATCTAGTATCTTCGGGATGGGATGGCATATACATGTGAAAGATTAACCACGATTGTAGTGGGTGATTAGTGATTTTAATTATTTGAATGTATGGTGATATGTGCATTGGGGTAGGGATTTTGTTGATGTTGCCGGGGAATGTATATTTTTTGTGTATTAATGTAAGGAGGCCACCGCGGCCCGGTGTGTATGGTCTCCTTTGTTGCATGCATCTTGTAAGTGCATGTGTATTGTTAAAGATGAGTTTATAATCTTGAAATAGATTTTGTATGTATTTTGTAGATTTTGTGGCGGTTAGTTTTGTTACTTGTATAACTATAAGAGCCGGTGGTGTGTCTGTGTTTGCGACTAGAGTTTGTAAGCTAGGAAGGGCAGTGTTTAATGAGGAGGCATTCCATGTGATTATGTATGTATTTTCTTGGTTTGGTCTAATGTTTTGATTTTGATTTTGAGGAAGGATGTAGGGAAGAGGTGGGGGTGGGTGGGTGTATTCTGGTATAGGGTCTAGACATTTTAGTGATTCACTTATGAGGTTGTTAGGGAGGTAAGGGAATTTTAGTTTTATTATATCATTTGAGGGTGGTATGTCTTGACTATGTAAGAAGTCGTATAGTCTTTTATGTATTGAGTTCTCATGGTTTATAATATTTTGGTTGTCTACTAGGAATTCAATATAGGGGTGTGCAGTGTAAATGTGTCGTTCTGGTGGGTTTTGTAAGGTTAGTAAGGTTTGTAGGAGTGTATTAGTCCATGTAATTGTGTTTAAATTTTGTGGATTTAGAAGTTGGTTACATTCATCTATGTTTGGATGAGTAGTGATTATTAGTGCATATAAGATGTGGGGTGGTGGATGCGTATTTTTTTGTTGTATGTATTGGGCAATGTTTGGGTGGGAAGTGTTGTGTATGTGGTGTAATGTATGTGTGTTTTTTAGAAATGGTGCGAACGGTTTTGCAATGTGTTCATATTCTGGTTGGAGTTTTATGGTATTAGGTATAAAGTAGATTTTGGCATTTTTCTTATGTGATGTAGGATGTCTTTTTAGTATATTGGGCATGGGTCCCGGGTTGGTTTCAATGTCTCCTCCTAGAAGTAGTAGAAGTTTGTGGTATATATGTTTAGTGGTGTATTTTAAAGGCTTTGTTGTGTTATTAATGACTTGTTGTTTTGGGGGTAGGTGGATGTTTGTATTTTGTGTGTGAGTTGTGGGTTTATTTATTTTTATAGTAGGTGTAATTGTTTTCGTCTTTAGTTTATTTTTTGTCCATGTGTTTTTTGTGGTTGTTTTTGTTTTAGTAGTGTATGGATGTATGTATGATTGGTTGTATTTTATCTTGGTTGTTTTTGTCCGTGTGCATATGTAACTATTATGTTTAAGACTATTTGTATGTGGGTTTATGTTGGTTTTTAAAGTGGCTTTTAAGTCCTTTTTTTCATATGCGGTGTTATTATATACTTTGTGGTTTGTACAATTGTTTGTTTTGGTGTTTGTATTAGTATTCGGTATGAAATATGTTTTGGCATTCTTTTTGTGCGAAGCGGGGTGTCTTTTTAATATGTTTGGCATGGGTCTTGGGTTAGTCTCCATGTCTCCTCCAATTAATATTAGTAGTTTGTAGTAGATGGGTTTTTTGTTTTCTTTTAGAATTTTTTTGTTTTTGAATGTGGCTTTGGTATTTGTGTTTTTTTTATTGTATGTGTTTATCTTTGTATGCGTGTATGTATATGTATGTGTTTCGTTGATGGTGTGTGATTGTCTTTGTGTGTGTGTATGTAGTTTTATGTGGTATTATATTAGTATTCTTTTGTATGTTTGTATTAGAGTATGTCACGGTTTTTGACTTGGTATTTGTATCAGTATCTTTGTTAGTATTTGTGTTAGTATTCGTATGAGTACACGTACCAATATTTGTATTGGTATTTGCATTTGTATAAGTATAAGTAGTTGTATTTATACACATACCAGTATGTGTATCAGTATACGTATCAGTATGTGTATCCGTATACGTACCAGTATTTGTATCAGTATACGTATCAGTATTTGTATAAGTATATTTATAAGTATACTCATCGGTGTATGTATCAGTATAAGTATCAATATACGTATCAGTATATGTACCCGTATATTGAAATAGTAAGTTTTCTAAAAGATTTCTTTCTAAACATATTTTGTCTAAAACTATGATTTCTAAAAACAGATTGATATTTATTTCAATCAGATTCGTATATACTCTTACTATTATTAAAATTTCTATTTTTAGTAATTCTATTTTTGGCGCCGTCGGCGCCCTACCGGCCGGCGAAACAAAAAACCCCCCATGTATTTTTATTATACTACATACTCTCAACAAATTTCTACTATTTAATAGCAAGTTCTTCTCATCTTTATATATAGCAATTTTAATGTTACTATTAACTTTCCTTTTATCCCTATAATTGATATTCCAAATTCTATTTCTAATCTGTACTATTTTATTATTCCTCTCTTCTCTACATATTTTTCCTCTACAAATTTTGTTTCTCATTACAATTTTGGTTAATGTTTCATACGATGTTTTTGAATTTCTTAGGAGGCATATTCTATTTTTAGTACTTCTGTTTATAGCTATTTCCTTCCTATTTGTATTCTTATTATACTTATTTCTTATTACTAATTTCGTCAACTTTCCGTCCCTTATTTCTGATTTTCTTAGGACGTCTCTTTGTTGCTCTGTTCTTATATGTTTTCTTATGAAATTGGTTTTCTGCTTTACCCTTTATTTTCTTTTTATATATCCTTTCCGTTTCTTTCCTTTTATTTTTAATATTACTTGCTCTATTTGAAACCTTTGAAATTTTATAAATATCTATCTTCTTCCTATTTAATTTATAATATCTCTTCCTTCTCTCCTTTATTTTCCTATTTTTAGACATTTTGATATTCCTTGTCTTTTGATTGTTATTGGGTTTAGATTCCCTTCTACCCTTATGTATTTTTTTTACAAAATATACATTCTTGTTTGCATTATTATTGTTTCCTTTTTTGTTATATGTAGTTATAATCTTTATTTTCTCTTTCCTTTTATTGTTTTTTCTAATTTCATCTCTTCTCTTATTCCTTTTATTTTCTATTATTGTTTTGATACTTTCGTTTTTTGTTTGTATATTTAGCCTATTCCTTGGGTTAATTTTATCCTTTTCATTTATTTTGAGTTTAGGAATATTGTCCGCATTCATATTTGTATCGGTGTTCATCACCTTTCTTGTATTTGTATTCACATACATGTTTATAATTCTTCTGGCATATGTATTCTTTCCTGTATTCATATCTGTGTTTGTAACTGTTTCTGTATATGTATTCGTGTCTTTTCTTATGTATGTATTTGTATCTGTAGTCGTATGTGTTTCTGTATTCATGATCGTATATGTATGTATATCGGTATCTGGGTCTATGCTCGTATCTGTAGCCGTATCTGTATTTGTATACGTATTCCAGTGTGTATATACGTATGTGTTTTTGTATTCAGTTTTGAGGAAAATACAGTATGTGTAGTAAATATCTAGTATGTATCCGACGTCGTATAGTGTGTAGCTACTAACTTGAGATACTATTTTATCAGGGTTTGTATGAGAATACGAGCTAGTTGGTCTATAGTCCCTGAGATTGGTTACCTTCACATGTTTGACGGTCCTTCACCAAGTAGGTTAGGTGTTATGGTCCCCGTAATGCCTTGCATCATGCTGAAGGTCACGGCCACCGTTTCTTGGATCTTCATCATTTGAAGTCTTAGTTCTTTGAGCTCTTGTGCCTTCTCTTCAGCAAGTGCTTTTGCCTCCTCTCTTAGAACTTTGTTGTTAGCTTCAAAGGCTTCTACCAGGTCTTTTTTGGTGATTACATCGGTGGGAGCTTGGAGTTGGAAGGTCTCTACTGTGTTTACTATAGCCTTGTTCACATCACTAAATCCGTATTCCACTAGTTGTGCTTGAGATGGGGGGTTAGCTCCATCGATGCTTCTAATATGGGGTGCAAATAACACAAAGTGCCCATCTACCGGGATGGTCTTGTTGACGAAGGCTCTGTAGACTATTGGATTACTGCACACCACGTTGGCACTACCGTTGTGGCACGTTCCTACCTCTTTATGGTACCAAATGGAGCTGACTCCATTGGCTCCTAGAATCTTGAAGATGGCGCTTGTGGTGTCATGAGTAGATAGGAGTAGAGGAAGATGGGAGAGGGTGAGGGTAAGTGCATCTTTCTTCGCCTTCTGTTCCTTGTTCATAGGCATTCTTCCTTGTGTAAACTTTGGTTGGAGGATTTCTTGGTGCGTTGTCACTTGCTGGCTCTCAATCTTCTGTGCTTGCTGTGGAGTTGTTGACATGATGAAGGCGAAAGCTTCATCTCGTTTTTTCTGCACACTCGTGATTTCAAACTCGTGTCCCCTCTTGAAGCTGGACACGAGGATTTCCTTGAAAAGGTTGTTAGCTGAGATGCCACATAGCGAGGGAGATTGAATTTTAACTGATAGACTGGAGTTGCAAGCAATACTGTTGTAAGATTTACATACCTTGCCTACCACGTCGATTTCGTCAATCTTCAGTATGAAGGGTCGGAGTCCCTTGAGAAGAATTAGACCATCCAGCTCAGGTCGCATGAGATGGAGTTTGATCAGTCCAGACCAAATGTGTTTCCGCCCACCTCCTGCTTTGAAACTCAAGCAGTGGATAGAGATAGGTTCTATGATTTTCTTACCTGTTGGGATGTTCATTTTTTGAAGGCGAGCAGCAACCATTGCTTTGACGTCGTCGTGCATCATGGGGTGAGCAGGTAATTCAAATTGGATTGCTATGTGAAAATCTAATGCTAGTCCGGTGTTTTCATTTACCTTGATGTTTGCAGGAACTTGAGTCAAGTTGAAATGCTGACCTCCAATACCTCCAGCAGCTCTTGATTGTGGGTAAAGAGTTTGAGGGATGCGCGGAAATGCTATTCTGGCGTTTTTAACTTCCCATGCTTCTTCCTCTTCAATACCTCTAGTCATCATGTCTTCAATAGATTCTCCAGAGAAGAGTACTTCAAGTCCATCTGCTACTGCCAGCTCTTCCATTACCTGAAAACCAAGCCAAAAATTGAAGGAGGTGAAGTCAGGTACACTAATGGGGTTCTTACCTGTTTCCTCCATGACTTCTTCGATCACAGCTCCTTTAATTTTCTTGCTGGAGGTTGAGTCGGTGTCGCTTAATTTGTCCACTCGTTCAGCTTGGAGGTGTTTATGGGTGTCTGGCGACGGGTCAGTGTCCATTCTATCTCTGAAGGTGAGGGTTTTTCTAGCACTCCTATGTTCCATTGCTGCTGTTTTAAGGTTAGAGCTAGTCTCTTGTGTCTTGTTTGTTTGTCCGAGGTAGCAGTTTCGGGAGGTATCAATGATAGGGTCGTTGGGTAATATATGGAGGTCGATGTGTAATATAGGAAGGTCGCTGGGCGCTATAGGAAGGTCGCTGGGCGCTACAGGAAGGTCGCTGGGCAGTATAGGTAGGTCGCTGGGTAATGTAGGAAGGTCACTAGGTAATGTAGGAAGGTCGCAGAGTGAGGGGAAGAGGTCTATGGGTAGTAGGGGGAGGTCGTTGAGTGGTAGAGGGGGTTTACTACTAACAGGTTTGGGCTGCAGTTGGCTGGAGGGGAGTGGCCAGTGGTATGGAGTCCGTGTAGTAGAGGAGGGCTGGGGAAGGTGGTAAGGTCTTCCTGGGAGGTCCAGTCGCAGTTGGTGTTGGGGTTTACTTTTGCTTCTGCTTCTTCGGTGTTTGCTGACGTCGTAGTTGTTGTGGTCTTGAGTTCGACGCTCTGTATTGTTGGTGTAGGCTGGTGCTGTTGTGTTGGGACTGGCTGCAGTTTCGGTGGAGGTGGTGTCTTCGAAATCTAGGTGTTCTGAGGACAACCGTCTTCTTCCGTTTCTGGAGGCGAAGATTCCGATGCAGTGGCTGATGTTGTTCAGAGCGGTGCTGTAGGCTTGGTATGTATTGATCTTGTTCTGCTGCACCTTCTTGTATGCGTTGTTGCTTGTAGTTACTGACTGTAGTGTGTTGTGATGTAGAAGGCGTCGCTTCTGTTCGAGGTTGACGATGCTCGGTTTTCTGCAGCTAGGTCCTTTAGTTAGTGTGCAGTTTTTAGTGCATGAGTTGACTTGAACCTTTTTTGATCTTGTATTTGTCCTAGTTAGGCATGCATTTGTTAAACTGTTGTGACTAGGGATTGTAACGTCAAAGGGAGGGAGTGTGCATATGTATTGGAATAAGTAGTGCAATGAAGCTTTATATTGGAAAAGATGGGAGGAGTTAGAAGTGACAATATCTGTTGTTTTTGTTGTTCCGATGCTGAGAGTTGTGGATGGCTCTTGCTCCTCGGCCCTTGTTCTCTCGCTTCCAGTGTTGTGGTTCTTCCGAATCTGAAGCTTGTGTATGCAGCATGGGCAGTGTTGACGTAGGCTTCTTTCTCCTAGGTTGTACTCATGGGTGTCTCCTGTACCTGTAAGGAAGATCTTCAATAGTTTCGTTAATTTTTTGTTTTTGTACGCGGGGGTAATCTGTGATCTCCTAGTTAGCTGGTTTTTTCTGTATGCGTGGGTTCTGCAGTGATTTCGGCTGCTCTGTCTTGTTTGCTTTGGATGAGTGGTTTCCTGATTGCTATCAGTGATGGATGCGTGCTCAATGTGTTCGTAGTGATCTTTTCTAGTCTGGTTTCGGTAGCACTTTTGCTTTCTAGGTATTGTGTTGGATCTAAGTTTTCTACGTGTGCATGTGGTGTTTTTGTTAACTGTGAGTGTGTGAGGGTAGGTTCTAATGATGTCTGCCGTCAGCAAATCATGAACCGAACAGGAAGTAAAACATGGATCAAAGCAAAGCACGATATATACATGACAAAGCAAATGCAGTGACAGATTTTGCAAGAGCGGGAAAGAACAATTAGATGTAAATACGACAGATGGGTTAGAGATAGCCTGTTCTGTGTTGCCGTGGGTTGGCCTTGATGTCGATTCGATCTGCGCTCCTTCCTGATGTTGCTGTGAGTAGGGTTGTTGTTGGCAAGCTGAAGTTGTCGTGTTGATCTTGCGTACTGTGTGTGCTGTCTTTGGAGCTGGCTTGGTTGTATGAGTGCTCGAGTCTCGATGTTTGTCGCTGATTCCTGTCCGCCTGTTTGCTAGGTCTGTCGCTGACGTATCTAGGTCGGCAGGACTTGTGTATTTGTCTCCTTGTGTGCTGTTGTCTTCAGTGAGTCTAGAGCGCTTGCTGCTGGTGATTCTGTGTCGGGGTGTCTCTCTCTCGTGCTCTCTAGTTGCTATGCAGTGGTTGCTAGATCTCTCAATTTTGACTGATGTGGACTGGGTTAGAGTTCGCAGAGGAGTTTGTGTGAGCTATGACGTTTCTCATGCTACCAACTATTAGATCTGGATCCAATCTAGAGTTATACTCGTAAGGATAGATCTGTAACCAACACTAAAATCCCAACGCTTTCAGCACAATTTCTTGCAGATCTGCGCCTCTACTAGTATTTCTCTATCACATTGATCCAGATCTAAGCTTCCAAGTCCTTTCCAACACACGCTCTCCCTAGCTCACACGTTTGATCACAGATCCTAGTGTATGTGGACTCTCAACAAGGCCAGCCTTCTCTTGTTGCCATACACTTCTCTCTGAGACTAACTCCTTTGCAGCCCTCCTCACCAGAAAACGTGGAGCTCTCTTAGTTCATCTTTTTACCTAGGAAATACAAATTACATCTTGAACTACAACTTAAAATTTCAAATCAAAAGCATAGAAGAAAATACTTAAAGAAGAGTAAATTGTATTCCTACATGTCCAAGTGGGTTATTTCATCCGAAGAAATTCCATCACTATTTCTCACTGAGAACACTTCAAAGTTGAACATTGTAGTGGTAAGGGTAGAAAAGGAAAAAGAAAGTCATTAATTTCATCTCCAACTATAAAATCTTAATCTATACTTATACACGTACATGCTCACAATTTTTCATAATCTTTGACCGCATGGATTGTAAGATTACAGTGTTTCAAGTAAAGAGAGAGGCTTTCTTTTTCCATGCGTTTTAATCCTTTAAGGTAAACAAGGCTCATGGACGGTCGATTGTGCTCTAGGTGTTGTAACTTTTGCAATGACCGGCCATTGTCATCGCGGCCTTCAGAACGCACTTCAAGCTCCTCCATGGTCTCCAATTGATGCAGGCATTAGCAAATCAAAACAATTTATGTGACAAAATGTGTCCAATGTGTAGATGTTTTTTGCATAATCTAATACGCTCGTAGATTCTCCAAAGCCTACATGGATCAACAACTTTTGACTTCACTTGGTGTTGAACTTTTGCATTACAAAAGTTCTCAAATTTTTTATACCATTACGATTTGTGCAATATTTAATCAATAGAATAAAAAATCCTCTAAAATGCTAAAGAACCCCGTCCAATTTTTACGGAATCTCTACTCTATCAATAAAAAAATTATCAAAATAAACTTTTTGAAAATGTAACCATAGGATCTTCTTCTAAAGGATGTGGAATTTATTTTGTGAATTTGACGGTACACATTGAAAGATTATTTGCAAAGAAAGTGAAAAAAATTGTCCCCCAAACACACACTTGGTCCTAAGGCTAAGATAACTCAATATTAAATTACCTCTCTCTTCAAACCTTGTTCTCTCTCTACTCTCCCCCTCCCCCATCCCCTTAGGCTTTTGTCCCCATTTCCTTTCACCTCACCATCACTCTCACATAGACCTCCATTCAGCTCCAAACCCTAATTCCCTTGAGATTGGAACAAAAGGAACAACAAAGATGGAGGGCAAGAGAGGGAAAGATCTCCACACAACCATGGCGTGGAATTTGAGCTAGGGTTTGGAGCTAGGGTTTGGAGCTAGGGTTTGGAATTCGTTGAGGTTTCATCTTCGGTGGCGAGATCGATCAGGAATCTGTACACTCATTCGGCGATGGTGGTGAAGAAGCTCTCTCTCTCTCTCTATGGAGATGATGGGGCCCCTGCATAACTGATTTTAGGGTTTGGGGAGCAGCTACCTCGCTGCCAACAATTCCTGCATTGTTGCTGAGGCGATCGTTCTCTGTAAGTGTTACGAACCTGGTCGCTCAGTTGGGCTGATGCTGTTATCAGAATTTTTTTGAGCTTCGGTAGTGGTCATTTGCGGAATTGGAGCCTGTTTTTGTGTGTCAGGAATTTCTTGTGGGATGTGCTATTTTTTGTTGCTGTTGTTGCGTTGCGGGGATGGGAGTTTTTCGGGATTCTTTTAGGGTTTGGGAGGTTGTTCAACGTGCATTCTAGACTTGAGATTGTGTCTTGATGTATGTGTTGATAGCTGTTGAATTTTGACAAGTTTGTCAGATCGTTTAGTGCATGCATTGGAGTCCTCGTAGATTATGTTGTAACGACTGATTTCTTTACTATCTGTCTCTCCTTTGCGGCCTTGGAGCTTGTTTTTGTGTCAGGAATTGTTCTCTTATATTTTTTTGTTGGAATGTGCTACTTTTTGTGGCTGTTGTTGCATTGTGGGGACGGGAGTTTGTCGGGTTCTTTTTAGGGTTTGGGTGTGCATTCTAGACTAAAGATTGTGTCTTGAACCCAAGTGGATTGATTTGAGCCTTATATCGCGTTGATGTATGTGTTGATTGCTCTTGAATTTTGACAAGTTTGGTGTGAAGCATCAGGGCATTCAGTGTATGTGTTTGAAGTCTTGGTAGATTATGTTATAACGACTGATTTCTCCACTTTCTACCTCTCCTCTACATTCACGAGTTTGGAATTATATGGCACCAGATGAAACCTGCATGTGTTGGTTATCGTCTTAGGGTTTATGTCTGTTGCATATTTGCAGAGGGAGTTATCATGGCGGAGGTGATCGTGGAGAAGGTGGAGGAGGAGTCCTCCTCCTCCTCGGGGTCGGACTCTGGAGACGACGAGAGCTCAGACGAGGAACTGAACGTGGACGAGGAGAAAGGCAGCGGCAACGACAGCGAAGGAGACGATGCAGAGGAGGAGGAGGAGGAGGAGGACGACGACGACGACGACTTGTTCGGGAAGAGCAACGAGGATTACATGAAGGCCACCGCTGTGAGCGCGTTGCGGCCTCCGACGCTGCCGCCCGCCTCGTTCCCTCGCAAGCAGGACTTCCGAGACGCTGGAGGCAGGAGAGGGCCGAATTCTGAGAGGGCTAACAACTCGGGGCCGAGGAACATGCGAGGAGGAGGTGGTGGTGGTGGTGGTGGTGGTGGTGGTGGAGGTGTTGGAGATGGGTCTGGATCTCTTCTTCCTTGGAGCAATCTCTCCAATTTTGGTGGACCTTCAGGCAGAGGTGGACGACCAGGTATGTATCCTCCTCTTCCATCATAAAGAAATATAGACTTAACAAGCAAATCGTCAGGTCTGTTGCAACACTATCACAGGTCAAAAATGTTGCAACAGACCTGATAAAATGTGGACTGAACAAGCAAGTCTTCAGATCTCATTTTGACTAAATGTGATAATGTTTTGGCAAAAGTGCTTACTGTTGTGTGCACATTATGTATCTGAACTACTTCCTCAATGTTGTTGATGGCTCAGCCATGTTATGCTCTCCTTCAAAAAGACTGCAGAAATGTAGTTCCTATCTTTTGGATTGATAACTTGCATGAAAGGACGAGGGTGTAACGATAGTAGAGTTATGTGTAAATCCACTCAACAAGATGTCCCTACTTTTCTCTTCACTCTACCAAGATCAGTAGAAGAGCTTGGTGGTCTAATAAGAGTAGTTTCAGCCGTCTTTGAGAGTAAAGAAAGAGTTTGCATGAGTATTTCTCTCCTTTCAGCTGATTCTAGGCTGTTTTCAGGTGATTTTTTTTTCTTAATTTAAAATAAAAAAAGAAAGGGGTTATCTTATTCAAACTTTGGGTGGCTTTACAAATGACTATGGGTATAAACTGATTAATTTGGAAATGAGGCGTGATTGGTTAGCGTTATGTCTTACTGATTTAAGTGGGTGTTGCTGGGCAGCTGAAACGCTTGTTGCCGACATGAAGCTTGGGGCAACAGGCCACAACAACGACATGTACCGTGTGAAGTGCCCTCCATTTCAGGAGCCTTCTCACATTGCAGGGTACAGCAGAAGCGGCGATGGGAGCGTGCACTTTGATGAGAGCTGTCTCCGCAGGTCAGTGAAAGAACTATACCTGTTTCTAGGTTTTCATGCCTGTGCACTTTTATCAAATCAGTGTGGAAGGATAAAACATGGGCAGGGAATTTTGTCTGCAAACTTGACTTATGTTACACGTGGAAGTATTTTCTTGACTAATAGAGGTGCTCGGAAAGGAAGGCAAAACTACCAGGAGTTTTGCCCTCTGATCTCCTTTCCAGTAATCAAAATCAGCCCTGAATAGCTCTAAATAACTACAGTTTTCCAGAGAGATGCAGTTAGGACTCATGGTACAACATGGCCTCTCCTTCATCCTTCTCAAAGGCGGCTAGACCTAGTTCTAACTTGAGTTTAGAGAAAGACCTGTACCTTATTGAAACTTTGGGTGGCCTTACAAAAGAACTGGAATGATTTCTTCAGGTTTCGCCGTGACGTGCTTCGTGAAAGGGACCTGGACTTGAACGAAGGCTTCGAGACCTACATCGAGAAGAAAGAGGAGGACGGTGCCGCAAGCGGATTCGGCGACCTGTTAGCGTGCCTAAGAAACAAGCAGATTCCGCTGGACAACATCCACTTCGTAACCTACCGCAACAACCTGAACAAGATCCTGGGCACAGCGTACAACCGGCAAGACATGTGGGAGATGGGGGTGCACAAGCGCAGGGGCACAGTGTACCTCGACGTGCACAAGACCCCAGAAGCTCCTCATCTGGACGTGGAGAGGCAGAAGCGCATGTGTTACTGGGGCTACTCCTTTGAAAGGCTTGCCACTGAGGCAGCGCCTCATGTGATGAATGGCAGGAAGCAGCAGAGGAACCAAGTGGTGGATGCGAATGTGGAGTATTGTGCGGTGGTGAAGACCAAGCTTGGCCCGCATAGGATCATCATGGGCGCTGAGATGGACTGCTATGATACCAGCTCGGATGGCAGGCGGCACTTCGTTGAGCTCAAGACGAGCAGAGTGTTGGACGCGAGGACTGTGGACAGGTTTGAACGGGAGAAGCTGCTCAAGTTCTGGATCCAGTCTTTTCTCGCTGGAGTGCAGCGCATCGTCGTTGGATTCCGGTAAGTATTGTCGTCACCTACAAAACCCTCCTGATCAACCGTAAACACCGGCACCGGCACGTGCTTTACTCTGTAGAATACCAAAAATCTATCAAAGTTTAGCCAAACATCTTACACCTTCGGGTCAAAGTAGCAGACCTTTGAAAGACGTGATGTTTTTGGATCAGGGATGATGCTGGCAAGCTGATCTACTCAGAGATGATGAAGCCGCAAGACATTACGCAGCGCGTGAAGCACAAGCACCATTGGGAAGGTGGAGTGTGCCTTGCCTTCGCAGACCAAGTGCTTTGCTGGTTATACGGAAGCGTGAGAGAAGACGAAGATTACACTCTCAGGTTCAACCGCCATGCCAACAGATTAGAACTCGTCAAAGCCAACTCATGCCCAAGCTTAATCACTGCTCACATGGAGCTCCTCAACAACGGCGCTGCAATTCATTGAGGATCAATCAGCTTGCTGAAGTACCATCAGGCTTATTCATCAGCAAGCTATGGTGGTAAGATCATCAACAAGGTCTGGTGGTAAGATCATCAACAGAGCTTCCTCTTTTGAATTTGGAAGAACGATGTGGTCTGTTTGGGTTTAAGGCATGAAAGAGTCTATGTAAACACCAATTTTGTAAGATCTTGAGCTCTAGGAATTATATTAGAATGAGGAGGGAATAGGATAATAACATGATTGGGTAGCTTTTGTAGCAGCACAGGTAGTCTAGCTTTTTGTTGAGTGTAAAGTGGGCTGCGGTTTTTTTTCATTGTACAGTCATTTGTGACGTGTTGCTTTTCTTTCATCTGTTTTTTCATTTTGATGTTCTAGTTCTAGAATGTGTCATGAAAATATAACTGCTGCATTGGTTAAGAAACATTTTATCTTCCAAAGGAGAGGTATGGCCTATAGAGTTATAAAACGAACTTGTATTCACTCCAGTGATGTCAAATGTCTTTTTTTGGTAAATGAATAAATGGTATGTTATTCATCTATTTTTGGTGTGGTTTATGTATGAATGTAAAAACGATAAGCTAGAATTTTCAAAATATACAAATGTCATAAATAATGAGAATTTCTTAATGTTGACGTAGCCAGAGACTTCCCCCAAAGTTTATATACAAGTATTTGATTTTAATTTCTTCAAGATTGTCAAAAATAAATTACCACTTTTATCCTTGAAGGATCAAATGTCCTTGATTTGGAATCTTTAGAATATCAAGTTCCTATGGTGTCAATTTTCAACAATTCTCTTTGAGGTTTTATTACAAATGGACACTTTTGGAAACAAAATTTGTAAGATTTTTTTATTTTTTTGTCTCATATACTAGTTGTGTAAAGCAGATTTTGTAGAAGGGTTGGCGATTTGGGCAATTTATCAAGTTCAAAAGATTTTAGATTTTGTATATAACTAACCTATGTCACTTGGAGATTTATAAAGCAAAATGAAATTATATCATGCAAAAATTCTAGAGCGAGAAGTTAGGTTTAGGCATTGTGCAAAAAAGACTCATTCTTCCACATACCCTATGCAGTGGTCACTTTGTACATAATTAATCTAAAATGGAGAATGCCCCAAAGAATTTGGGAAATTCAAGAGATTTGTTTAGATGATACCCGTTTAATACCTAGGTGATATCCTTGTAATATATAGGTGATATCCATTGTATACAAACCACTAGGATCTGGAAAAATAATTAGCCATACAGCGTCCAAAAGTGACCACTTCATGTGGTAAATAGATTCAAAATTTTAACATTTGCACTTTTCTTTTTTTAGTTTTTTCTATTTTAACCCCTAAACGAAAAAGTCTAGAGGTGGGCTTTTGGAAATCTTGGGCACGTTCCCACGGTTGCAATTTATATTTGCAATTCTTGAAATTTTGTACAGAGATGCAGTGAAGACAAGAGGTATGTGGGAGTATATTATTAATTCTCATTGGATTTATAAAAAAAAATGTTATGCCATCATAAAGAAAAAATTGTCAAGTGCGGGCACATTGGGCAACTCCAAAAACTTTTGCTAGGACACTCTAGTATATTTGAGATTTTCAATACTAGCAAGTAACATTATTTCCTTCTATATTGTCATCAACATTTTTTGTCATTAGTGGAAAAATGCATTTAATCCCAAGTCAAAGAATATTAAACATTGCCACACATTTTTGGGCAAGGAACCAAAAAACTTCTTTCCATATAAAACTTGGAGGTCTTCTTATTTTTCATTTTTTTTTGTTTTTTGTTGCAAGATGTGGTGTAAACCTTCTTATTGACCGATTTGATTCACTCTAAAACATATTTTGTTCCCAAAAAATACAAAACATGGATTAGCATTTTTTAACCTCCACTTCTTGCACAATTCTTTTGAAGATGCTACACCCTTTTTCTACTTGTAAGAATTGGTGAACAAGGAATATACATCATGATCAACATGATGATATAAAATTTAGACCTTGTGTAGTGCAAAACTTTGACACCACTTGAAGTCAAAGTTGGCTTATCCATTTAACGCAAGGATGAAAATGAACCATTATTTCTACTTCAAACACTATAATCTTTCAATTTGTATGGTCAAATTTGATGAAATTTAGTAAGTATGTAATTTGTTGAGTGTTTAATTAGATCCTACTAATCAAACTAGAAATACAAATTTTGTTTCCTTCCTACCCATTGCACTAGGGGATAAGAAAGGTGTTTTTATTATTTTTTGGATTCATGGTTTGAAAGTTAGTACCACTCAAAGATAGAAAATGGGGGCTTCAAGCAGCTCTAAAATTTTGCCAGAAGTATATATTGACATTGAGATTTTTCATACTTATGACAAATATTACCCTCTTTGAAGATGTAAAAGAAAAATTCTTATCTTTAGTGTAAAAACATTTTAACGCATTTCGGGCAAGCGGGGAAAAAAACTTCATCTTTTCGACATAAAACCTAGAGACCTTCATATTTCTCACTTTTTATTTTTTCAACAACAATATGTGGTGAGAACCTTCTCATCGACCATCTGGATTATCATTCTAAGTCATAAGTTCACCCAAAAAAAAGGTGAATTGACACTTTTTGAACCTCCACTCCTTGCAAAATTGTTTTGAATGTGCCACACTCCTTTTCTACCTCTAAAAATTGGTGTATAGGGATCTAACATCATGCTCAACACAATGGTAAAAGACTTGGACCTTGTGTAGTGCAAAAATTTGATACCAAATAAAGTCAAAGTCTGTTGATCCACTCAACGCGGTTAAGAAAATGAACCATTTTCTTGACTTCAAACACTATAATCTTTCAATCTGTGCCATCAAAGTATTTGAAATTTTGTGAGCATTTTGCTTTGTAAGTAGTAATTGAGATCCTACGGTCAAAACTCTAAACATAAGGTTTGGTTCTTTCCTTTCTCATTGCACTAGGATCAACAATTTTGAAGTGCTTTGGTGTGAAATTGTCACACTCCTGTAGGGGTTAATCAAAAAGCGTAGAGTGCAGACTTAATGAAATGAATGTGCAACACTGAGATAATTAGACCTATCTTTAAATGCTATAATCTTCCAATCTATGCGGTCAAAGAGCATACCAAAGGTTCAATGTGTCCTTCTAGTATTATGGTACACAAAACAATCTTATGGTTAGAAGTGGAATGAGATCATTATTCATGGATGTATTCTAATGGAATTCTTGACAATATTTTGGAAATTGTTTTTCCATAAACATAGTTGTGGTCCATTAGGGCTCAATATTGTAGAAAGACTTGTCCAAAGGAGTCAACTTTGGACACTTTGTCAAGGAGAATGTTAGAAGAGACATCTCTCTTCCACATAAAACTTGAGATTTAGTTCATAACAATATGTTTCAAAATTCTGATTTCTTAAAGTTGCATAAGCCTTTTCTTTTTTATGTTTGCAATTTTCAAGGAAATTGAGTTGTAAACATATAAAACATGTGTAGGCATAGTCTATGACATCTTTCAATCCAAATGAACTCTCAAATTACTTCACTTTCCTACTATTTCAAAAAAATGGGTGTGTTTGAAATATCTTGGTTTAGATTCATAAGAAAATTTCAACTTTGGTAGTTCAAATAGTTCACTCTCACCATCATTTTTACGGGTCAACCAAATCAAAACAATGTGATGGGTTTGACCACATGGCAATAAATGCAATCAAACTTGACCTTGAAAATTGAAGGTGCCAAGCCACAACATCCTCCAACTTCCGAAGCCTTGATGAAGCAAGGACTAACTTACTTGCCAGCCACAAGTTCGACATGTCCTTTGCATGGATGATAATGGGGCTTAAGTCCGGCCTTGAATTTCTGTCTCTATTTGCGTGGCTGCTACTACAAATGAGCGTTCACAACAGAACCGAATGTGGGAAAAATCAGTTATGTGGATACATGAAAAACAAGTAAGGTAAGCCCTCCATAATCAACCAAATTCCATAACCAACTCCTATAAAGTTGGGGTGTATCCAACCCACTTCCGTTCCATTACCACCCATTCAAATGCAAATTGGAAGTTTGCTATTAGTCAGGATCGCTTACTTTTGGTCGGCGCTTACGGAGGGTACCTATTGGTGGTCACCCACTAAACATGGCAGCCTAGTTTGAAAATTCATAATTAATTCAATTTATATCTGAAACATACAAAATCACTTGTAATTCTATTGTTTATCACTAAAAAGTATATGTATCGTTATTTGGACTCTTTCTATATGGACATTGCTTAACTTGTTGGTTATGGGGGGGTTTACCTTATGATATCTGCATACTTGATGACGAGAATGGTAATGGTAGAACACCAAATTTATTTAGCGCGTTCAGAGCTTCTACACTCACTACGCCAATCCGTGTTGGGCCAAGGATGTCGGAGGGATCCCCCCACGTCAAGCTCTCGGCCTCTAAGCCGCAATGTAAAACCCTGTAAACCGCTCAACTTTTTACTCCAGAATAGAACCCCCTGCCCATTGTCATCATTTCTTGTGTACTATTTTAGGGCTTCATCATTTCCTTCATTTCTTCATTTCTTGTATGCTATCCTAGTGTTTCATTATCTCCATCGTTTCTTCGTTATCTTGTGTACTATCCTAGGGTTTCATCATTTTCTATTTAAACAATGAAATTGATTTCTTTGGTAAGTGGCTCCTTTCTCTACCCCTAGTAATTGCAAGATTTTTTTCTTATCGTAAACACTTCAAGTACTATTGATTTTTGGCGTGTAATGACGTAACACAAGGTAGAACATATATCCATAGAATTAATACTATGTGTAGTGGAAAAATATGTCATTATCTTGGGTCAAAGTATACATATCTTGCCCGCACAAAAAATAAAATAACCATACTACACTCTTCAAATGCATGTATCTTATATTGTGTGCACTCAAAATTCATGAAATGTCATGAGTGTCTCCTTTCAGTATTTACCTTGAAGATCTTACGATTTAAAATAGAAATGACTTGTTTGCATTGCTCTTGCAATGTCTCATCTTTCTAATGCAATGTTTGGGTGGTTTTGGTGAAACATAGTCTTAGTCCTTCAAGAGTTAAGAAATGATGCATGAAATTTGAAAGTTACGATCATGGTTTTAGGGTCATGGTTGTTATATTCTTGATGAAGAGAAGCTTCTCTATTTATGTAATTTAACAAGTTCTTGACCAATAACAAAGACTTCAATGGTGCTTTTGAGTACTAGGCTCTTTTGGTGCCCAAACTTGGTAAATCACTTCAATGGACACATGATTGAATCAATTATGACCATGTTCATGAAAGTCCTTAAAAAAATGCAACTCCTGTAAAAAGAGTAATACCAATATTTTGTAAAGGATCCATTGAGTGTATGTCATTCAGAAGACAAAGAAGACTAAGTATACCTTTATTGATGACCATGGAAAAATACTTTGTTTAAAGAGCAAATACTTGGTTCAAATCCATCTACACCTAGTACTTCATGCTTTATCTACATCCGCATTTAGAGAAGTTGCCATAGTTACAATGGTTGAGGAGATGCCAATTTGGCTTGGATGTGTCTCTAGAATACTTCAAATGTAAGTAAGCATGGCAAAAGCATAATGATTAAAAAAAGTTCAACAACTAGAAACTATAATTGTCAAAGGGAAGATTGGTTTACGCCTACATGAACTTGAGAACATCCTACAATCTCCACGTCCGCATTTCAAGGAGCCGCCGCAAGCACAATAGCTAAGGAGACACCAAATTAGGCGGAGGTGCATGAAGAGAACTTTGCAAGTCTTGTAGAATGTAAGCACGACGTAGCTCAATGAAGTCCACCACATTAGGCACTTAATTTGTTAGAGATGTTAAGAGTAGGTGCAACTCAACAGCCTCTCTCAACACGATATTTTTCTCCTTATTTGCGGCAATCATATGAGCCGTGGTCTATTCAAAGCCATACTCAAGCTTCTTAGACAAGTTGATATTGACCAAGGCACTTGCCTTGGCTTTCTTCTTTCCATTGGGCAGCACTAGAAAAAAGGCACTACCTTCTACTCAAGCCCCTCCCCTAAATGAGGCTCTGGATAGATGCCTCGACAACTTGCCTCTTCTGCGGCAATTTCTAGATAGTGGTGGTGGTATGCTCGCCACTTTGGACCATTTTGCAACACCCTCTGGCATTCTAAATGACAGGAAGGCTTTTTAGCCCTTGAAATTTGCTAGCACTATTTTTTCCTTTATGATGCGGTCCTCCTGATTTGTGCTAGACTAGTTAAGATCACTCACCATGGCAAAAACTCCGGCAAACTTCTTGATAGCGTGATTGAGAGGCCCGGCTTTATCCTAGCTCTCTGTTGTCCATGTGTCACAGTTCGTAGAGTGAGTATTCCTTCGGATAGCACTTAATTGGAGCTAAATGTAACCGGAATATCCGCTCTAAATTCGTTCCCACAGAGACCTATCGTTTCTTTCTTAAATGATAAGGACAACTAACTTTTACCCTCCTATCATCTACCAGTTAGCATTCCTATTCATCCCTCGATATACTCATCCGGATCCTTCCGGATTCCGAATGTCCCTTCTTTCAACTTCTGGCCCTTTCCGGGTTCCGGATAGTGTTAGACGGAGTTTTCTCCCGGAGTTTTTAACCGAGTGGCCGGGTACCACTGATCATGTTTTGTGTAAGTGGCCGGATTCCCCACTGTCTTGTGACTTAAAGTGGCTAGACACCCACTGCCCCAGAACTTATAGTGACTGGACACCCCACTCTTCCTACTTCGCTAACCAGTTGTTGGTTTGTTGCTTCCAGATTTACTCTCTCACATTATCTGGAAGGCCTTCCGGATACGGTTACTCAGAGGCTTGTCTGGACTACAACGACATTCCGGTTGATGCTCAGTGGTTCTGTGATATGCGTGTGGTGGATTTGCACATAGACTTCCTTCTAGATATACACCTCAAACTTTTCCATCTATCGTAAGGGGAAATTCCGGCCGCAACCGGAATCCAGGTTTACACGAATTCTCCGTGCCCTGGGAGCTACCAGGCTCACCACCTACGGTACCCTCCGTCCCCCTCCAGCCTTCTTCCGGTCATTGTGGATCGTCAGACTCTACCTAACCTCTCTTCCAGCTTTTCCGGGCGCTCTCCCGAAGCAAATCCCAACCGGTTGTACTAGGTGCAATCCATGTACCACTTCACATCCAAGAACTAATTCACTAGACATCAACCACAATGGATCTTATTCCCTATCCACAAAACTGGTACTCCATTACCATAAGTTCAAGAAGAGAAAATATTCTAACAGAAAATACTCTTCGTGAAAGAGAAAACAAGACCATGAGCCGACTAAGGCTCATCTATTAAGTAACCACTAACTCCTAATCCAAAAATCTTATCCTATCAGCTGAAAATCCAGAAAATCCTATCCTAAAAGCAAAAGGGATCTTATCCCTAGAAATCCGGAATTCAAAACTCAGATCCAAGAATTCCGGATCTCAGATCCGATTTTCTCGGATCTAACACAAAACCTAGTTAGGATTTTCTTTAGCCTACTGCCTGATAGCCCGGTGCAACCCTGAGCCCCATCGTTAGTCGCTATCAAACTTAAGCAGTAGAGGTCCCTATCTACGGTGTAACCTAGTTCTTCCTCCTACTGCCACGGCGCGTAGGCGTACCCTCCGCTGGTGCTGCGCTGGCTTCCGGTCGTGACAGAATGGTAGCTGGTGCCTCGGGTAATGAGGCCGGTACTTGCGTCCTTGGTCCGGAAGGCGTTTCCAGAACTTCTGCTCTTGCGGTCTGGGCTGATGGAGCGGTTGTCCGGACTTGGAGGCTCTGGAGGTCCCAGAAGCTACCACTGGGGCTGACTACCGTGGGCGTCGCTGCAGAGCTTCCGGATTAAAGGGCCGTCTCTAGTGGCACCGGAGAAGGAGACTCTGATGGAATCCGGAAGGGCGATGGGGCTATCCGCATATCTCCTGGCATTTCCTACCACTTATGAATGCTCTTTGTGCTCGGGAAGGCCACCCCATTCCAATTCATCAGAGAGTTGAAATCCAGAGTTCCTACGAGGTCGTTGAAGCCTCCGGTAGGGGTTTTAGGTGTGCCGACGGCAGGTCTAGGTGAAGAGCCCGTTGTGGGTCTGGGCGGAGTTCCGGCTTCTGGTCCGGATGGAGATCCGGATGGACCTGCGGTGGTTCCGGATGGACCTGCAATGTCTGGGGCCGGAGGTGCTCCATCCGGGACTGGAGCATCTGGTACTATTGAGGCCGCAACAGCGAGATCTTTCGCCAGCTCTTGCATTTTGGTCCAGGTGCTCTCCATCTTCCGGCTGTGGTCCACGAGGAATCGGATGACTTGCCCCCTGTTGAGCTTCTCGTTCTTCTCCAGGCTCTCAGTGTAGAGAAGAGCCCGGTTGACAGTATCCACCGAAAAGTCCAGCGTTGCGCAAATCTCCGTCAAGGTCTAAGTGGTTGCCCAGACCTTCGCTTCCGCCACAACTCTCGCATGTTGTGCTGCATTTCTTGTGGCCTCCACTTGTCGTACCTGTGCCCAAAGCCGGGTGTTGGTCTGGGTGACGGTGGTATTTTCCTGCTCCAACCTCTCGATTGAGCTCTCCTTGGCCTTCATCCGGGTGAGTCGTGGAATGAGGTCATCAGAACAGTCCATACCTACCGCCTCCATGACGGCCAGGATCATGGCGTGCCATTCCCGGATTTCTCCTTCCTGGATCCGGGTTCGCCAGACGATATGTCTACAGAGCTCATTGACGTCCACCGGAATGTCGCCAATGATATTTGGGGCCCACATTGGTCCCGGATCTTATGCAGTCGTGAATCGTTCTTCTCCCGCTTCTTCGATTGGTGGTGCCTCGGTCGGGCTCTGAGCTTCTAATGTTGACAGAGGTCGGCAGATTCCAGCGGCTTCCGGAGTCTTCGTGACCGAACGACTCCGCTTCTGAGATCTTCTGAGTATGAGAGGGGACGGTGACTTCTTCGTCTCAGAGTCCTCCAAAACTTCCTGCTCCTCATCCGTCTTCATTCCTTCGTATGTCTGGATGGTGAGCAGGTTGTCATATTCGGCCTGCTCGTCCGAACTCAACATTTTCTGCTTTGCATACATATGGGCTACGTAGGTGGACAGGGGTGTTGGGGTTTTCCGGGCTTTCGGCAGGTTCTTGACCATGCGGTCTATCTGCATATCCATGATGGCTCCCCAATCGATGGACAGCTTCCCTCCCATCGATCCCAGAATTAAACTAGCTAGTTTGGCCACTATTCATTTAGGTTTCTCGGGGTGGAAAATAGGGTTAAAGAATGCCATCACTAACCTCGCATCCGGATCGGTAAGGGCGCTGAGTACGTACCCGTCTTTAGGGTTTGCCTTCGAGTGGAACTCACCTTTCAAGATGTTGTTGTCGCGCTCCGCTACCTTGATTGTCCCTGTCCGGAGTCCATAGGTATCGCTCCAAAGTGACGTAGTCTAGACCTCTGGATGCGCCCGGACGCGCTTCTCGTACTAGCTTGGTGGCTCTCCCAGGAGCTCCGCCACCATGGCTTCGCTCTGGAAAGCCCAAGGTGCCCCAAAGAGGTCTGCGCACCCCATTATCTCGAGGAAGCTCTCCAAAACCCTGTAGGTCTTGTCCGGTTTTGGAATCTCCGGCGTCACCTTCTATAGCAGTAGGGTTCCGCCTGCTGGAGCCTTGCCCTTCTTACCCGCCATCCGAGCCCACCTCTCCGTGAACTTGCGCCTCGCAATGGTGGCCGGAAATCCTGCACGCACTGACCTCACCAAGTCCCTCGTGCTACGCTACCTCTGCTCTACGGTTCCACACGAAGACCGGACATGAAAACCCTAAGGAAATGCGCGAAGAAGAAGAGAGCTGAGACTGCTGGAAACCCTAAAAGAATGGCGCCTAGGGTTGGCAGTCGCGTTATATATCTGACACGTTGTACGGAAACCGTTACGCGTCATAATGGCGTTTCCGGATCTGGCTGCCGCCGTACTCCGATTTCGCAACTTTCGGGAAAATGTTGTAACTACCTCTTTTAAAGATTCCGGCTCAGCATTAAAAACCTTATTTCTTCTATGGAACTATTTATGCTACTATAGCTAACTAACTACCTAATTTTTTTAATTTTTCTTCATTTCCTTCCGAATTCGGTGTTAAGTTCCGGAAGTTAGTGGGAACGCCTTCCCACACCATGCAATACCAAATTTTTGGGCCTAATTTGGAATAGAAGTCAACAATACTATCCTAGAAAGCCTCATTCTTTTTATCCTATGCCCTTCAAAGATCTTTGCAAAACAATCAACCATGTCCAACAAAAACAAACAAGCTCTTCTCTATCAAAATTTGTACCTCTCGCTCCTTCTGAAAATTCAGAAGGGGGCGTCTTCATGAGGTCATAATACAAGACATGGTCTAATAATATATACAAAGAACAAGATCAAATACGAATTTCAAACCAAAGGTATAGAACTTGCAAACTCACCGACAAGAAACCAGTAGGAAACAAATTCAAAAAATGATAAAAAAAAAAAAGAGCAAGTCTCAAGATGAAATGTAAGAACTCTAGGCAATCTCAAAGAACGTTCCTTGACCAAGCCGTAAAAATCTTGAACCCTAAATTCCTAACGCAAAAACCAAAAATCCAAAAATCACAAAATCTATAAGATTACAAACCGATAAATTACATGGAATATGGGCTCTTCACAAACTTACCTAGCCAAGAAGAGATTACAAGCAGTGTAGAGTTTGTACAAACCTACCCAACTGTGCAATAATAACAAGAAATCTGGAGTTAATAATGAAGCGCAGAAATGACATACCAATATAAGAAGAGCGGAAATTACGAACGAAGATAATATGAAGCAAGAAATTACAATAGCGTAAACTACAAAGGAAGAGAAAGAGCAGAAATAACAATGCATCCATAGGAGCTAAAACTACCAGGCATGAAATTACAAACTAGAGCGTGAAATATGAAAAGTTTGACGTTTGTAAAAAATTGATGTTTACAACGACCCCCATGACCACACCCACTTCTGTGTTGCGGCATGGCGGCATAGGAGTGGCCGTGCCGCTCTATGAAACTATACCTTCGGTCCCTCTAAAGCAACTAGAATGTTGTCTCGTAGCCATGAAACGATTGTCTCGTCCAACAGGGCGCCGAGCGCAGCCCACGCGATAGGCTGCCTCCACTTAGCCAGCACGCCAACCTTAGTAGATATGTTAGGGCATTGAATGCTCGTACAACAAATAATGGTTGGTTGCCATGAGATAACCATGTGACATTAAAGCTTATCATGTGTAATGTAATCCCCTCATAATCAACCAAAACCCATAAACGATACCTATAAAACTCGGGTATACTCAACCCATTACCACCCATTCAGTTCCAAATGAAGGTTTGCTAGTAGTCATGACCCCTTAAGATTGGTCAGCGCTTGTGAAGGTACCAGTTGACAGCCATTCGCTAAATAGGGCAGCACGCTTTGAAAAAATATAACTAATTGACTTTTCCTTGGAAAAATATAAAAATTACTTGGGTTGAAATTGTTATTGTATTGGCTATCACTAAAAAAAACAATAGTAAATTTATTTGTTCTCTCCACATGTGCTTACCTTGTCGGTTATGGGGGCTTTACCTTACAACAAGTACCGGTCATGGTTGGTTGATACGAAACCACAATGCGGCATAAAGTAGTAGAATGTACAACCCCCTTCATTATATGGCAGAAACGTGACAATAAACTCTGAGAAGGGGAAAAAAAGGCTGATTACCAATGGCATGGGCCGGTGGGGCGGCTGACAACAAGACGACGTACGAGCACAAAGCATCAGCGGTTGAGCCGTATCTTGTCACACTGCTCAACGAGGCCGTGAAATCTTGGATCAATTTCATGAAGGACAAAGAGCTGAGGATTTGTCTCCAGTCACCGACCCAAATCCCAGATTGTGTTTGCCTGATCATCGCACTGTTGACCCTCTCTTCATGTATGCCTTTTTTTTTTGTTTTTTTACCAAACTTTAGTATAGAACTTTACCAAACTTTACCGGTCTTTGGGTTTTCCGTACTAAGGTAAACCCCCCAATGACTGACAAGCTAAGCAATGTGCATATATGGAGAGCCCAGATAATAATACAATTCTTTTTCAATGATAGCAAATAGAATTACAATTTTAAACCCAATGGTTTTCATATTTTTCAGATAAAATGTGAATTAGTCATGAATTTTCAAAGTGGTCTGCCCTATTTAGCTTGTTGTTGTTTTCTAGATACCCCCCTTTAGCGTTAACCAAAAGTTAGGGGTCTTGACTAATAGCAAGCCTTATTTTGGAGATGACTAAGAGTGAATGGGCGGAAATGGGGCGGGATTTGGTCCAAATATAGAGTAGCAATGATAGGAGGATGACGGTCATGGGCCTTACTCTTTGTTTATACATAGTACCTACCATACTAGCAGGCTATGTCCCTTCACCATTTGTGAGATTATTACAAGTAAGCCACGTTTCTTTATTTGAGACTTCACATTATAAGACTTTCATTCCAAGACGAGTCAAAGTTTTCTCACCTCTTTCAGGCAAATCGCACGAAACAAATTTCATTTCCTTTTAAAAATTAGAAATCATCATATGTTTCTCATTTGATTTCTATCTGCTTCAAGAAGAAGCGTAAACCTTCGTTTGACCATTTGTATTTCCAATTTACACAAGAACGGACGAATTCAAAATAAAAATACAACTTGAATGATTTCGAAACCTCTCCTCATGGGTTAATTTTTTAAATATGCTTCACTTCTTTGAACACCTCTAAAAATTGTTTTGAAACTTAAAAGCAACTTCAGTTTAAATTTTTTTAATTTTGCGGTAAACACTGACAAGCAGTCAGCATGATTTGGGTGCAAAGTCTGGAACATGTTGGTTCTCGCGGGAATGGACAGCCCGTCAGGAAGGGAATTGTTTTCACTTTCCCCAAGACCGGGCCAAGAGTGGAGACAAGAGGAGGCTTGTTTTTTTGTCTTCACTAACTAAACTTTTAAGTAGCTGCCTGGCAAACATGGCCATGACCAAGAATGAGGTTGTGATTCTCGAGGTAACTTTTTCTATTGCATGTATCTTTGCACTGACATAGTTCGTGCCAGGCATGGAAACGCAACGAGCACGTATTCTTAAAGTGATATTCAGCATACATCACAAGTTGTGTTTGAAACGGGTACAATGGCACTATTCTTTTAACCCTTTACCGCCAAGGGATGTTTCTGGGAAAACCAAGTCTTTTAACCCTTTACCGCCAAGGATGTTTATGGAAAAACCAAGATTTCTGCTGATTTTTTTCTTAGAACCTGAATTGATGGAAATACAATGATTAATATTAATATCTAACCTTACAAAATTGAACTTAACCCATGATCTCAACTTTGGGGAAATTTTGCACAACATCCAACCATTGATGGAATAGATTATAGTGTTTAAAGTTACCGTATATTGGTAATGAAAACTGTGGAATTTGGAGGGTGTACTACTTTAACTATCAATAGAGTCTTGCAAGAATTCTTTTACTTTGAATTAGAGCGGTTCACATGTGCACTAGGTTGATAGCTTCGCAATGACATATTATATGTGAAGAAAATATTTATACCCAATTATTGGTGATTTTTTTTCTTTTTTCTACTTGGTTGTATACAAAAATGTTCCAACCTTATACGAATCAAAACGGAAGTTTCGTATGTGAGGAGAGAGATCAACAATCACGAAACAATGAAGAATGTCTTAAAGACCAAGTTCAATCAAAATTTAAGACCAAAATCAATGTGCATGTGTGTGAAATACAACATAGTATGTGGCATAGTATTCACTGTATTCACTATATTTTAGTGTATTTCGTGTATTTGTGTTGTATTCCTAGCTTTTCCAAGAGTTCTATAAATACAAATCATGATATGATTGTTGGAGAGTGTTCGTGTAATGAGTGCGCAAATCTGAAACTCGTATCTCGAAGCCTAGCTCCTCATGGATTTCATGCAAATTGAGTTTGAGCACCTCCGGAGTCCCATTTCAGGCTTCTTGGGCGCTAAAGGGTTAACCAAGGCAGCGACCCATTTTGGGTTGTTTCGGCACGATAATCTCCATAACAACTGCTAAAGGCCACCTCCATGAAAGACTTAAACTATGAGAAAGAGGTGGAGGAAGATGGGTATTGTTCAAGACAATTGCCACGAAAATCGGTGCAAGCATCAGCAAGCGACAATCATTTCCGTGAATGGAGTTTGTGACGAATGTTCTCTCTGCAAAGATGTTGTTTTGCATGATCTAGTACACTTGTAGATTCTCGCAAGCTAGAAACTCTCATCGGCTTTAAAGGGTTAACCCCTAGAAGACCAAGGCATTTTAAAGGAATCTTTTATTCCATTGATTGATTAACCCCTAAAGTATTGTGGCAGTTTCACACTGAAAGCACTTTAGAACTGTTGGATTCTAGTGCAATGAATAAAGAAGTAAGCAAATTCTTTTATTTTTAGTTTTGACCGTAGGATCTCAATTTAGACTTGTTAATTAACATACTCACATAATTTCATAAGCTTTGACTGAAATATTATAGTGTTTGAAGTTAAGCAATTGGTTCATTTTCTTCCCTGCGTTGAGTGGATCAAGACACTTTGACTTCATTTGGTGTCAAATTTTTGCACTACACTATTAAGTTCACAAAAAATTAAAAATCCAAATGGCCACATATTGTTTTGGAAAAGCAAACGGTAGAAAATATGAAGATCTCTAAGTTTTTTGTGCAAAGGAAAAAGTTTTTTTGGTACCTTGCCCAACAATGTGTGACAATGTGTGAAAATGTTTGACTTGGGTTAATATGTAGTTTTTCACCAAAGACAAGAACTTTGTTTTGACAATATAAAAGGAAACATTATTACTTGCTAGTATCGAAAGTCTCACATTCAATAGAGTGTCCTAGCAAAAGTTTTGAAGGTGCTGGACGTGCCTCCTCTGTCCATTTGAAATTCAAATCCCTATAAATTTTTCATTCAATGTCGGATTTAGGAAAAAAATTGTACTAAGATTTTGTAATGTCCATCTACGGTAAAAGTGTCAAAGAGGACAATTAGAAAATTGACACCATGGGAACTTCACCGAACTTTCAAAAAGCCCATTTTCAACACTTGGCCCAATAGGGGTTTAAAACTGCAAAAATAAGCTTCATAAGAATGACTGTAGATTATTCTTCTAGATTTATATGAGATGATGTGGTAAATTTTTTTGTGAATTTTGACCGTACGGATTGAAAGACAATTGCCCTTGAGGTGAAAAAAAAATTGTTTCTTGAATAGACACTTGGTCCTTTGGGGGTTAATTCCACTCAGCAAGAGGATTAGCCTCCTCTTGTAATTTAGTGGGAATTTAGTGTACCCTATGGTCACATTTGCTTTTAATAAACTCAACAACAAAGGCATGCCCAAATTATTAAGTGAGAAAGCACAAATTGACCGGAATGAATACTACACTGATTTTGATGTTTAGTGTCATGGGCAGTAAATGACTTGTAAATGCTGTAAGTTTTTACGTCCGATATAAATTTTTACTAAGAGCACTACAATCTACACTACTCAAAGAGGGGGATCATAGTGGACATGGTCGGTAAAAATATTCATCAAGAGTGAAAACTTACAGCATTTACAAGCCATTTACTGCCCATGACACTAAACATCAAAATCAGTGTAGTTGCCTTTCTGTCCTTTTGAGCTGATTTTTAAACATAGAAAACTAGTTGTAAATGATTTTAGTGAGAAAAAAAAAAACAGAAAAATACCCAAACAAATCTTTCTTTTTTTCCTCCATTTCTCAACTTTTCACTGTGTTGTCTGTAACAATGAGGAGCCGGTAGTGAAACATTATCACAACTTTTCAATGGTTGAATTTGATTTCCATGAAGCATCATACGGAAATATCACCGACTCAAGTTGTGATGTACTACCAGATGCTTTGTCTGCAACAATGAGGTATCGTGTCGTCGGGGAAAGGAATACTTGTGCCCACTTTCCAATGGTGAAACGTTTTGGAATGCAACGGATATTTCACGGATATTTCACGGTTTTCCCTCCGGCATGTCAGTCTGAGCAAATGAAGAAAGGGTTGCCACATCATTACAAGTATCTGTAACTTAGTACGAACATTCAGATATCCAGGTCCTTAGCCAACACTTCACACCACCAATTACAGCATTTATTGGTGGCTGTGGTGTCAACAACAAGATACAGTGTTTACAGTCTGGAGTTTTTTTTTTTTTTTTTTTGGGTTAGATTTTTTTTTGGTTTTTTTGGGGAATTATGAACACCATGGATGTGTACTGGCACAACCCTGAATTTGATGTTTAGTGTAGTGGTATTTTATGATTTGAAAGCGCTATAACTTTTTACCTTTGATGAAGATTTTTAGTGAGAGTACAACTTTTTGTATCATCAGAGGGTGATCATTATCAACATGGTTGGTACAAATATTCATCAAGAGTAAAAACTTATAGCCTTTCTGAATCATGTTAGTGTGCCTACGCTAACCATCAAATTTAGAGTACGGGACTAGTTTGACATTTTCTGGTGAAGTTTTATTGGAAAAAAAGTGTCGAAAACTTGTGTACGATGTGAAAGTGTTAGGTTTAGAGTGTCATAGTAGCTTCAAATGTCTTTAGGATAAGAAAATAGAAGTAATCATTTTCCGCATTCGTTTTCAAGGTTCTTTTCTATAGAGTTAAGTTTGGATTATTGTGCTAGGGTGCTAGGTTAATATGGAGCTATGATTGAGTTAGAATAAGTTAGAATGTATGTCAACATGAAGCTATTAACATAGTGCATATCTGTTTTGTTCATGATTTTTTTTTGGGCAAAGATTCTCTTGATTGGTAAAGTACTACACCATCTAAGATCCAACATTTTCACCAACAATATTTGGAAACTTCAGATACTATAATATATTTTGTCAATCATCGGATGTTGTGCAGATTTTCCTCAAAGTTTATAGCATGGTTCAATTTCAACTTTGTAAAATCAGATACTAAAATTAAACATTTCATTCTTTGAACAACATCTCAAAGGATAAGATCACTAGAACTCCACAAATTTGTGGCTACACTACCTTGGGCGCTAAAGAGTTAACCCTTAAACGTCAGCTCGTCACCAATGTATTCCAAATGTATGGTGTTGTATCTGAACATGACGAGGTTGAGATTGATTGAAATGACCTCCAAATGAAAGATGTCATTTGAAGAATCTCCAGTCCAAAGGTGAAAGTCTTGCTAAACTTTGATATACTATTGTAATTTACAGAGTAAAATATGCCCTTGCATATACGATTACCGATCTACGTGTAAGGATTACCCGCCTTTTCCTTCTTTGAGCTACTCACTAGAAAGCCCTTCCATACTAATAATTTAATTTGAAAAAACGGTCAAAGCCCTTCGTATCTTTGCCTAACTTTCCATATAAAACATACCACTTGTACACAAACCATCTTTCTCCAAGCTATCCCTTTAATCCTTTAACAACAAGCAAAAATGTACAAAATCTGAAATGACAACAACAGGTACATTTCAGAATTCTACATGGTCGCCTCGTCCTCAAAGAATTAAGGCCGGGCTAGCTATGGTTGATGGTCGAGTCTAGGTTCTGCAAAATATCATCTACTACGCTCGTAGATTTTCCATCAGCCATAGCCAGCCTGGCCTTACAGGGTTGGGTTATATTAGTATCATGAGCCTGACGCGGAATTACTGATATTCCACTAAAAACATCGACATAACCTTGGGAATTTGGTTCCAATCGATTAACTTACTTGATGATGTTATGATAGATGTTGCAGGCTTTCATGCGCTCTTGGCAAGACTTGATCTCTCTGACCAGCATCTGATGGCAATGACAATGCTTTCTTGCGTTCCTAACTTTTTCCCCCGCCTCGAGCGGTCGGTCAGGCTTTTGCTGCACCATTTGAGTAATCGATGGAGTCATTGGCCTTTGTCAGCTAACTCGCCTAATCGTACCAGGTTTGCACCCAATAATCATAGTTTAAAACATCAAGTTGTACTCGCGGCACCTAGTTTAGGCCGGCTTGAAAGTTTTTAATATGCTTAACCCTTTACCGCCAAGGAAAGTTTATGGAGAAACCGAGATTTCTGCTGATTTTTTTTTTGGGTTTGAACCGGATTTGATGGAAATACAATGACTAATATTAATATCTAACCTTACAAAATTGAACTTAACCCATGACCTAAGCTTTGGGGAAATTTTGCACAACATCTAAGGGTTGATGGAATGGATTATAGTGTTTAAAGTTACCGTATATTGGTAGTGAAAACTGTGGATTTTGGAGGGTGTACTACTTTAACCATCAATAGATTCTTGTAAGAGTTCTTTTGCTTTGAATTAGAGCGGTTCACATGTGCACTAGGTTGATCGCTTCGCATTGACATATCACATGTGAAGAAAACCTTTTTACACAAATATTGGTGAGTTTTTTAATTTTTTGTCTACTTGATTGTATACAAAAGTGTTCCAACCTTATATGAATCAAAACGGAAGTTTCGTATGTGAGGAGAGAGATCACAGAACAATCACAGAACAATGAAGAATTTCTGAAAGATGTAGTTCAATCAAAATTTAAGACCAAAATCAATGTGCATGTGTGTGAAATACAGCATAGTACGTGGCACGGTATTCACTGTATTTTAGTGTATTTGGTGTATTTTGTGTTGTATTCCTAGCTTTTCCAAGAGTTTTATAAATCCAAATCATGATTTGATTGTTGGAGAGTGTTCATGTAACGTGTGCGCGAATCCGGACTTGGTATGTTGAAGCCTAATTCCTCATGGATTTCATGCAAATTGAGTATTAGCACCTCCGGAGTTTCATTTTGCGCTTCTTGGGCGCTAAAGGGATAACCTTTTTGTCCATTTAGTGCCCTCAAGACCCTTTGAAGGTGTTTAAACTCAATTTGCATGAAATCCATTAGGTTGTGAAATTTGAAGTTTAAATTTGCACACATTACATGAACACTCACCAAAAATCAGATCGTGATATGGAGTTATATAACTCATGGAAAAGCTAGGAATACATCACAAAATACACCAAATACACTAATGAATGCCATGCGGCATACTATATTTAATGCATTGTATTTAATACACATGCAAAATGATTTTGGTCTTAAATTTTGATTGGAATTTGTCCTTGAGAGATTCTTCGTAGTTTTGTGATTGTTGATCGTTCTCATCGCATACAAAACTTCCATTTTAATTTTTAAAAATTTGGAACAATTTTTTATACAATCAAGTAGACAAAAGTATCAAAATTCATCAATCATCATGTATGAATGTTTTCATCACATATAAAATGTCAATGTAGAGCTATCAAGCTATATGAACCTCTTTTGATCAAAGCACAAAATTCTGCAAGAATCTATTGATGGATAAAGGAGAATATCCTCCAAAGTTCAAAATTTTCATTACCAATATACAGTAATTTTTAATACCATAATCTATTCCATCAATCGTTGGATGTTGTGCAGATTTTTCCCAAAGTTTAGGTCATGCTTTGATTTCAATTTTCTAAAGTTGGATATTAAAATTAGACTTTCTATTTCCATCAAAATTAGTGCAAAGAAAAAAATCAGCACGCATCTTGGTTTTGGAGAAACATGACTTACGTACTACAGGGTTAAGGCCTAACAAGCTTTCGAGGCTTGATAGAATATGGAAAAGATCATTTACACGTTGAAAACATTTCATCATGAACACACTTCACGGAAATCATTGTAGTTTGCCAATGCCTGCATCGATTTTGGTAGCACTAGTCTCCGTAGATGCTCATCTTGCTCCACAAGTAAGTCGCAATTCAATTTTTTCATGGAGGTGGCCTGTAGCGCATGCTACAAAGGTTAATGAGCCCAAACGACCAATATATGGTTCTTAGGTCTTAAAGAGTTAATTGCCACTCAAAAATATCGATATAGAAACAATGGGTGATAAAAAAAACAAGTAAAATTCAAGATGATGGTGCAAATCATTTGAGATGATGGTGTGAATCATTCTAGAAGTCCATAAGAGTGCTAGATGGTTTCAAATATAGTACTTTCAGAGATCATTTTGATAATTCAAAGGCAATTATAGGTTTATTTAGTATATAATGGGTATATAAGGGGTACATTCAATTTATGCATTTAAACACGTTTACTTGACTCTGGACTATCTTTGCTCCATCAGGGACGACATGCATCTTCTTGTAGTGTCACAAATTCTACTTGTTGTACTCAACTGTAATCGCCAATCATGGTATTAACACCACCAAAACAGTATGTCAACAATTTTATTGATTGGTCCAATGAGGTAGTGTACGTCACACACATAAATATGTCCACTAATGTAAACAAATAGTGTCACTTCCTACATCAATCGTTATCATTTTGCGATTTGACAGGACATCCCCCACGCTTGGACTTACCGGGTGGGGGATGAGGTGGTGGGGCCAAAACCTGGCCCCTATTTTGATTTTGAATGGGGTCCTAAATTTAGCCAAAGGGGGACCTACAGACTACACTGGGGCCGAAGGCCCTAATTTTGTAAAAAAAAAATCCAAAAAAAGCCTCTGACCCCCCCTAAATGGGAGGGCCAGAAAAATGAACCCATGCAATTTAGACGGGGCCCACCACGGGTAAGTCCGAGCGTGGGGGACGTCCTGTCCGCGCCATCATTTTGTAGCCTAGCAATTTCACCCACGTTTGCAGTTCTAACATCATTTTTTTGGCACACACAAGCTGCTATATTGGCAACTTGCAGCGTGGTCCCACAAAGTGAGAGAAGATTTTGCAGCCAGGGGACTGAACCCGCAACCTCATGGGAATCTCACACTATCACCCGGGTAGTTTAAGGTCACCTCAGACCCTACTTCTAATTTTTGAAAATGCTGCAAGCTCTCGTTTTGAACCTGACGTCAGAAAAGTCCCGTTAGAGCCAACGTACGTCCAACTCAAGGTAGTACGTCGTCGTCCCTCATCCGTCCTTCTCTCGTCCATCTATCGTCCCACTCTCGTCGCGCTCTCGTCGCGCTCACTGCGTCACTCGGTGTGGCGGCCGTGACGCGCAGCGCGTCCATAGCGTCGATCGCCATCCTTGCAGCAGCAGCAGCAGCAGCAGCGCCAGCAGCAGCAGCGATTCACTCACCATAAGTATAATCGGTACGCGGCCAGCGCGTTCTGCCAATTCTGCCATCGCCATCCCTCACCAGCTGCACACGCGGGCCGGACATCGATTGATCTATCGCTGCTTGCTTCTGGAGCGGGCCACTGCAGCTAGCTCACTGCGTCTCACCGCCCTGGAGCCGCGTGCCCATCTCAGACGCGAGGACGACGTGATGATCATGACGCGTCAACGTGCAGCTGCAGGCGGGGCCATATCACCATTGCAGCTACTGTAGGGGGGAGAGAACACGAGAGATTAAGGCGCAGTCTGGTGCGTGGTCTTGGACGTTTTGGGAGGGAGGCAGAGGAGGCTGCATTGGAGTGTTGGTGGGTTGTTTTCTCTTTGTACCCACATGGGATCTTTTGGTGTTGCAGGTGTTGTTCAGGGTGAGCTTGAGGTTTTGCGTGACGTTCTTACGTACAGCGAGGTCGTTGGATTTTTGGGGATGATTTTGTGTGCGTGGGTGTGCGTGTAGGGGGCGAGCATTGGAGCGGCCGCCATGAAAACGTTACGCCTGGTGCCAGTCGACTACACGAGTGCTACTGCAGAGGCGCGCCATCCGGCTTCGTGCATTGTCAGGCTCATTCTCTAGCTGGAGCGTGACGTCGAGCTCTGTTGATCTTGCGGGACGGGAGAATCAGTAGTCCCTCACATTCGAAGGAGAAGGAGGGAGAGAACTGGGGATTTCTTACTTGCGGCGATACTGCAAGAATTCTAGCGGTTGCGGTGAAAGCATCTGTGGTTTGGGAGGACGTGGGAGGGATCAGTGGGCCACCATGTCGCACTACGGGCGTATGCGCGCGTCGTTCGACTCGGACGTGGCGAGCCTGACGAACTCGCCCCCGCTGTCCCCGCCGCGCCACGGCCACCCGGTGCTCTACTTCGTGCAGTCGCCCTCGCGCGACTCCGTGGCCGACTCGCTGTCGCACAGCTTCTCGCGCGCCACGCTGCCATGCGACCTCAGCCCCATGCCCAGCCCCCTGCACCCGAAGCTACACCACGCGAAGCAGCCCTCCACCGACTCCTCCTCGCTCCCGTTCACGCCCGTGGGCTTGAAACCGGGCTCCCGCCGCGTGCTGCCGCACCAGCCCAACTACGTCGCGAGCTCGACCAAGAAGGCGGCGCCGTGGGGGATCATCCCCGAGGAAGGCATTGAGGGAGAGAACAAGCGGCCGCGCCTGTCCCGTGTGTGCTTGCTCTGGATCGCCATCTTCTTCACCATCGTCATGTTCTTCGCCGGCGCGTTCCTCTTCTGGCTCGTCACCATGCCCAAGGCGCCGCACGTCGCTGTGCAGGTAACTCACCGGAATATCATTGCTCTCAACACACACACTTCCGTCGATTGTTCCATCAACTCACCTGCCCGATCACCTACTTCACTCATCTGCTTGAATGTCCCTTCTTAGCTTCTTCTCAGCCTCATTCATCGTTTGTTTGAATGTTTCACTTATGTCGTGAATGGAGCACAGCTACCACACAGAGATCTCCGACCTTTGAAGCTGGTTCTAGGACCGAGTTATGAGTGTCCGTCTCATACTTTTCACTGGTAGATGGATATCACGGCCTGAGCATCGTTCATGGGATGCCTTGAAAGTACTTTCTTCTGAGATTCTCTCTTGGAAAGTGTCATATGAAGCTGTTGGTTTTCTTCTGTCTGTCTCTGTGTGTGCAGAATGTGGCGTTCCAGTACTTCGGATTGGACGATGGAGTGGACAACTCCGGGGTGCCAACCATGGTGGTGTCGCTCAACGCGACGGCAACGCTGCAGCTGTACAATCCCTCGAGGTTCTTCGGGTATCACGTGAAGAGCTCCCCCGTGGGCATGAAGTACCTCGACCTCTCCATGGCTCAAGGCCAGGTAACCATCTTTCTGCCGCTCCTGTGTAGCCTCCTTCGCAAGTCACCTGACCAAACCGCGGCATTTGCAGCTGTCGTCGTTTTTCCTGGAGAAGCAGACGACGAAGAAGGCGACGGTGGTGATCTCGGCCGACAAGCGGTTCCTGCACGGCGCGGGTCCCAGCTTCGACCAGAGCTACTCGGCGCCCACGGGCGGGGTCGCCATGAAACTGGAGGGCGCCGTCTTCACGCGCGCCTACGTCATGGGCCACATGCTGAAGAACAAGTTCCGCAACAGCGTCGCGTGCACCTTCACCTTCGACGTCGCCAGCGGCGGCACCCAGTGGAAGGTGCAGCAGCTCGCCTGCACTTACGCCTGATCGATCACCGGCGGCGAAGCTGGTCACGTCGCTGTGAACATCACGCGTCTCTGTCTGTGAAGATGCGTCTTTCGTATGTGAAGATGACTCTTTCTCATGTGGAGGTGATCTTTCATGTGTATATGAAGATGGACAGTCTTTGTATGCAAAGGGGGAGTGGTTTACACATGAAGTTGAATGTTTGGTCATATGAAGAGGAGTAGTTATTTTTCTTGTTTTTATGCTTTAGATTGGGAATGAGGTTCCCACCATGTTTTATATGAAGAGAGAGAGGTTTTAGTTTTGTCCTGCGTTTGTATTTCTAGTTCTTGTAGGGGAAGTGTAGATATTGGAGCTATTTTCACCCACTGCAGTGCTATTTAGTGAGAGATAACATATGAGGCAACGGTGTGTTCATATCTTTGTCATTTCAGTATGAAAATCAGTGTGTTTATTGGGGAGTTTTGGAATAAGAATTTGATTGATGGTGTTTTCCAGTAATTGTGTAGACCGTTGAGCAACCGTTGTGGTACTTCTTCACATCATTAGAAATGTGTCATGGTTACCATGCAAGAATGCGTCAACGGAGCAAACATCAATTTTTCTTGCTCACCTAAAGAAATATGTCAAACAGAGTCTCAATATATGTCGAGAAAAGTTTTTCAACTGTGACCCTTTGGAGCTAAACATACCAATAATTTGGCATCTACTTCATTGGGGAAGAATTGGTATATCACACTACACCTAAAAAACAATGTAAAGTACATTAAGCTATACATTTGTAGAGCTTTTTATGTGGTTGATGAGGAGCCTCATTGCGAGTAATTTTGCTATCATGACAATCTATATACGTTGGTTGGCAAGACCATGGTCCGAGTTGCTGGGTTCTTGGGAATTGGCAGAGAGCTCAGCCACTCAAAAAGCGCATGTCCCCTGTAAAGGAACTGCGCAGAGACACGGATGTACATCATGAAACAGAGGTAAATTCAGGTCGTTTTCACAATGACACATAGTACTATGCAATTGTTAGCTGCGCACGAAATGAGAAATCACTTACTGCGTGTTCCTTGCTAAGTAATGTACTTCGTTGTATCACTGCCACAACATCTGGTGTGATGGTACCATCCTGCATGCAAACAAATAATGTTCAAAACAGCGACATGATGGCGATGAAAAGAACGAAGGATGTGTTTAAAATTCAATGAATGAAAGGCTGTGAGACAGAACACATACGGGGCTCAGGAGAGGCTCTAAAGTTATGGAACAAATGGGAGCCATGTGTTGGAGAGCATGCGAGGATGCTTCGAAAAAGCTTGAGCCCAGTAATGGAACTTCCATACTTCCGTTCAAGGCAGCCAGTACAGCTCTCTGAACCTGGACCCCAAAGAATGAGAAATTATTGTCACTCAGTTTTATCAGCACTTCACTCTTCAACAAATGGAAGTCCAAGCAATGAGAAGGTATAGAGGGAAGGTGAAGTTTCAATCGACCATAGAGTACCTTATCATCATTATGTGCTATATCTGTAGGGAACTGGTAATTTGAAAACCTTGTTAAACTTTGAAGAAAACTGCACTTGAACTGAATACGACATCTTGATTACAATTACCTGGGATGGCATTGCTGCAACGTAGACTTGCTCAAGGGAATATTGTCCATACAAACACTGAAAAACTCTAGCTTTTTCACGAGGTATCTGCAAGTAAAAAAACGTAAGAAGCTCACATCATATATTTCCATACAGATGGGTGAGACTGTCAAATCCTTCATTAAGTCCTGTAGGATAAGAATCTGAAAAAGCTGTACACAACAAGTCATTGGGATAGTTTAATCACACAATTACAAGTCAAGGAACACATACTCTTACAGGTGATGATTCGGTCTCAATGTCCAAGTTGGACTTTGAGTCTTCTTCCAATGTAGTGATGTCGCTAACAATTCCAGAAATGACTTCCATCTGCGTGAATAAGATGATACCAATGAGTATCGGAACACCAAAACTCTGAAGTATAAAAGATGCCCTTCATTTAACTCCAGAAATACAATTATGTATGAGCTTTGACGTACCAGGTAACCAAATAAAATAGTTGTTTCTTGGTTCGGACATGCCAAAGCAACTAGCCCCCTGCCACCATATCAGAAATAATTCAGAATTTGAGGAACGCCATTCACTGGTTAAAAGATAGGATGCAATAATTTTTTGTACCTCATCACTCGGGGGTCCAAAGCCTGTTGCCATAATAACTGATCCAAAGCTTTGTTCAATAGAGGCTGCGCACAGAAAAAAAGGGTAATGGGGTTAGAAAGCGTATAATTCTGCTTTTGAGTGTTTTATCATATAATTGATTGACATAAAATTAAGTCTTTAAGAAGAGCAAACAGGATACCTTAAGGTGCGCTTGTTGATGGCGATTCAAGCGTGGATTCAACAAAACCTGCAATAAACAAGACATTGAATCTGATGCATAACTTAAAACTATCATAGTTGAAAGAAAATCAACTGTGCAATCATACGAACCCCTTATAAATTACAAAATATTCTTTTCAGAAGTGGTGAGTGAGTAAGAAACAAAAAAAGAGAAACACTCACCATAACGTCGAGAAACCTGTCCACGAAAACAGCAACACCACGCATTATTACAAAACTTTCAAAAACCATGTTCCTATAACGTGGCCAAGTACACATATTTTTCTAAAATTCAAAAACTATGGGATAGTACACATTAGAAATACATGGAATAGAAACGCACTTCTGTACGGCAAAATTTACAGTCCATTGTCGAGCAACTCTGTACAACTCATCATAAACACCTTCCACCTGCAACCAAAACCATGTGTGGAACCATTAACCAAAAGCTCGTCTTCAAACACTGTCATACACACAGCAAAATGAATTAACCTACGCTCTTAGAAAGTGAAGAATACGTCAATTGTATCAATCTTAGTAAGCGCGGAATACATAACCTACCCGCTTAGAAAGTGAAGAATACACCAATTGTCCCAAGTACAACATACTGCCTGCAAACAACGAACATGTAATGAAAGTCAGTATAAATCAATGAGGAATCATCCTAATTCCCAAAACTCCGATTGATCAGAGTCTACAACTGAAAAGAGAAGAAACATACCTGATTCCATCACCACATCATCCCCGTCCACGGATCCGCAACCCTAAACCTCTCATAATCCCAAGCTCAGAGACGAATTTCTCGATGAGTGCCCTCTCCATAGCTACAAAAGAGAAGAAGCAACAGCAGCTCTGAGAGAGAAGTGCGCAACCATCGATCGGTGAAGAACAGCGAAGCTTTGAGATTCAGAGAAACAGAGCATGGACACAACTTACGTGATAGTGTCTTGTCCACTCTGCAAGACACCTCGCCCGGGTATCTCATAGGCATGAACATGAATCGATAGGGGTGTATCTGGCAGGTATCACCTGGGTATAGACCGTGGTGGGCCGAGTGTGCACCACGGACGGGCGACTTTATGAGAAAAGACACGTCAACAGGATTCACGTGGTGCGCTTTCTCATTTACCCGGCTCCACTGGTGCCTGGGTACCATACCGGTACCACGAGGGTATCGACCTAGTGACACCTAAGTATTGGGCCGGTATCAGGCTTTGGCTTTTGATGTTGGACTGGTTGGTTGAAAAATCGGTGCCATTTTACTGTCTTTTACGTCTACTGGGAACCGTACATACAGGCACGTAGTTTACTCTGCAGGATACAAAAACTGTATTTTAGCAAGACTTACAGATTGTACAACCAACATCTTTCATTTAGAGGTCATTCCAATATGTGAACCTTATCATGTTCAAATACGACACCATACTCGTAGACTACCGATGTTTAAGGGTTAAACATAGTTGGAAACTGTACATATGCATGTATTTTACTCTATAGAATACATAAAATATATTAAATTTCACCTTTGGATTGGAGACTCTTCAACCAATATCTTTCATTTGGAGGTCATTTCAACATCTGAACCTCATCATGTTCATAATGTAGTGGCAACCAATGGCACCTTTTAACGTTTAAGGGTTGACCCTCACACGTCATGATGACTCATTGGTGTCCGCAATATTCTAAGTGTATGGTGTCATATTTGAACATGATAAGGTTCCAATATTGAAATGACTTCCAAATGAAAGATATTTGTTCAAGAATCTTCAATCCGAAGGTGTAAGCCTTCCTACACTTCGATACATTTTTTGTATTCTACAGAGTAAATACATGCCGTTTTGTACAATTCCCGAGTGCCATAAAGATCTAAACCTCTATGCTAAACCTGGATGGATCACATTATTGACCCCGGTTGAGCGGTGCACCAGACGTGAGGTCTGGCTCCGCTCTCGGCTCGGTCCCCCGCCCCTGAGCCCTTGGCCCATGGCGCGGC